>WNGS01135237.1:20271314-20291815 GCA_020271785.1 Procambarus virginalis
TATTGCCAACCGGAGGAAAGGCACGAGAAGATTAACAACTCATAATAGATAATTATTTTCCTACACTTCTGATCAACAACACTGTGAAGATAATGTTAAACAGTAATCCATTAAGAGATTCATGACAGCGAGGAATTATGACGTCGCGTGCTCAGGCTTCACACTCACTCGACGTTCCTCAGTAAATAACAGGAACTGAATGTAAATCCAACATTTCATAGAATATTCATCTTGCTGATTACTCAGAGGTGTCTACACAGCTGAATCAGTGACTGACAGACAAAACAATAACAGGAAGTGATTCCCGTGTTTAAGCCTGACAGCTCAGTTTCCTGTGCTGGTCCATCATCAAACTTAAATTTCACACTGCGCTAACGTTTTTTCCTTGTTGCCTATTCCTTGTTGGTTAACGTACCAGCCAAATCAAAAGATATAATTATATATATATATAGATAGGCTACGAACGCTGGCTGCCACCCAATTCGACAACATTTTTATATCTGCTTTTAAACTTTTTCTCGCGAATCGTTTTACATATTATCCTCCTAACGACATCGGAAAAAATATATATACCTTATATAGAATGAGACCTTAGAGTATATGCTACAAGTGTTTTGGAGGGCCTAGCAATATTTGCACTCATTTAATGGTAAAGGCGGGTAAGATCTTCACTTGACGTGTCATACGTACGTGATCTAGTCCGTGTTTGCCATATAATGGGCCAAATGACGGTAGCCTGCTCGTGATCAGGATGCTTTCCTCCCTGGAGAAGATGCAAGGTCCCGTTCATCACTCACGGATGATTTGTACCGTCAACTGGTTACGAGATCATTCCTTTTCTCTTGACTTGAATGTCACCCACTGCCGGTCAAAAGATCCAGAACCTTCTAACCTTCATCTCGTAATGTACGATCCGATAGCAAACCTAACTTATCTAATCTATCGATATCAGCTTCACAGAAACGTAAGAAATTTGAGGATACTGTTGTTTATCAAAGTCAAGTCTTCATCGGTAACCGTGGGTGGTTATCCCTAACTACACCAACGGGAACATATTAATAAGAGACGGGTTTGTGCCACGAACGCAGTCCGCCTTGTGGAGAGAGTGAGTGTGAGATCTAGAACCGATGAGAGGAGTGATGGTGGTCGAACGAAGTAATCATGGGAACAGAGCAGAAACACCAACCTACTGGATAGAGACCCAAACGGGAAAGAGAATGATGAGCGTCAGTCACCCAAAAAAGCAAATGTTAACAATTTCTCAACTTTAAGCGAATGTGTGTATTATTTTTGAAAATGTTGGAGAGCAGTATGTCTATCACTTTGTAAATATGATTATAAGGCAGGTTCGCAAATCAGTTGCAGCCATCAGGAGGTTTCGAACTTGGTCTTGTAATGTTTGAAACCTTGATTTTGTATCAGGTCGATGTCTCTAGAGGATTCAGATGCTACTGAACTTCTCAGGTCTACAGTCCTTTAGTAGCGTATCTTGGGTCCTATGATTTTGTCGATAGTGGTGCTACGACACGCTGCGCGTTGGAAGGAACCAAGATGTAGGAGAAGACTGTCGAATGGTGAATGGACCGAATGACACTGTAACAGCCTTCATCCAATCTAACTGAGGCTTCACAGGCTATAAATGGAGCGAAACTCCAGATCGACTAAAGCGATGTGTGAAGTACTTTGTATAGTTTCCAGTTTTACTGTTGATTTATGGAGGCAAACCAGTCAATACCTACCTTGGGTCTTTTAGCGCCGTTTCCAGAGTAACTCCTCTGATACTGATGGATGCCATCTACACTACTACTATCTATAAAGTTATTATTTAGGAAGGAAGCGATGAAATGCCGAGTTTCCTTCCATTATATTGAAGGTGTTCTATAGTGTTTAATGACTGCAGACTCTGCACACTGTCTCCTAATGGCTAGTATGTTCTTTGATGATGAATTCAGAATTCCTGAAGTTGATGAGGTACTGCCCCTGGTGCCGGGTGTGACATTAGTGGTTATTGATGTTTCTCTGACACCTACGCCAGGTGTACATCTTATTAGTGGACTAAATCCTTTGTCTTATATGACGAGTGGGAGACGATCAACTCAATTACTCGATTGGACGGCGGTGGTAGACTCGTCGAGTCTACTAGTGCCCACGTGAATGAAATATATTATCCACCACAGTGTGGTTGACAATTTATATTACGTGGGTGTGTAGGTCACTGATTCCTCTGTGCTTTAGTAGCAGCCAGGGAAAGTCTACAACTTCAGCTGGGCAGCGTTTAGTTGCTTCTTCTGGGATCTTCTCTTATTGAGGCTGTTCATTGTATGGTGGATAGAGCTTCTGTCTCCTACTCGTGGAGTCGGTGGTTCGAATCTCCTAAGGCCCAGGTGACGAAAACTGTTTATATGCACGGTTGTGGTGGTGTGACAATTTTTGACTCCACACGACCACACACACACACACACACACACACACAACACACACACCCTAACCACCACTACGCACAGCACACCACAACCCACACCCACACACATCCTTATATAATATAATAAGTATCTATAATCTAGTAGTAATCATAAAGAATATATTATGAAGATGAGGGTGCGCCCTCACACGGGGCCCTGGCTCACTGTGTACGCCTTACAGTAAGCACATGTGTACTCCATCTAGCACGTACTCTAGGATCTCTGATGTGTGTAACCCACGGTCCACGAGAACACTGGATAGACAAATATAGGTTGTACAGACAGGTTAGTCTAGTTTTATGCAGAAAGACAATAGTGCTCATCCAAATAATCCCTCCTAATGCTCCCACATAGCCATATATCCATACCCCTATCATTACGGCGTAGGTAGCGGTCTGGCATATCAACAAGGCCCCCCTACCTGCTTTGCATTATAGCCACGGCACAAGTGTAGCAATACTACGGGGCTCTTTGCTGCCTTCTTCCGCACTATCTATCCTTCCGTTGCACGATGGCATCATTGTTCATCCATCCTTTCAACTAAGAACACTGACAAGAAGCCTCTACTGACCTGTTTTCCTCTCCCTCCATTTATCCGCAGTCATGGAATGCAGTGTCCATGGCACAGACTCCAGAAGTGTCAACCGAGGGGCAGAATGCCCTGCCAGAGACCTGGAGGTCTTTCCTTCCCCCTTGTTTCGGTACAACCTCTTCTGCAGGTGAATAGTATCCGAAGGCTCATACGCTATAATGCCATACGCTGAAGCATTTCAGAAAGGTTAGTGGACCCCGTCCTTGTCTCAACCACAAAACTAGAATGGACAAGCCGACACAATCACCGTCCAAGTGCCGTAGCTCTGCTGCTATGTCCACACCACCATGATATAAAATGATTGTTTATAAATAACATTCATATTCTACGTCCGATTACACTTTCGCCATCATTAGAAGGTAATCCTCGCAAGTAGACAATGGGCCCGGGTAACCGACTCGCGACCCACAGAAAGAAGAGGACTTGTGGGCCTCCCTCTAATCCTTAACTGTTCAGATCCAGTCAGAGTAATTGGGGACCTGGTTGTATCAACCGGATGTAGTGGATCGAACTTCCCAGGAAGACCAATAGCAGATTTAAGCCTTAAGATGAAGCTGTAAGGAGAATGAGGCAGAACTACAAACCAAACCGACTAATGGTAAGATTTCACTCACAGCGGTACTGGCTATCGTAAGAGGAAAATAGTTAGAAAAATGAATCGACCTTGAGAGATGGTCCAGGACCGGACCGCAAACGGTCGTACGTCGACCTTCACTGTCTAGTGTGTGGTCTGGATCCAACAGGTGAATACTGTTTACGTACACATTGAATTATCTCATCAATTGAACGGAAACGGCTTCGCTAGAAACGGCCCTCACTTCGGAGTGTTCTGTGTTACGCCACCCGTCTAACACGCGGCAAGCACTAAGGTGGCTATAAACTAACACGGTGTAGGCAAAGTCTCCACGGTTTTATTACTTCTCGTCGTCCAGCTGGACCCTCAATGGTGGCATTTTGAGTCGTCTCGAAAAGTTTACTATAGTCATTTCTCAAACTCTAAAACAACTGCAGTTTTCCGAAACTTTTATACGCGGCAAGACGTGTTCAGTGTATGTAAGTTGGCTTTCAGGAGTTGCAAGAATGCGACGAAACATCCAACTAGTTTAAAGCAGCTTCGTCCCGTCAGTCTTTATAAATAGCTTTTGTTGTAAGATTGGATCTGAAGTATACTAGTATAATTGTGTGTGGTGTGTTTTGAGTGTGTGTACCTCACCTAGTTTACTCTCACCTAGCTTGTGCTGCGGGGGTTGAACTCGGGCTCTTTGGTCCCGCCTCTCAGACACGTCAATCAAACAGGTGCACAGTTTCCTGAGCCTATTGGGCTCCAATGATATCTACACTTGAAACTGTGTTATGGAGTCAGCCTCTCACCACATCGCTTCCTAATGCCATTGCCATTTGTTCAAACACAATCTGACACTACAAAGTTCTTGTCATATCTCTGTGGCTCATATTGGGGCACTCAGTTTCCACCCTGCTGTCCCTAGTGCGTGTGCCCCCCTGTTGTGTGTGGTGTGCTGTAGTGTGTGTGTGTGTGGTGGGGATCGGTGTGTAGGGTGTGGTATTGTGTGGTTGATGTGTATGTGGGTGTGTGTGATGTTGTGTGTGTGTGTGTATGTATGTGTGTGATTGTGGTGTGTCTGTGTGTGTTGTGGTGTGTGTGTGTGTGTTGTGGTGTGTGTGTGTGTGGTGTTTTTGTACTTACCTAAGTGTAGTTACAGGATGAGAGCTCCGCTCGTGGTGGTCCCGTGTGTGGGTGGTGTGTGTGATGTGTGTGTTGTGTGTGTGTGTGTGTGTGTGGTGTGTGTGTGTGTGTGTGTGTGTGTGAGTGTGTGGACAAGGCTGCATTAACGCGCCAGCTAAGTTTATGTCAATCTTAGCTTTATTTAATGTTTTAGTCTATTACTAAGAGCTATTGACCCCCGGCAAGGATTCGAACCCACGCCGTCCAGGATCAACCTCAAACGTGCACGGTACTGTAACTACCACACTTTAGACGATCAATAGTGAGGTGGGTACAGTGCCGTGAACGTTTAGGGGTGATCCTGGGCGGCATGGGTTCGAATCCTGGCCGAGTCAATAGAGTTCCTGATGATCTACGGCTAGCTCGTTTAATGCAGCCTTTATCACACACACACACACACACACACACACACACACACACACACACACACCACAAGCACACGCGGCCAGGCGTCAACATCACCCCCACACAAGCACTACCTACGGAAAGGGGCTGTCGAGGCTGTCTAACATCAGAACATCCTTCAAAAATCTATGTAAGGAATCATGCAGAACCTTGTATACCGCATATGAAAGACCAATCCTGGAGTATGCGGGCCCAGCATGGAGCCCGAACCTTGTCAAGCACAAGACGAAGCTGGAAAAAGTCAGAGCTATGCCACCAGGCTAGTCCCAGAACTAAGAGGCATGAGTTACGAGGAAAGGCTGCGTGAGATGCACCTCACGACACTGGAAGACAGAAGAGTAAGGGAAGACATGCTCACTACCTACACAATTCTCAGAGGAATTGACAGGGGTAGATAAGGATAAATTGTTTAACACGGGTGGTACGCGAACAAGGGGACACAGGTGAAAACTGAGTACCCAAATGAGCCACAGGGACGTTAAAAAGAACTTTTTCAGTGTCAGAGTAGTTAACAGGTGGAATGCATTAGGCAGTGATGTGGTGGAGGCTGACTCCATACACAGTTTCAAATGTAGATGTGATAGAGTCAGTAGCTCAGGAATCTATACATCAGTTGATTGACGGTTGAGAGGTGGGGGACCAAAGAGCCAGAGCTCAACCCCCGCAAGCACAACTAGGTGAGTACACACACACACACACACTTAAAATTAAAGTAACAATGATAAAAGGTAACATTGTTTGCTAGGATTGCATATTCTGAGAAAGAAGGAAAAAAAAGGAGGGTGAAAAATAGAGCGTTGCATTTGACGTATTCTCCACCTAAGGTAAAAAAAAAATCGTCGTACTAGAAAATGGTAGCGGCTCGCCAAATTGACATACTGTCCCGTTCACCACACAGTTACATCCCCGCTCCTGTGCCAGGTAAGTCCACTACGGGCTCACCATAGCCCGTGCTACTTGCCCCGCTCCTGTGCCAGGTAAGTCCACTACGGGCTCACCATAGACCGTGCTACTGCCCCGCTCCTGTGCAGGTAAGTCCACTACAGGCTCACCATAGCCCGTGCTACTTGCCCGCTCCTGTGCACTTAAGTCCACTACGGGCTCACCATAGCCCGTGCTACTTGGAACTTTTTGTTCCCAGTAGCTGAATCTCAAAAAAAAACTACAACAACTGTCCCGTTTTCTGTTTTGGGTTCTCAGGTTGGCAAGGATCAGTGCACTTTAGTACGACAGTTTCTTGACGCTGTGAAACCTTAGGAGGACGGGCTGACGGATGAAGAAAGGAGAAGTATGTTGACCAAACCACACACTAGAAAGTGAAGGGACGATGACGTTTCAGTCCGCCCTGGACCATTCTCAAGTCGATTGTGGACTGACACCTTTAGCCGAAGGAGAAGTAGTAAGGAGAGACAGACAAACTCAGGCGCCACTGAGTATCTCTTCTAGTCAAGTAAATATTTGTAAAACATAAAGATGCAGTTGAGCATCTGAAACGTGTCTTCACGTTGTCTGTTGTTCAAATGTATTATGATGCCTTTATAACTAATCCAATTTAACAATTAAAGCCGTTGTTTTGACTCAGCGATTAGATTATATCATAACTATGAATTATTATCTGAATTTAATCCTCCAGGTTCACGTTTTCAAACTTGTAACATCAATTATGTTTGTGGCTCACATGGTGGAGCATTCAAGTGGTGGTGATTTGGTTTACCATTTAACACAGGGGAATACCGTGGTATACTTCCTTAATATGTATAAAGTGGTTCAGAGCGTTTATAAAATGATTGGTGTGTTCGTTCATCCGTGTGTGGGGGCCAATGGTACGCGGACTCGTCCAGTACACGTTGGTGCTACTCAGGATATGCTTTGTTGTGACTTGGGACTATCAGAGCTGCCAACAGTAGAGGCTGTGGAGGCCTTGATGTAGATATCATTATTAATATCTTCGCAATCAACATTACATTGGGTACAACATTATGTACCCAAAATGTTGTAATTGTTAGCCAGTCGTGTTATCACCAGATTCCTGGATTGTAATAGTTCTGTTAAGTAGATGACATTGTTGGCTAACTGCAATACAGGTGTGTATACCTTTTGGTGTGTCACGTATCATGGTAGGGACTTCGTTTCTCGTATTTGTTTTTTAATTTTGATGTTGGTATGTTAGATTATACTCTACTAGTGTATGATATACTCCAATGTTGTTGTTATACTCCAGTGTTTCATTCCCCTTCAAGCAGAGTTAGTAATACACCTCCAGCCTTGAACATACTCGTAAAAACCGCGACGAATTTAGAGGTATATAAGAGGCATTATTTATGTAATATTAACATTTCATTTCTTTGATAAATTTATTAACCAGACATATTTTTTGTCTAAGCAGAGAGAGAGGAGAGGAAGAGCTGCATGTAAGAGATAAAGAGAAGAGAACTCTGGGACGAGAAGGGGAAAGGATCCAATATGAGTGGTTAAACAACGAGAAGCCATAAACGCGAGAGGGAGAGAGAGAGTGATGGAACAGACACGGCTTAGTGATGGGGAGAGGGGAACGCTGCCACCATGGGTAATTCACCAGGCTATAATAAATATATATGCTTGAAAACTGAGAATCTACCTCTTACCCTCTAAACTGCACACTAATATGTTGTTGTTAAAGATTTGCTACCTGGAACAAGAAGTTCCAAGTAGCACGGGCTATGGTGAGCCCGTAGTGGATGTTATATTGCGTACACTAATAGCTGGTCGTATTCGTTATATGCCAGTGGTGCGGAATCCAATGTTACCAGTGTACAAAAAAATTATTGTTATTTAATTGAGGCACTAGTGGAAATGCGTCGAACTCAATTTGTAATCGAGTAATTGGAGTATTTGTTACGTTATCGTTGTACAGGACTGATTTTCTTAGAGATATTTTGAGGTACCACTTTACATGATTGGCATCCTGGATGCTATCTGGAAATTCTTGTATATTCTGTGATACAGACGGTGATATAGAGTTTTGAGGGCTGGTGACTTCTTAAGATAGATAACGACTTACCGCTTAACGTGCATTAATGATATGAAACCCCAATATATCTTTTTATTACGGGTATATTATAGTTATAAAGAACAAGCTAACAGCCGTATTAAATCGATTACTGATTTTAAAACAGTGAAATAGTATTTATTATATAACCTCGTGAACATTTAGATCTGCCGATGTAAAACTCCATAAACGCGTTGACAGCACTATTTCGGGCGTTGTTGAAAAAACACTGTTCACTCAGAAATGCTAATGAAAGCGTTTGTTTAGGGATGTTAAAGTATGCAGTGCCCAGAGTCTGAATCTCACAATAATAATTTAACTACGGCAGTAGGTTGAAAAAGGGAGGCAGTGTTTCATGGATTCTACCTGTCCTCACACTTATTGATGCGTCGCAAATTTAATTGCTGTGGATCACTGCTTAATTTTGACGCTGTGACTAATGAGCACCACTGCCTCGGGTGGTTACGTTCAAATGCTTCTGATTAGACAAAACCACTTAATATCTAAAGCTTTTCGTTCTACTATTTGGACGCCATTATAATCTAACGCTTAAACCTTTATAACTCGAAATTTGGTGGCCCACACTTTAGTGAATTGAAACCCTGTTTTATTATACTGTTGTCGTGTGCATGGAAGGGGCCTGACAGCTGAGCGGACAGCGCTCGGTATTCGTAACCCTAAGGTTCCGGGTTCGATTCCCCGATGTAGGCGGAAACAAATAGGCAGAGTTTCTTTAACCCTGTTGCCCTTGTTCACCTAGCAGTAAACAGGTATCTGGGAGCTAGACAGCTGCTACGGGCTGCTTCCCAAGGGTGTGTGACAAAAAGGAGGCCTCGTCGAAGACCGGGCCGCGGGGACGCTAAGCCCCGAAATCATCTCAAGATAACCTCAAGAAGAAGATGGTAAGTGAAGGACGGTAACAAATTAGCAACGCTATGTCGAGGATATTTTGGGTGTTTGAATTCTAAGATTGAATTTCGTTGACTAACCAATGACGTAAGAGGAACAACGGGATATGATTGCAGAGGAATGCAGAGTAAGGCGAGGTTAGGCATTGGTATTTCCTCGTTCCGTGAGCATAGTGGTAGGCGACGGCCTGCTAGAACAGAATAAAGTTTCTCAGATTTATTGTAGTTTGTTGGTATTTAGTTGGGATGTAAATATCACAAACACATAAGAAGGAGGGATATGCATGTTTTGTATTTTTTTGTGCATACAATATTCTGAATTTAGGCGCATTGTCTTTGATTTGTTTTCTAAACGCATTTTTGTTATGGAATTCAACAGATGCCCAACGCTCCTTTGTGTTTTTTGAATCCTTTATCTCCCTACAAGAGCAGCTTTCTAGCTGCTACTGACACAATGATCTTGACATAACAAGCACTAAGGCCCAGAGCAGAGCTTCCTTCAAACTTTGATAACATGCGCGTGTTCAACTTTGTAGTGATTTCAGTACCCCCTTACAGCACGGCGGAGTTCAGAGAAAACGGCAAAGGAGCAGGAGAAAAGCAACCGACCAGCGAGGGAACAACAAGAAGCAGACATACACGAAACCAGTCGCTCTCTGGCGTCACGTCGTCGTTCTGGACAAGGAGTAGCATGCGAATGTGTTGTAGGAACAACCCGGAGCAGGTCATTGTTACATGCGTCAGTCGGCGGCCGTAGCAAGAGTTGCATTTGCTGGAGCATTTGGGATTGTGTGTGATCCAAGAGGCTTGCTACTATTGGTGAGAAGCAGGTCACGCTGGCGGCTTCTACATACCTCGGCTGCAGCGAGTAGAGACGTCTTCAGGGCGGCGAATCTGTGTGTGTGGTTGGCAGTGTCATAACTCCAGCTCGTACCTCCTAAATGGTGTCCGGAGGCAATGCCGTCAAAGTGAGTGACAGCATTGGAGTGACGGCCGGGTTCGATTCCCGGTGGAGGCTGAAACAAATGAGCAGAGTATCTTTCATCCTAATTCCCCCCAATATTCATCTAGCAGTAAATAGGTACCTGGGAGTTAGTAAGCTGCTACGGTCTGCTTCATGGGGGGGTGTGTGTGTGAGAGAAATAAATGTAGTAGATATAATAGAGGAAAAATAGATTGGTTAAAAAGGCGGTAGTCCAAGAGCTAATAGCGCGATTGTGCAGACATAAAGTGCAAATACAAATAGTAAATACACACACACACACACACACACACACACACACACACACACACACACACACACACACACACTTAGAGTAGATAAAGACAGGTTATTTAACACAAGGGGCACACACACTAGGGGACACAGGTGGAAACTGAGTGCCCAAATGAGCCACAGAGATATTAGAAAGAACTTTTTTAGTGTCAGAGTGGTTGACAAATGGAATGCATTAGGAAGTGATGTGGTGGAGGCTGACTCCATACACAGTTTCAAGTGTAGATATGATAGAGCCCAATAGTCTCAGGAACCTGTACACCTGTTGATTGACGGTTGAGAGGCGGGACCAAAGAGCCAGAGCTCAACCCCTGCAAGCACAATTAGGTGAGTTCATAAATATACATTTCGCAAGAAAGACCACTATAAAACATGAATGTTATCCAGTTTCACTGTTTTTTCTTGCATGTTAAGGTCACGTCTTATCTATACAGCTGAATATTCTTACTCTTCGCTTGAAAAAACAACAACTTTCCTTTTCGTTGAACTAAGAGATTGGGCGGCGCCACAGCGCTCGTTACCAAGGCGAGGTGCATGTTTGATGCCGGAGAGCAGGAGCTTGTTGAAGGTGGTTAACCCGTGTTACGCTCTCGTGGGCGCTCCTCACACCTCCACTAAGGTTAAAAACTCTACTTCCTTCCCCAGGTCACACTTTTTAACGTCCGCTTCCTCTTAGCAATATTAAAGCCGAGCAGCGCTGTTGTAAATACTGCTGGCGAGCCCAGCCTCTGGAGGCTACATTTGGTGGCCTCTCTCTTTTTCTCTAATGTGTTCACTGATGATGTAGCGGTGGGTTCGTAGTGTCTAGTGTGTTCACTGATGATGTAGCGGTGGGTTCTTAGTGTCTAGTGTGTTCACTGATGATGTAGCGGTGGGTTCTTAGTGTCTAGTGTGTTCACTGATGATGTAGCGGTGGGTTCTTAGTGTCTAGTGTGTTCACTGTTGATGTAGCGGTGGGTTCTTAGTGTCTAGTGTGTTCACTGTTGATGTAGCGGTGGGTTCTTAGTGTCTAGTGTGTTCACTGATGATGTAGCGGTGGGTTCTTAGTGTCTAGTGTGTTCACTGTTGATGTAGCGGTGGGTTCTTAGTGTCTAGTGTGTTCACTGTGATGTAGCGGTGGGTTCTTAGTGTCTAGTGTGTTCACTGATGATGTAGCGGTGGGTTCTTAGTGTCTAGTGTGTTCACTGTTGATGTAGCGGCGGGTTCTTAGTGTCTAGTGTGTTCCCTGATGATGTAGCGGTGGGTTCTTAGTGTCTAGTGTGTTCACTGTTGATGTAGCGGTGGGTTCTAGTGTCTAGTGTTGTTCACTGTTGATGTAGGGTGGGTTCTTAGTGTGTAGTGTGCTCACTGTTGATGTAGCGGCGGGTTCTTAGTGTCTAGTGTGTTCACTGTTGATGTAGCGGTGGGTTCTTAGTGTCTAGTGTGTTCACTGTTGATGTAGAGGTGGGTTCGTAGTGTCTAGTGTGTTCACTGATGATGTAGCGAAGAGTACATATCATCTAATGAATTTACTGTGGACGTAGCGGTGGTTTCTTCTCTCTAAATGTCGGTGATGAAGTGATGGGTTCTCGTTGTCTCTGAGCTTGTAGTGATGATCGGGATATTAATAAACAACAAAACTGTACTTCGTGGTTATAGTGGTTTTTAACTTTACTAACGATGGAACTCTTGTGTGAGAGATTGTTATCTGCAACAAAGTTCCTTTACAACATGGATTCTCTTTCTCAGAAAACACATTGGCCGCAATTCGTGTTGTGACGACCGCTGAAGCAGCGGTGGTGAAGAACCATTGCATGTCGTAGGCAAGCAGAATATGAAAGATATATTATTACGTAACTTCTGTAAGGATTTTTAAGTTACGTATCCCGTTTAGTGTGTGTTGTTTAAGCGAGTTTATTTTTGTTATAATACTTCATCCTAATGACTTTAATATACACCAACCTCTGTAATATACCTCACAACCCACATATAAAACTCGAAGTCATCAGTCTCACACATTACAAACTCGAAGTCATCAGTCTCACACATTACAAACTCGAAGTCATCAGTCTCACACATTACAAACTCGAAGTCAACAGTCTCACACACAAACATCCACTACGGGCTCACCATAGCCCGTGCTACTTGGAAGTTCTTGTTCCAGGTAGCGAATCTTTAACAACAACAACAGTCTCACACATTACAAACTCGAAGTCATCAGTCTCATACATGTAGATCTCGAGGTCATCAGAAACACTCATAACAATTTCAAAGTTATCAATCAATGACGTGAAAATTCGTAGTCACCAGTCACTGACAAACGTAATTCTATAATATCCCCCACAACAAGCTGACTAGTTGTGGGGAAAGCAACCCTGGGGAGGGGGACATAGATATGAGCCTAACACACACCCACACACACACACACACACACAACACACACATTCTGGCTGCCTGTCCCCCGACACAATTAATTACTATTACTAACCTAGGCAGGTACCCATACAGCAACTACCCACTTTCCTAGACAACAACTCCTGTGCACCTGTCATCTTCAGTACAACACTGTTCCGTGTACAACAACAACCCCCACCTAATTAACAATACAGTACCCATGTATGAATTTCCTCCACTGCTGCCATCCAATCCCAACACAAACAATTGAATTTGTTGACCCAAGGATTTGGTAAGGAGGACAGGGAGATGGGAGGTGGATAGATGAAGGAGGTGACTGAACTACCCTAGGCTCTCAACTAATACGTCTCATTGGATGCTATGGTTACCAATATACAAAATAAGGGGCACAATGAACAGGAACGGCTCACAACTAATCCACATTTTCTATGCGATGGTTAGGTTAGGTTAGGTAAGTAGCTGGGTTCGTGCGTCATAGTACCTCTTATTTTCTCCGTTGTGGCAAATCAAAAAAGAGCTGAATTGAGTGGGATAATTATGTTCAGTAGCGTCCACTATGAATTTGTTGGGATAGTGTTGTGTTGAATAGTGTTGTGATAGAGTTACTATCGTGAGAGTTGTGTTGGGGTTGTGTGTGTAGTTAGCACGTGAGTCGCGGGCAATCTGGCTAGGCTGTTAGTGTTGGTCGCCTGTGTTGCTGCAGACTGGTTTCTGTTATTATTATTTATGTATTCTTATATATTAATAGTCATCTGGAGTAAATAAGGTGAGGTAGATCCTATTTTCCAGGGACGTCCGGTGGGTCACTCAGGGTTCAGGGTCTTTGCAGAGCAGGTTGTGGCTCTATTTGGTGATATTTTGCTTCAGGGCGCTTCTGTGGTGGTGGTGGTGCTTCTCTGGTCGTGTGGTGGTGGTGGTGCTTCTTCTGGTCGTGTGGTGGTGGTGCTTCTTCTGTCGTGTGTGGTGGTGCTTCTCCTGGTCGTGTGGTGGTGGTGGTGCTCTTCTGATCGTGTGGTGTGGTGGTTTCTCCTGGTCGTGTGGTGGAGGTGGTGGTGGTGCTTCTCCTGGTCGTGTGGTGGTGGTGGTGCTTCTCCTGGTCGTGTGGTGGTGGTGGTGGTGGTTCTCCTGGTCGTGTGGTGGTGGTGGTGGTTCTCCTGGTCGTGTGGTGGTGGTGGTGGTTCTCCTGGTCGTGTGGTGGTGCTCTCCTGGTCGTGTGGTGGTGGTGCTTCTGGTCGTGTGGGNCTCCTGCTTCAGTCTTCCGTAAAGTTGCATATTTGTCGTGTTTTTCTCGCTTTGGTAAGTCAGAGCTTCCTCGATAAATATGTTGTTATTCAGCGTCCTCGCCGCTTAAGCGTTCATTCATGCTTCATTGAAGGTCTTCAAAAGTCAGTTGGTGAAATTGCGATGCCGTAACAGGTAGTGAGAGTGAAGGAGTGTGTACAGTGTGAGGGTCTGTCCTTGTCAGAGACCACCCTTTGAGAGGCCATCCTGTTAGAGATCATGTTTGAAAGTGTCTTGAAACCTTGTTTGAAACCTAGCTTAAAACCTTGCTTGAAATCTCCCAGCTCAATGTATGCCATAACGAGCTTCGACCGGTATGCAAGATGGTCCAAGGAGTTCTATGAGAGTAGATCATATCAGGATTTCTGTGAGGGTTGATGATACAAGAATTTTTATAGTAGATGATTCGGTGAATTCTGTGAAAGTAGACGAACCAAGAACTTCTATGAGAGTAGATGATCAAGGAGTTCTGTGAACAGATGATACAAAAAAAATTATGAGCGAAAATGATCTAAAGAATATTGTGAGAGTGTAATGATCCAAGGATGACTTAGAAAAACAATTGGTGATCCAGGAACACCAAACGCTTTTTCATAATAAACTTGAAAAACGTGCTCTTGTTTGTCACCATGTCGCCCAACCACTTGGGCTGGACGCTAGAGCGACGGTCTCGCTCCATGCAGCTCAGCGTTCAATCCCCGATCATCCAATTGGATGGACAAAATTCCTTCCCCCCCCCCCCCGTCCCATCCCATCCCCTGATAATTCTCTCCCTTGTCACTATGTCTTTAATATTGTATTTATCCACCTCTCCTCCTTTCCTTAAGCCCATTTTTGAATCTCTCATTTTCCCCTCTCCTTCTCTTTACCTGTTCTTCTCTTAGCACTTTACCTGTTCTTCTCTTAGCACCTTTAATGCCTTTTACACGCTCTCTCTCGGCTCATTATGTAGGACCTGTAATGTTTACTGAACTAAATACGCATCAACAACATTCGCTTCCGCTGTTGGTCTAGCATGGAGCCGTAAGTAATACTCCCTGAATTGTAAATGTATATTTACATGTCCTTGAAGTTGTTTGTCGAGTCTAATTACCAGAGATATCGACCATAGGCATAATTAATGATTCTTCGATACCTGAAACGATACACAAAAAATCAATATTTGCGTATCTTTGATGACTGTCTGGGGTTTGCTTTCATATACATATATATCATATTAAATGTATTTTAAGTGAGGCTTTTGGGTAATGATTCATTTCTTCAAGTTAGTAGATCATAAGACTGAAGAGAGTTTACTGAGAGTCTTTTAAGAGGTAGATTGGTCGGAGTCTGAGTGGTGACGAGTGTTCTCCAGGAGCTCATTAAACGGTTCAATAAGAAGAAAGTGTCCTGATAGGGTAATTTATATAAAAAATTGTTGAGAGAAACATGACCCCCCTAATGACACCAAAAGACGACTGAACTAATAATATAAGAGCAAGATGACTTCCATCTTCCTAATGAAGAACTCCCCTGACATCAAACACGGCCCTTGAAAGACTCGAATGTCGTCTATGCCTTCACATGCTAATTGGGAACCGTCAGCCCCAATTATATATATATATATATATATATATATATATATATATATATATATATATATATATATATATATATATATATAATATATATAATATATATTTATTTCCCCAGCAAGTCAGGCGTAGGAGGTGGGCGGCGCCTCACTGACGCTTCATCAGGCCATTACCAGAGCGTGAAGGGCCAGCGGTCAGACGAGCCCCTGATGACTTTATAATTGTGTTATCCCTGACACCGAAGCCTGCAAGACATATAGTCCATTCCCCGACGAGGCTTTCAGCAGCTAGACAACGGCGTCAGCACCAAATCCTATCAATATGAAGTATAATAAGTCCTATTCGTTTGCCTTAAATTGGATAATATATATATATATATATATATATAATATATATATATATATATATATATATTAACTAACAGTACTCATTGAGTGAAAGCAATTCGTTTTAAATTGTTAAATATTTATAACTGAGCATGTTTACACAAAATTCCTTTATAATATTTATCTAAAAGAAAGTGTTAACGATAGCATAACATAAAATTATTTTAAATATTTACTGTGTAATCTAGAGTTAGAATTAGAAGCTATTTTCATTCGTGATTTATAAAAATCATTAGAGGTGTGGCTGGTGTGAACAGATGTCATAACCATAGAAATCACTTACACTTTGCTATATCAGAGTGGCGAGAATAATTATTGACAAAACCTCCATCATAAAATAGGGATGACGAGAAAACAATTTAAAGGATAGCCAATATAAACTAATTATACCATGACGTTATGAAAATTTGCACCCCCCCCCCCCCCCCACCCTCCACTAATATCATCCTACAGATTTCATAGGCTACTGAAATAAAGGAATTAAAAAAGGATTCACGAGAGACTAAGCAGTAATGTAATGTCTGCCACGCTGAAAGAAGTGTTTCACGTTCATATAACTAGAAATGACAAGTCGAAAGTTTTCAAAAGGAAACGTGATTAAGTATGCAAACTATGTAATTTAATCATGTTTGACACTTGGAGAGAATTTCTAATGGCACGGGGTTCGTAAAATTTGTTATTGCCAACCGGAGGAAAGGCACGAGAAGATTAACAACTCATAATAGATAATTATTTTCCTACACTTCATCAACAACACTGAAGATAATGTTAAAAAGTTATCCATTAAGAGATTCATGACAGCGAGGAATTATGACGTCGCGTGACTCAGGCTTCACACTCACTCGACGTTCCTCAGTAAATAACAGGAACTGAATGTAAATCCAACATTTCTGAATATTCATCTATGCATTTACTCAAGGTGCTACACAGCTGATCAGTGACTGACAGACAAAACAATAACAGGAAGTGATTCCCGTGTTAAGCCTGACAGCTCAGTTTCCTGTGCTGGTCCATCATCAAACTTAAATTTCACACTGCGCTAACGTTTTTCTTGTTGCCTATTCCTTGTTGGTTAACGTACCAGCCAAATCAAAATATATATATATATATATATATAGATAGGCTACGAACGCTGGCTGCCACCCAATTCGACAACATTTTTATATCTGCTTTTAACTTTTCTCGCGAATCGTTTACATATATTATCTCCTAACGACACGGAAAAAATATATATATACCTTATATTTAAATAGACTTAATATATGCTACAAGTGTTTGGATGGGCCTACAAAATTTGAACCATTTAATGGTAAGCGGTAAACTCACTTACGGTCACTTACGTGACTAGACGTGTTGCAATATAAGGGGCAAATGAGTGATCAGGATGCTTTCATCCCGGAAGATGCAAGTCCCGTCATCACATAACGGAGAATTTTTATCAATGGTTACGAGACATTCCGTTTTCTCTTGATGTACCACTCCGTCAAAAATCCAACCTTCTAACCTAATCTGTCAAGTACGATCCGAAGCAAACCTACTTAATCTATCGAATCAGCTTCACAGAAAACGTAAAAATTTGAGATCTGTTGTTTATCAAAGCAAGTTTCATTGGTAACGTGTGTTACCCTAACTCACCAACGGGACATATTAATTAAGAGAACGGGTTGTGCCACGAAAGCATCGCCTTGAGAAGAGTGAAGATCTAAACCGTAAGAGGAGATGATGGTGGCGAAGAATAATGGGAACAGACAGAAAACAAACACGGGATAGAGACCAAACGGGAAAGAGAATGATGAGCGTCAGTCACCCAAAAAAGCAAATGTTAACAATTTCTCAAATTTAAGCGAATGTGTGTATTTATTTTTGAAAATGTGGAGAGCAGATGTCATCCTTTGTAAATATGATTATCAGGAAGTTCGCAAAATCAGTTGCAGCCATCAGGAGGTTTCGAACTTGGTCTTGTAATGTTTGAAACCTTGATTTTGTATCAGGTCGATGTCTCTAGAGGATTCAGATGAATCTCAGGTTACAGTACTTATAGCGTATCTTGGTCCAGTGATTTTCGATAGGCTACGAACGCTGCGCTTGGAAGGAACCAAGATAGGAGAAGACTTCGAATGGTGAATGACGAATTGACTGTAAAGCCTTCATCTAATCTAACTGAGGTTCACAAGGCTATAAAGGAGCAAAATCCAGAAGGATAAAGCGATGGTGAAGAATTGTATATTACAGTTTACTGTTTGTTTATGAAGTAAACATCAACCTACCTTGGCTTTACGCCTTCCATAGTCTCCTGAGACTGATGGATGCCTACTACTACTACTACTACTATAAAGTATTTATTTAGGAAGAAGCGATGAAATGCCGAGTTTTCCTTCATTATATTTGAAGGTGTTCTATAGTGTTTAATGACTGCAGACTCTGCACACTGTCTCCTAATGGCTAGTATGTTCTTTGATGATGAATTCAGAATTCCTGAAGTTGATGAGGTACTGCCCCTGGTGCCGGTGTGACATTAGTGTTATTGATGTTATCGACACAGCAGGTGTACACTTATGTGACTAAATCCTTTTGTTATATACGAGTTGGAGACATAATCAATTACTCGTTGGGCCGGTGGTAGACTCGTCGAGTCTACTAGTGCCCACGTGAATGAAATATTATTATCCACCACAGTGTGGTTGACAATTTATATTACGTGGGTGTGTAGGTCACTGATTCCTCTGTGCTTTAGTAGCAGCCAGGGAAAGTCTACAACTTCAGCTGGGCAGCGTTTAGTTGCTTCTGGGATCTTCTCTTATTGAGGCTGTTCATTGTATGGTGGATAGAGCTTCTGTCTCCTACTCGTGGAGTCGGTGGTTCGAATCTCCTAAGGCCCAGGTGAATTAAATGTTTATTATTCACGGTTGTGTGGTTGACAATTTATACACACACACACACACACACACACACACACACACACACACACACACACACACACACACACACACACACACATATATATATATATATATATATATATATATATATATATATATATATATATGAAGATGAGGGTTGCCGCCCTCTCGGTGCATATATCCCTGTGTATCCATCTCATACGTACTCTAATATCTGAGGTGTAACCCACGTCCCGGAACTGGAAACAAAATAATTTACAAAGTTATCTATTTTAGCAAAACACTATTCACCAATATCCCTCTATCCCACTGCCATATATCCTAACCCTACATGGTAGGGTTAGGGTCTGCATATCCAAGCCCTCTCTTGCATTTACGAATAAAATACTACGGGCTCTTTTGCTTCTTCCGCACTATCTTATCCTTCGTTTCACGAACACAATTTCCTCACCTTCACTAATAACATGACAAGAAGCTTGACCGTTTCCTCTCCCCTTTATCGCCAGTGAAGCAGCCATCACACGCCAGAGACACGAGGGCAGATTCCTGCCAAGAGACCTGAGAGTCTTTCCTTCCCCCTTTTCAACCCTTCTGCAGGTGAATAGTATCGAAGTGCTCATCGTTAATGATACGCTGAAGCATTTCAGAAAGGTTTGGACCCTTCCTTGTCTCACCACACAAACTAAATGGACAACCGACACAATCACTCCATCCGTCCGCTGCTTCATTCCACCACCATAATAAAATGATTTTTAAAATAACATTCATATCACGTCATTACACTTTCGCCATCATTAAAGGTAACCTCGCAAGTGACAATGGCCCGGGTACGATCCCCCCAAGAAAGAAGAGACGTTTGGGCTCCCTCTATCCTTAACTGTTCATCCAGTAGTAATTGGGGACCTGGTTGTATAACCGATTAATGGATCGAATTCCAGGAAACCATAGCAGATTAAGCCATAAGATGAGCTGTAGGAAGACAGAACTACAAACCAAACGACTATGGTAAGATTTCATCAACAGCGGTACTGCTTCGTAAAGAGGAAAATGTTAGAAAAATGAATCGACTTGAGAATGGTCCAGGACGGACCGAAACGTCGTCGTCCCTTCACCTTCTAGTGTGTGGTCTGGTCAACAGGAAAATGTTACTACCTGAATTATCATAATTGACGGAAACGCTTCGAAACGGCCCACTTGGAAGTGTTCTGTGTTACGCCACCGTCTAACACCGGCAACACAGTGCTATAAACTAACACGGTTAGCAAGTCTCACGGTTTTACTCTCGTCAGCTGGACCCTCAATGGTGGCATTTTGAGTCGTCTCGAAAAGTTTACTATAGTCATTTCTCAAACTCTAAAACAACTGCAGTTTTCCGAAACTTTTATACGCGGCAAGACGTGTTCAGTGTATGTAAGTTGGCTTTCAGGAGTTGCAAAATGCGACGAAACATCCAACTAGTTTAAAGCAGCTTCGTCCCGTCAGTCTTTATAAATAGCTTTTGTTGTAAGATTGGATCTGAAGTATACTATATATGTGTGTGTGTGTGTGTGT
>WNGS01135237.1:20301453-20311453 GCA_020271785.1 Procambarus virginalis
ACCAAACCACTTGGGCTGGACGGTAGAGCGACGGTCTCGCTCCATGCAGGTCACCGTTCAATCCCCCGATCATCCAATTGGATGGACAAAATCCTTCCCCCCCCCCGTCCCATCCCATCCCCTGATAATTCTCTCCCTTGTCACTATTGTCTTTAATATTGTTTTATCCACCTCTCCTCCTTTCCTTAAGCCCATTTTTTGAATCTCTCATTTTCCCCTCTCCTTCTCTTACCTGTTCTTCTCTTAGCTCTTTACCTGTTCTTCTCTTAGCACTTTACCTGTTCTTCTCTCAGCACCTTTAATGCCTTTTACACGCTCTCTCTCGGCTCATTATGTAGGACCTGTACAGTTTTACTGAACTAAATACGCATCAACAACATTCGCTTCCGCTGTTGGTCTAGCATGGAGCCGTAAGTAATACTCCCTGAATTGTAAATGTATCATTTACATATCAGGGGAGTATTACTTACGGCTCCATGCTAGAACCACAGCGGAAGCGAAGGTTGTTGATGGCGTATTTAGTTCAGTAACATTTACAGGTCCTACATAATGAGCCGTAAGAGAGCGTGTAAAAGGCATTAAATGGCTGAGAGAAGAACAGGTAAAGTGCTAGGGTAAAGAGCAAGAACGGTAAAAAAGAGTAGTGGGAAAATGAGAGATATTCAAAATGGGCTTAGGTAAAGGAGAGAGGTGGATAATACAATATACAAGACATAGTGCCAAGGAGAGAAGTATCAGGGGATGGGATGGGACGTGGGGGGGGGGAAGGATTTTGTCCATCCATTGGATGATCGGGGATTGAACGGCTGAGCCTGCATGGAGCGGACCGTCGCTCTACGCGTCCCAGCCCAAGTGGTTGGGCGACATGCTGACAAACAAAGGCACGTTTTTCAAGTTTAATTATGAAAAAGCGTTGGTGTTTGCCTGGATCACCAATTGTTTTTCTAAGTCATCCTTGGATCATTACACTCTCACAATATTCTTTAGATCATTTTGCTCATAATTTTTTTTTTGTATCATCTGTTCCAGAACTCCTTGAATCATCTACTCTCATAGAAGTTCTTAGGTTCGTCTACTTTCACAGAATTCAACCAAACGAATCATCTACTATAAAAAATTCATTGTAATCATCAACCTCACAGAAATCCTGATATGATCTACTCTCATAGAACTCCTTGGACCATCTTGCATACCGGTCGAAGTCTCGTTATGGCATAATTGAGTGGGAGATTTCAAGCAAGGTTTTAAGCTAGGTTTCAAACAAGGTTTCAAGACACTTTCAAACATGATCTCTAACAGGATGGCCTCTCAAGGGTTGGTCTCTGACAGGACAGACCCTCACACTGGTACACCTCCTTCACAATCTCACTACCTGTTACGGCATCGCAATTTCACCAACTGACTTTTGAAGACCTTCAATGAAGCTGAATGAACAGCTTAAGCGGCCGGAGGACGCTGAATAACAACATATTTATCGAGGAAGCTCTGACTTACCAAAGCGGAGAAAAACACGACAAATATGCAACTTTACGGAAGACTAAGCAGGAGAGATAAACTCCGAACAGCATAAATGCAGCTCTCTCATATCAGAAGCACAGGCTTTAGAATCCCTGAGTCGCTATAACGCTCGTTAGCAATGTTTGAAATAGCCACAGTGGAAATGCGTGACTGTGGGAGCGTAGATATGTGGAGGGGGTGTTAATAGAGGAGTTTAAATTTGATGGGAGGAAGGTTGTCAAGAGGGGGGTGGGAACTCAATAAAGAGGAAAGGAGGGGTGGTGGTAGACCAGGGAAACAGCCAGATGCCCATTCTTTGAATAAGGTACGATAGATTTACTCTCGGGTTCCCACTCGAGGGGAGCAGAAAGGATGCATTATTTCCAAAATTTCGAGGGTGAGCTGGTGTCGTCCGGAGACAGGAAGAGACACACCACACAGGTGGCCTGTTGTGGTCGACCGGCTCACCGCGGAGTGAGAGTTGGCCCAGATTTTTGTTTAGAGGTACAAGCAAGAGCGAGAATCAGACTCCGTGATATTGACGATGAGGAGCAAATATTACACATCAGATAATTAACTGAGTAAACTTCATGCTGTAGTAATATCCCTCGTTATACTTAACAGAGCTCACAGTCACATTAAGCTCACCCTATCACATTAAAAAATGGGTTTGATCGATCAACAGGGTATGAGTAAGAACGAGGAATCCAATAAATTGATGAGGACGTTTAGAGTCTGGAAGATTCTGAAAAAGTTACCAGGGTCTTGGAAGGGCCAGGGTGGGAAGGAGCCATGGGGTGCCGTGGAGAGGAGCCAGGTGTAGGATGACCTGGAGAGGTAGCCAGGGTGGTGGAAGAAGCCAGGGTCGTGGAAGGAGCCAGGGTGGAGGAAGGAGCCAGGGTGGTAGAAGGAGCCAGGGCGTGGTAGGCAGGCCAGGGGTTGGTGGAAGACAGGGTGGGACGCCAGGGTGGTAGAAGGAGCCGGTAGGGAGGTGTGAACGGGTCGTAGGCAGCGTGGAAGCCAGGGTGTGGCCGAGAGCCAGGTGGTAAGGGGCCAGGGTGGTGGAAGAAGCCAGGTGTGGCAGACGCCAGGGTGGTAGGACCAGTTGGTGGAGAGCCAGGGTGTGGTACGATAGCCAGGGTGGAGGAAGAAAGCCAGGGTGATTGCAAGAAGCCAGTGGTGAGAAGAACGGTGGGTGTGAAGGAAGACACTACATTGATGTCTGGTAAATATATAAAGTTGAAGACCAACGGATCGTAAGAGACTGGTGCGCTCGCTCGACAAAAGCAACGCGGAGTAAGATACGAGCGGCTGTAATTGGAAAGAAAGAAGACAGAGGAAGAAAGGTGTCCAGAGAAGGAAGAATGAAAGCCCTTGAGCGCTGGTCGACTGGGCACAAGACGGGCCTCGAGGACCAGAAAGAGTGTAGCGAACTTGTTGTGCTCGTCACGAACAACAGCACCACACCATGACAACTAGTTGGATAGAAGTGAGACTACTAGTTATATACAAAATGTGACATATCGACTCAGATAAGCTTAAAACGAATGATGCTGTGACCTACAGGAGCATCGTAGATAATTGGATGCTGTTATGTACAAGAGATCCAATGATAACTATATGTACTATGGTTGTGATGTATGGATGATAAAGAGAATAAGATAATGGATGTTGTGATCTACAAGATAAGCTGAGAGATGACACATTGGAAAGTCTGTTTCAACATTAAATGCCTCTGAGAAGAAGATTACACGACCTAGATTAATAATTAAGGGACAATCCGAGACAAACATATTAGACATCAGTAATAAGAATCAACTATTATTAATCGCCCATACTAAAAATAATTTTCTGATAACTTGGATTGTGATGCGTAGATTTTCATCACCAATGTTAGTTGTTCTCGGAGCATCAAGACGCCTAGGCACACAAAGTCTCAAGATCAAAGTAAAACTTTACCAGCCTACAAATTACAAGTACACAACTCACAATGACGCTAAACGTAAACAAGCTTAAAAGCTAAGACGTCTTACAACAAGACGCGGTTCAAAAGAACTCTTACAACAAGACCGTCCTTAAACGCAAGACGTCTTACAACAAGACGCCTTAAGACGTCTACAACAAGACGCCTTAAGACGTCTTACAACAAGACGCCTTAAGACGTCTTACAACAAGACGCCTTCCTGCATCTTTGAATGCCACGTTGCACAAAGAGACCTCATCTTATTTGGTCGATGACCCTAAAGCCGTCAAGTCTGCTCACACCCACCCCGATAATCCCGCCGGACGGGACATTGGAAGTGATGGTGTTGGACGGTCCAGATCACCTCACTCATCTACGAAGAGCCAATGCGGCTGTAGCCGATCTTCAATGGGTCTGTTTCGTTTTTCAAATATACAAGTATTTTCAAGTTCAATTCAATCTGTCAAAGATTAATATAATTAAAACAGGTTTCAGTTTGTAAAATACATTTTGGCCACACACATTAGCCCTGAAATACGATTAAGGATGGCGCGTGGCTGGCCGGTTGGCGAGGTTCTTGTGAAAATTTATCAGCTATATTTTTTTTTAGCACGCATATAGTTCCCCCCTCTTGAAGCTCACGGCGGATCCATCACTGCCAAAGGCTGCTTCCACGATCCGCTCTCTAGCAAGATATTGCTCTGTTATCTTCTTCACGAGTTTTAAGCGACAGGAACCATCACACAACGAAGTATATTTTGCTTTTCCTAAAAGAAATATCAATGATTTCGCATTTCTGTACACAGTTTGCAACTGACTGTTTCACCTGAGTACCACATGTTTCGCATCTAACAGTGACAATTTTCAATTTTCCTGATCAGAAGTTAATTTTTGTGTCTTGTGGAGCGTGACTCAGATACGTGCAGGATATACCAGGTCAGATGGAACGTTGGCTGCACTTCTCAGTTAAACTAACAAAAAAAAAGTCATTTCACACGACCATACCACGAGCGCCCTTAATATGAAAAAATAATATAAATTTAATATACGAAAAATGCACCTTCCGGACCAATATGTTGTTGTTGTTAAAGATTCGCTACCTGGAACAAGACAGTTGAAAGTAGCACACGGGGCTATTGGTTAACCCAACGTCTAAATTTTTTTTTATATAACCTATTTTTTGTCATATCACACTTAACTGAAATACATTACAAATGTTTGTACAAACTTTTCTAATAAAACAAGTCCATATATGCATGGTACCTGTAGAAATAATGAAACAACATAGATAAATAAGTTACATTAATATATTTAGTTAATCAATATAATTTACACAATAAGAGTGGTATATCAAGCAGAACACTTGAGACCAGTTAATGAAGACGAGTGAAGCACCAGCAAGTCTTGAGAGTGACAAGGATGTGATGGCTCGCGTCACTCCTGAGTGGGAGAGCAAGGGAAACGATGGAAAGGGAATCATTGAATGGTCGGAGACCAAAGGATATTAAGCACGATAGGGGAACCAATCAAAGGATAGTTCCCACTTATGTGTTTGTGTGTAGGGAAGTTAAAAGCAGCACGATAAGTTTCCAATTTCATATATATCATGTTTATTGTTATAAGTTACAGATAGGAGCACTTATATAGTTTCGATGCATAACTCTCGACTCCTCTGCAAACGAGGCGTGCGCCTGCGGACTTGACTTTAAGTGTGAAGTGCACCTTCCACTTCACGTTATATACATAGAGAAGGTGCAGAGGTAATATAATTAATAACATGAGGAAAGTGAATATTCCACCAGCAAGGCCGCCTCATAATCAGACAAAAAAACCAGGAGGTTTGATATGAACAGCCAAATACATCATTACAAATGAATTGGTGTTATTAATACACATTGAAAGTATATTATTGCATACGTGTTTTCTGTGCGGAACAAAAGGCAGAGGAACTAGACGTTAAAGGGGTTTTATAGAGGGAAAACTAAGAACAGATGCTGAAATCTGAGGCGCAAGAACGAGGCAAAATAAAACTTAGCAAATTAGAGAATAAAACCAGACCATATCTTTAAGAGTGAGACACACTAAATAACATTTGGAATGAAGGATTGACGTAGTCCACGCTATGATCGCGGCAAATACAAGTGAGTATAGATGAAGATATTATTATATGTGGGAGAAAATTCCACCTAGTTGTGTTTGCGGGGGTTGAGCTTTGCTCTTTCGGCCCGTGAAACTGTTAATCAACTGTTTGCTAACTACTTTTTTTTTCCCCACACCACACTACACACACACCCCAGGAAGCAACCCGTGACAGCTGCCTAACTCCCAGGTACCTATTTACTGCTAGGTAACAGGGGCATTCAGGTGAAAGAAACTTTGACCATTTTTTTCCTCGTGCGGGAATCGAACCCGCGCCACAGAATTACGAGTCCTGCGCGCTATCCACCAGGCTACGAGGCCTCTCACCAGGTTACGAGGCCCCTAGGTGTGTGTGTGTGTGTGTGTGTGTGTGTGTGTGTGTGTGTGTGTGTGTGTGTGTGTGTGTGTGTGTGTGTGTGGTGTGTGTGTGTGTATAGATGTAATAGAAGAAAAATAGATCGGGTGTCAGTAATTTAGACAACCAGCGTTAGAAAGGCGGTGTCCAAGAGCAAAAGCTAGATTCTGCAGACACAAATAGTAAACAGAACACCACACTCGTCCCCTAGGATGCACCCTGCAATAGCTGTCTATCTCCAAGCACCTCATTACTGGAAGGTGAACAGACGCATTTAGTGACAGAACTCTGCCGTTTTCTTTCTGTCTCGGCCGAGAATTGCCCGTGGGTCTGTGGATTGCGAATTCCTAACGCTGAGTGTGTGTGTGTGTGTTGAGGAAGACAAGAGAGAGTATTCTGTTTTTTTTAGCTTAGTCCCCCGTGAAAGTCTGTCATTTTCTCTCTATCTATCTATATTGTATCTCTATATCTATCTATCTATCTCTCTCTCTCTCTCTCTCAACATTCCACACAACGTCCTCGTAGCAAATTATAGAGATAATTGCCTTTGCCTGAGATTACCTCGCCAAATCTCAGCTACCAAAATGTGGCTCGCCTCCCTGTGGTAATCAGTGCAGATCGACGCGTTGTGTCTTAATTTGATCACTCACGAGAAGGGCACTGAGAGGTTTGTTTGTTTCTATAATCACGCCGTGCACCGATTATAACTCTTGTAATATTCATTGTAATATTCATGTAATATAATATTCACCGTCTTAGTTTAGGCTTTTGGTAAATTTTATTGTATAATAAGTGACTTCGCCGCACACAACGAGATTTGTATAGTTATGCCTCTGAAACACACACACGCCCAGGGTAGCCCGTAGGTGGTAACTCTTGGGTACCTGTTTACTGCTAGGAGAACAGGGCATCTGGTAAAAGAAACTCTGCTACTTGTTTCTGCCTCAGCCGGAATCGAATCCGGGCCCTTAGGACATGTGTGTGTGTGTGTGTGTGTGTTTGAGGGAAGACAAGAGAGTCATGGGTCGTATCCTGGCCGGGGAGGATTTACTGGGCGCAATTCCTTAACTGTAGCCTCTGTTTAACGCAACAGTAAAATGTGTACTTGGATGAAAAAACGATTTTCGCGGCAGGGGATCGTATTCCAGGGACCTGCCCGAAACGCTACGCGTACTAGTGGCTGTGTCAAGAATGTAACAACTCTTGTATATATCTCCAAAAAAAAAAAGAGAGAGTATTCTGTCTTTTAGCTTAGTCACCCGTGAAAGTCTCAGTCATTTTCTCTCTCTCTCTCTATCTATATTTGTATCTCTCTCTATTTTGCCTTGTGGGTGTGTGTGTGTATATTCACCTAGCTGTACTAACCTAGTTGAGCTTGCAGGATCCAGCCAGTCCTCTTAAGGTTTCCCCACCGTCTAGAAAACGGCCAAATTAAGGTGTCCTCTCCTAACCTACCAGTGGACCCAAAGCAGAAAACGGGTTAGTACGTCACTCTCTTGAGCTGCTTCCATTTTCTAGTACGACAATTTTTGGTCTTATGTACGCATACGAGCGAAATGCGACGTTCTTTGTAAGAAGACAGTTGCAAGATCACGCATCTGTTCTCAAGCCTCGCCTTTGAGACCATCATTGTCTTAATGCAGCAACTTTTTTCACACGTTCTTCTTATCATATTTACATTTAAATTTGTGTTTCGAATTGCCTTCAACGTCTTGTCCGTTCGAGTTATTTACGATTCGTGGGCTGAAAAAGTGCTTTCAGACATCTTTGTGACTCAGTGTTTCCAGTTTCCAATTATATCCTTAATTTAAACATTGCTTCTGTTTTTACTTGTCAGTCACCCCCTAGTATCTTGTACGTCGTAATCATGTCTGCCCGATTCCTTCTTTCCTTCAGTATAGTGAGATTCAGTTCCCTCAATCTTTCTTCAGAGCTCAGTCCCCCTTAGATCAGGACAGAGCCTTGTTGCACATTTTTTAACTTTAGTATCCATAGTGAGATTCTATCAATCTAATAATCCTCGTCATTGGCTTATTGCCACCTCTAATCAAGGAGAAGTTCAGGGACTTCTCCTTGCTCTATTGAAAAGGCCTCCTGGAATATCTTGTTGAGTTCTTCACGCACTTCATTGTCTTTCTCTGTTTACTTGATCTTCCCCATTTCTCAGTTTCATCATCTGTTCTTTTACTGTTGTTTTCCTCCTGATGTAGTTTTTAGATCAGTTTTATTTGTCTTGGACTCATTTACTATGTCGTTTTCCTCCTGACTCTTTGCAGCGATGTACTCCACTATGTCTTATACAGGCTTTACTCAGATTTCTGTTTCCCTTGAAATTCCTATTAAGAATCTCTCTTCTCTTAGGAATGTCTCTTCTCTTAGGAATGTCTCTTCTCTTAGGAATCTCTCTTAGGAATCTTCTCCTACTATAGTTTCCTCTTCGGTATTCCAGGCTTTTGCTGTCTGGTCTCTTCCTTGGGCAGGTTATTTTTACTTCCAACAGATGCTCAAAAGTCAGTACACTGTGATCACTCATTCCCATAGAGCTTCAAATTCGACTTCTCTTATGAGTGACTCGTTCAGGGTGAATATTAGATCTAGTCTTGTTGGTTCATTATTTCCTCTCATGCTTGTGGGTTCCTTGACATGTTGACTTTGAAAGTTTCTTGTCACTACATTGAATAGTTTAGCTCTCCATGTATCTGAAGTCACCCATGATTAACAGTCTGGATCCCTTCATGCAGGTGACAAATGCTGCTCTCTCTATTATATTAATATATTAATGGTTGCCACGTTGTTTCTGTCATACATCTGTCTGAAATATCAGTCCTTTCTTATTAGTAGAGCCACTCCTCCTTCTCTTCCTTCTCTCTTTTCCGTACTAAATAGTCGTCGAATGGAAACACTGCATTTGCTATGATGCCTGTCAGTTTTGTTTCTGCGAGTGCTATAACATCTATGTCTTATGACCTTTACCGGTTTTCTTGTTTTATCTGTAATGCCAGCTATGTTTAAATACACAACCTTGAAGCTCACATTATTCTGTCTATTCTCACTTGCTCTTCCCCATGATGGTCATTCCACTTGCATAGGAAGTTGTTCCATGTGCTGGGGTGTATGGGGTTGTTGTCCTCTGAGGTATTTAACAGGGCCCAGAAGGTCCAGAAGTTGGAGGAGTGGTGAGTGGAGGGAAGGGAGAGCATGGGGGTTGGGGGTATTTTATGATGAGAGGATGAAGAGGATATATGTGGGGAGAATGGTGGGGAGTGCTGCACTTCTCTTTGAAATTCAAGAACTGATGGTGGAGGGTTCCCCACTCCCCTCTGCCTTTGTTGGATCTGGGACTGTGGTCGTCGGAGAAAACCCGACCTCTTTTAATAAGCCTAGTTACAATATGCAGATAATTCCGTTGCTGTTCTCTTACTAACCTATTAACTAATCCTAACACCAATTAATTTAATAACACGTTCAAAGAAAACGAGATCACAGTGGAATTCTCCCTTAACATGAGATATATTATTGGCACGTCATTAGAATATCTACATTCAATATAAATCTGTTGCTAAAAACCTCCAGTCCAGTGTTAAAATTAATAAAAAAAACTGTTCCCTGTAACTGGATCACATAAAACAATCAAATAAAACCAACGCCTCTCTACCTTCGTCCAAAATGGGGCATAAAATTTAACCGGTGCTGGTGATGTCACCAGGCCGGGAGGCGGCCATTGTGCAGTCGTCAAATCTTTCGAGAGACAAGCACTCTAGGCGGCTACGTTTGCACTCGTAACACGAGCCATTCCTACGTTCTTCACCTGCCGCAACCTCTAAATAACAAGAGTACCTCGTATCCGCTAAATCAAAATAATACATTTTATTACAGGGCCCTATAATATTCTATAATAACCAACCGATGATGAGGCAGGCAAGCCAATAAAACACGGTGAGCCTCTCACAATCACTGAAATAATCATAATTCTGAACGTGCCACATCTGTGATAGGAATTATATTTCCAGTTGTTATAGTGTATTCTTCCGGCAGATCTACTGTGG
>WNGS01135237.1:20325963-20341103 GCA_020271785.1 Procambarus virginalis
TTCAAAAAGCAATTCACAAACTAATCAGAACAATGTAACTTGTTGTTTTTAAGATTTGCTACCTGGAACAAAATGTTCCAAGTAGCACGGACTGTGGTGAGCCCGTAATGGATGTAACACAAACAACAATGTAACGTTAATGAGTTATTAAAAAAAAGTTACAAATTGCGGAAGTATAATATAAGAGAAATGTGGGTTAAAAAGGGCATAAGGGCACTTGGGAGGCGGGATTTAATCCCCCCCTCCCAGCCTTCCCTTCCACTGCTGATAAGACCCCAAGAATCCCCTCTTCCCCCACATCCCCACCAGAAATCAACACCCCCCACCCAAGCCCTCCACTAGGCATCCACAAATACAGTTTCTCCATGAATTATCGGTTACAGGAGATTGATCAATAAACAAAAAAATGCCTTTATACATTATAATTATTACAATGATCAAATACATGATGTCGAGGGGTAAGTTACTGTTAATATGCTCCTTAGATATCAATCATCCTTCCGTAGATACGATTGAGATCTTTCGTGATTTTCAACCATCTCAACCTCAGAGAGAGTCAAGCTGCAAGAAATGGACTAATAAACTAGAAGCTGAAGCGACGCACCTGGGAGTGTGAGAGAGTGCCACGTGGACTAACTACTCCGAGGTGTCGTTGGAGTGCCATGGGTGGTTGCGGGAGATAACGAGCCGCCACTGGACAAACAAAGGATGCGTGTGTTGTTAGTTTGCCAGTTAATGATACAAAGACTTCGAGCGCTGCTTGCGTGCCGCTGGCAGGTACAGATACAACAAACGGGGCCACGATGCTATTGGACGGTACAAAGGCAGACAGCGTTGCAACAGTCTCAATGGACCTTGCAACAGTCTCACTAGACGGTGCTAACACAGGTACACTTGCAACAGTCTCACTAGACGGTGCTAACACAGGTACTCTTGCAACAGCCTCACTGGACGGTACTAACACAGGTACTCTTGCAACAGCCTTACTGGACGGTGCTAACACAGGTACTCTTGCAACAGCCTCACTGGACGGTGCTAACACAGGTACTCTTGCAACAGCCTCGCTGGACGGTACAAAACAACAACAACCTATTAACAAAGCTTACAGATCTGACAAACAGCAGTCATATATATATATATATATATATATATATATATATATATATATATATATATATATATATTCAAATTGAAAATATAGTGTAGTAAGTATGCTCGATAAAATGATGCAAAATTAATAATGCGAAAGAAGACACGAATTCAAAACTAGAAAGAATGTTAGATCGAAGCAACAAAGAGGCAATAAAGAGGCAGTAAAGAGACAACAAAGACGCAATAAAAACTTTTAAAAGCGGTGGCACTCGTTGAGGGCACTGATGTGCACCAAGTAATTGAGGAGATAATGAAACGAACGGGTCCACACTGTCGAGTTGGCACTTGGGTCCACTTACCAGAGGGGAGGAGTGAGGGGCAGTGTACCAGAGGAGGAGCAGTGAGGGGCAGTGTACCAGAGGGGAGGAGTGAGGGGCAGTGTACCAGAGGAGGAGTGAGGGCAGTGTACCAGAGGAGGAGTAGTGAGGGGCAGTGTACCAGAGGAGGAGTGAGGGGCAGTGTACCAGAGGAGGAGTAGTGAGGGGCAGTGTACCAGAGGAGGAGGAGTGAGGGGCAGTGTACCAGAGGAGGAGTAGTGAGGGGCAGTGTACCAGAGGGGAGGAGTGAGGGGCAGTGTACCAGAGGAGGAGTGAGGGGCAGTGTACCAGAGGAGGAGTAGTGAGGGGCAGTGTACCAGAGGAGGAGCAGTGAGGGGCAGTGTACCAGAGGAGGAGGAGTGAGGGGCAGTGTACCAGAGGAGGAGTAGTGAGGGGCAGTGTACCAGAGGAGGAGTAGTGAGGGGCAGTGTACCAGAGGAGGAGTAGTGAGGGGCAGTGTACCAGAGGAGGAGTAGTGAGGGACAGTGTACCAGAGGAGGAGTAGTGAGGGGCAGTGTACCAGAGGAGGAGCAGTGAGGGGCAGTGTACCAGAGGAGGAGCAGTGAGGGGCAGTGTACCAGAGGAGGAGTAGTGAGGGGCAGTGTACCAGAGGAGGAGCAGTGAGGGGCAGTGTACCAGAGGAGGAGCAGTGAGGGGCAGTGTACCAGAGGAGGAGTAGTGAGGGGCAGTGTACCAGAGGAGGAGTAGTGAGGGGCAGTGTACCAGAGGAGGAGTAGTGAGGGGCAGTGTACCAGAGGAGGAGCAGTGAGGGGCAGTGTACCAGAGGAGGAGTGAGGGGCAGTGTACCAGAGGAGGAGTGAGGGGCAGTGTACCAGAGGAGGAGTAGTGAGGGGCAGTGTACCAGAGGAGGAGCAGTGAGGGGCAGTGTACCAGAGGAGGAGCAGTGAGGGGCAGTGTACCAGAGGAGGAGTAGTGAGGGGCAGTGTACCAGAGGAGGATGAGTGAGGGGCAGTGTACCAGAGGGGAGGAGTGAGGGGCAGTGTACCAGAGGAGGAGTAGTGAGGGGGTAGTGTACCAGAGGAGGAGCAGTGAGGGCAGTGTACCAGAGGAGGAGCAGTGAGGGCAGTGTACCAGAGGAGGATGAGTGAGGGACAGTGTACCAGAGGGGAGTAGTGAGGGGCAGTGTACCAGAGGAGGAGCAGTGAGGGGCAGTGTACCAGAGGAGGAGCAGTGAGGGCAGTGTACCAGAGGAGGATGAGTGAGGGACAGTGTACCAGAGGGGAGTAGTGAGGGGCAGTGTACCAGAGGAGGAGCAGTGAGGGGCAGTGTACCAGAGGAGGATGAGTGAGGGACAGTGTACCAGAGGGGAGTAGTGAGGGGCAGTGTACAGAGGAGGAGCAGTGAGGGCAGTGTACCAGAGGAGGAGCAGTGAGGGCAGTGTACCAGAGGAGGAGCAGTGAGGGCAGTGTACAGAGGAGGAGTAGTGAGGGACAGTGTACCAGAGGGGAGGAGTGAGGGCAGTGTACCAGAGGAGGAGTGAGGGGCAGTGTACCAGAGGAGGAGTAGTGAGGGGCAGTGTACCAGAGGAGGAGTAGTGAGGGGCAGTGTACCAGAGGGGAGGAGTGAGGGGCAGTGTACCAGAGGAGGAGTGAGGGGCAGTGTACCAGAGGAGGAGTAGTGAGGGGCAGTGTACCAGAGGAGGATGAGTGAGGGACAGTGTACCAGAGGAGGATGATGAGGGCAGTGTACCAGAGGAGGAGTAGTGAGGGGGGGTAGTGTACCAGAATGTACTTCCCCCCTCCACTAGTTTGTCATCACTACTGAACTAATCCTCAAAAATATTCAGTCAAATAAGATAGCGTCTATACTTGACACACACACAATCGTCAAGCTATAACCCCTTAACTGTGTTCCCACGCCACAGTATTACCAGCAACGGTGTAGAGAACAAGTACGGTGTATAGATTATTCAGGGTATGCCGGCTGGTTGACACCGTTGGATATTGCCACTTGAGAAGGAAATACCACGCGCCCAGAGAGCGCTTTGGCATTACTAGCAGCGACCGAGGTTTACACTGGGAGGGTTACATCGCTGTGATTAACGTCATTCTGCATGCTTATGATAACAACAATGACTCGGCTTATTACGACGTGGACCCAGCTTGGTGGCTTATACAGCTTAACGTCTCACATCGACTCTGTCTCTCCTTGGCGCCCGACTCACCGACTTTGTGTCGGCATTGTTATATCTTTTATAACTCATCCTTGTGTTATACACGTTTGTCTTAGTGTGAGGAGATCATGTTAACTCATAATAGTGCTACACACGTTCGTCTTAGTGTGAGGAGATCATGTTAACTCATCCTAGTGCTATTCACGTTCGTCCTAGCGTGTGGAGGCAATGTTCCGCCGACGTCCAATTTGTTCCTCACTCTTTCTTATACGGAGTTCCGGTCCAAGTAATCATTCCTAAACACAATACTGTGTATACAACGTGCCTTCGCCTTGGTGCTTCGGTCATTACATAAACTACCGAGGACGTAGAGTACATGTCTGTGTCGCAGTACATAATAAAGGTGTTGTTCTCTGGTAGTCGGCCTTTGGTGCGGAACCAATCCATCTCAATCAAAGACAGCCAAAAAAAAAGAAGCAAAAATAGGATTATGTCCCTCTCTACTTGTTTTCTAGAAGAGAGGGGACATAATCCTATTTTTCCTAGCTGTGACGATCCTTGTCTGGAACCCGTAGGTGCGGGACCGGGACGTCCACCTCCCGAGGGTCGTGCGCCCCTGGCTCTGCTTCAGGAGGCTGGGGTCGTTCATACCTTGTTGGGTGGTTCTTCTCCGGCCCCGACCACGGCGGTCTCCAGGGTTGGAGGTCCTGTGCCCTTCTTCACCACCTTCGAGGTCAACCCGGAACTCACAGTTCCTGCGACGGCGCTGGAACCAATCGTATTGGCGTATGCCTTTCCATTTGAGACTTTCAGCGCCGTGGAGAGGGGGGGACCTGCTGCTGGGTAACAGCTTCTCCCCCGAATCAATCTACCCTGGCTTTGCGCCCTGGTAAGGCCACTCCAGACCGACAACCAGAGCGCGACTCCATAGTCTCCTGAGACTGATGGATGCCTACTACTACTACTACTTGTTTTCTAACGATATATAGAGTCTGCGTGGAGCCCCCGGGACCTACCATGAGCAACTAGGATGTTATTACCAAAATAGCCAGCATCAGCTGCCAGGTGTAGGTGCGGACACAACACTACTGCACTTGGAAGCAGAAATAAAGGGAAGGGAGCGACCCTAGCTGAGTTAAGTCTGCGAGGGTGGGCCGCGTCCCTTGCCCCAACATATATTGTTACACTAAGACCCTCTGCCACTTCAGTAATACCACTGGGATCAACTCTGCATGACAAACACTTTGTATGGAAATGTCTACATATAAGCTCAAATAATATGTACCCGTGTCCAATTATGTTGATAGTATTCGCTCTGTAAACACCAGACTGCGACGGTCATATGAGGAAATTATCATATGCAAATATGATGCCCAGAGAATGCAAAGACTCCGCGAAATGTGTTATTATAACATCAAGAAATATACAGGAAGTCGGAATAACTCATGGAAAAAAATAAAATAAAAAAATTATTCTTTATATAGAAAATATTGTGAGAAATGAAGTTTCACACGTAATGCAAATGAATCCATTAGCCACACCAGAGTCGCTACTCCGTGAGTAGGAGGGCAAAGGCTAAAAATTACTTTCCATTTCTAGGTTTTCGTATAAACATCCACAAAATTCAAATAAACGTCATATTGACACCAGTGAGTGAAAATGTATGTTAAAATGACACCATAGACTGAAAAAGCTAACCAAGTTCACGTAACTATAAAGGTAACACTTAGTATCACCGTAAAGCGCCGATTCTAAAATAGAGGTGATATTACCGCTGTACAGAATAGACCAAGTGGAGTGACAAACGCTGACTAATACCTAGACATTTCTTCGGGATTAAACAATCTATCTCTTTTGTATCTATTATCAAAACACGAGTAGTTGATGCAGAGGCGTCCACACAAATCAGAGGTGGAGTTTTGCTCATAATTCATGAAATCGATCAAAGGGAGGCCAGGCTTGAATGACTACACAAGGAAATTCGTCTATTTCGCGCATTTGTGGGAGAGAAGTGGGGAGGAGATGGAATTGTGTAAAGGTATACAGCTTGCTTTAGAATATCATAACAGGTCAGATGTTCGAGGCTCTTATTGCTCAAGATGAATGAAATGTTACATCAATGTTAGAATGGTAAACAGTTTGATTATATCAAACTATATATATTATATATATATATATATATATATATATATTATATATCTATATATATATATATACATATATATATATATATATATATATATATTAATATTATATATATTATATATATATAGATATATATATGTCGTACCTAGTAGCCAGAACGCATTTCTTGGCTACTATGCAAGGCCCGATTTGCATAATAAGCCAAGTATTTCTGAATTATATTTTTCTCTATTTTTTTCTTATGAAATGATAAAGCTACCATTTCGTTATGTATGAGGTCAATTTTTTTTATTGGATTTAAAATTAACGTAGATATATGACCGACCTAACCACCCTACCTAACCTAACCTAACCTAATCTATCTTTATAGGTTAGGTTAGGTTAGGTAGCCGAAAAAGTTAGGTTCGGTTAGGTAGGTTAGGTAGTCGAAAAACATTGAGTCATGAAAACTTGGTTTATTAGGCAAATCGGGCCTTGCATAGTAGGCTGAGAAGTGCGTTCTGGCTACTAGGTACGACATATATAGATATATATAATATATATATATATATATATATATTATATATATATATATATATATATATATATATATTAGGGGTACCACCTCTGGTGCAATTGCAGGGACCCACATCCTCGAAGAAGAAAACAAGAGCATTCAGAGAAGATCTTGTGGATTCTCACTGAATACTTTATTCTTTTCTTCTCCTACCACCCCTATTATTTTTTTGTATGTTTTGTTTTATTTTATTGCAATGCTACAGTTTACAGAGAACACACACACACACACAAATATATAACAACCATATATATATATATATATATATAGATATTATATATATATTATATTATATATATATATATATATATTATATTATATATAAGGCAGGTCCTAGTCACAACGGCTTCTCCAATGGTTTCATTGAAGACATCATAAGAGGAAGTGAAACGCCATGCAACTCTGAGAGAGACAACTAATACAACACCTATACCCCCTATTAGACTATTTTACACGAACTTCTTCTCCACAGCTCATAAAACGGAGGAAAGGGTCCTGAAAGATATTGTTAATAGAAACGTTATCCCTACAGACAAAAATCAGAAGATACAATTGACGATTTACTATAAACCAAGAAAACTGCCACCTACTCATGAGAAACTCTCCAGACACAAAGCAGAACGCTTTGAAAGAGACCAATGTCGTCTATGCCTTCAAATGCCCACTTGGGGACTGTAAGCCCCAAAGAACTCAATATATAGGCAAGACACCACATCTCTTTCCAGGCGATTAACGATGCATAGCAACAGGGCTCTATCAAGGAACATATAATCTCTTCCCACAACCAAACCATCACCAGAGAAATCTTAACAAACAACCACACAGAAATCATTGATAGATACAGCGACAGCAGGCGCTTGACATCTGCGAGGCACTACACATCAAGAAGTCAACACCAGCAATCAACAGCCAATTAACGCACAACTATTTTCTACCCCACTTGAAGACTCCGCTCCAATATAGAAACATCAAGAAATATGGGCCAATAGGCCTTCTGCAGTTACAGATCTATTCTTCCCTTTAGCTTATACCCATTGTTTCGTGTTCTGTTTTGTGTTAAAAGTTTGTTTTCACCTCATCCCAAACCATGTAACATGTCACCTCACCAAATGCAGGTATAAAAAAGAAAAGCTGTTTAAACTCTGTTCAGTTTATAGTTGTTTTGTGTGTGTGTAAACTAAAGTCTTTGAAATATAATATATATATATATATATAATATATATAATATATATATATATATATATATACATATATATATATATATATATTATAATATTATATATATATATAATATTATATATTATATATATATATATGTCGTTCTTAGTCAATTTATTATAATAATCATATTAATGTTGTATTTAATAATTATCACTCTTCCTTCTACTTGGTTTTGAAGGAGGCTGGCCTCGGGTGAAAAGGGGCTGTGACGATCCTTATCTGGAAACCGGAGGTGCGGGACCGGGACGTCCACCTCCCGAGGGTCGTGCGGCCCAGGCTCTGCTTCAGGAGGCTGTGGTTGTTCATACCCTCGATGGGTGGTTCTTCTTCTCCGCCCTGACCACAGCGGTCTCCGGGGATGGAGGTCCCTGTGCCCTTCTTCACCACCTTCGAGGTCACCCCGGAACTCACAGTTCCTGCGACGGCGCTGGAACCAATCGTATTGGCGTATGCCTTCCATTGGAGACTTTCAGCGCCGTGGAGAGGGGGACCTGCTGCCTGGGTAACAGCTTCTTCTCCCCGAATCAACCTACCCTGGCTTTGCGCCCTGGTGAGCCACTCCAGACCGAAACCAGGGCGCAACTCCATAGTCTCCTGAGACTGATGGATGCCTACTACTATATATATATATTTGTCGTACCTAGTAGCCAGAATGCACTTCTCAGCCTACTATGCAAGGCCCGTTTGTCTAATAATCCAAATTTTCATGAATTAATATATTTTCTCTAATTTTTTTCTTATGAAATGATAAAGCTACCCATTTCATTATGTATGAGGTCAATTTTTATTTATTGGGGTTAAAATTAATGTAGTTATATGACCGAACCTACCAACCCTACCTAACCTAACCTAACCTATCATTAAGGTTTGGTTAGTTAGGTAGCCGAAAAAGTTAGGTTAGGTAGGTTAGGTAGTCGAAAAACAATTAATTCATGAAAACTTGGCTTATTAGGCAAATGGTCTTGCATAGTAGCTGAGAAGTGCGTTCTGGCTACTAGGTACGACATATATATATATATATATATATATATATATATATATATATATATATATATATATATATAGATATATATATTATATATGTGGTTGAATATTACCGAAAGGGTAAGATTAATAATTCTAACCGAATTTTCTCAATATTTCTTATGTTTTTCTTCACTGTCGGTGGTAATAAAAATAACATTCCCTCAAATTTCATTTTTTAAATTGGCTGACGCCTGAACCGTTTCGTAATTCGTATTATTTCAAAGACTTAATTTACACACAATTCTTCGTACTTATACTCTATTGGATGAGGTGATATGGTGCAAAAGTTTTGGGTGAGGTGATAAACACAAGACAGACACAAACAATGGTCATAATGGGATAAGCGACATATGAATGGAAGTAACTGCAGAAGGCCTATAGCCCATACTTCCTCTTGCTGCTTCCATATTGATTCGGGGTCTTGAAGTGGGTCTCACTAACTCTCTGGTGTAGATGGGCTTGTGTTGAGGTGTGAGATTTTTTGGTGATGGTGTAGAGTACATAAAAATATGTACTCTAGGCTGGGTTGGATTGTTTTAATGGATTACGAGTTGCCAATTTAGTAGTTGCCAATTTAGTAGTTGCCAATTTTAGGAATAAAAATATTTTCATTTTTAGTATTATATAGCAACAATCACAAATGTACACATATATAAAAAGTCTGTCTTGAAACTTACAGAGCATATACAGTACATATATATATATATATATATATAATATATATATATATATATATATATATAGATATATATATATATATATATATATATATATGAAAGCCAAAGACAAATTTGTATATAATTAATAGTCATTTAAGCATGTTAGTGGACGTTATTCCTCTATTGGCATCATGTCGCACAGTTGGCTGCATTCTCGACTCACAATAATGATCCAGGGTTCGATTCTTGGGTGGGATATAATGGTTTGACACGTTTCTCTGCACCTCATGGTTCTATTCATCTAGCAGTAGGAGGTACCTGGAAATTAGGCAGTTGTGGGGGTTGCATCATAGGAAGGTTATTAATTAATTTGACTTAGGGGAATGGATAGGCAGAAGACCTCGACTCAAGCTTAAAGAATATATACACACACACAGGCTTCCGGCCCTGACAAAACGAATTAAATGGGTTGGACCGGACATCGATATGACAACCTGTGCCAAAATTTTAGTCTCTTTAGTTACCATGGTGTTTACTATTGTGCCTTAGTTACTACACATTTTTTCAGTTAATAAACTAAATGTATAAAATACATCTAGTTTCAGCGAGAAATGTCCACGTTTCCACTACTAGTTATTTTGTAATGTTCACAAATTTTTGTTCTGTTAATATTAGGCAATTCAACTTATAATTTTCTACCTATTCTATATTTTCTTTGTCTGGTACAAAATACTTGTAGAAGCAATACAAAATATTTGTGTGTGTATTTACTATTTGTATTTACTATTTGTGCCTTCAGAATCCGGCTATTAGCTCTTGGACCCCTCCTTTCTAACCAATCTAATTTTTCTCTATATATATATATATTACATATATTTCTCTCTAACACCACACACACACACAACACACACACACACACACACACACACACACACACACACACACACACACACACACATTCCCAGGAAACAGCCCGTTGCAGTTTTCAAACTCCCAAGTACCTATTTACTGCTAGGTAAACAGATGCATCAGGGTGAAATAATTTGCCCATTTGTTTCCACCTCCGCCGGGAATCGAACACGGGCCATTAGGACTACGACCCCCAAGCTGTATCCACTCAGCCGAGAGGCCACATTTGTGTGTGTGTGTGCTCACCTATTTGAACTAACCTATTTGTGCCTACGGGATCGAGCATTGACTCTTGGATCTCGCCTTTCGAGCCATCGGTTGTTTACAGCAATGACTCCGGTCCCATTTCCCTATCATACCTAGTTTTAAAATTATGAATAGAGTTTGCTTCCACAAACCTGCTCCTTAAGTTGCATTCCATTTATCCACTACTCTCACGCTAAAGGAAAATTTCCTAATATCTCTGTGACCCATCTGAGTTTCCAGCTTCCACCCATGTCCCCTCGTTCTGTTACTATTCCGTGTGAACATTTCGTCTATTTCCATTCTGTCAGTCTTCCTAAGTATTTTATAAGTTCCTATCATACTCCCTTCGTTTTTCTAGTGTCGTAAGGCTCAGTTTCTTCAGGCGCTCTTCATACCCCATCCTTCGAAACGCTGGGACGAGTTTGTTGCAAACTTCTGAACCTTCTCCAGTTTCCTTATGTTTTCATTAGGTGGGGACACCATGATGGGGCGGTATACTCCAAGACTAGCCTCACGTAGGCAGTGTAAGGTGCCCTAAATGCCTCCTTACTTAGGTTTCTGAATGATGTTCTAATTTTTGCCAGTGTAGATGTATCGCTGCTGTCGATATCCTATTTTCATGTGCCTCAGGAGATAGATTAGGTGTTACGTCCACGCCCATGTCTCTTTCTTGAATCGTCACAGGTAGGCAGTTTCCTCTTCATTGTGTACTGGTCCTTTGGTCTCCTGTCGCTTATCACATTTCCATAACTTTACATTTGCTCGTGTTGAACTCCAGTAGCCATTTCTCTGACCATCTCTGCAACCTGTTCAAGTCTGGCTCCTTCCAGTTAGGTAGTTCCTAACCCATGCTAGGGCCTTTCCGCTAACTCCCGCCTGCCTCTCAAGTTTGAATAGCAGTCTTATGTGCGGTACTGTATCAAAGGCCTTTTGGCAGTCCAGAAATATGCAATCTGCCCAACTTTGTCGTCCTGCCTTATCCTCGTTATTTATCATAGAATTCCAAAAGGTTTGTTAGGCAAGATTTCCCTTTCCAGAAACCATGTTGATGTTTGTTTACAAATCTAATGTTCTCTAGGTGTGCAACCAGTCTTAGCCTAATTATTCTTTCAAGTATTTTACAGGGAATGCTTATCAGCGATACAGGTAAATAGTTAAGTGCCTCCTCCCTATCCCCTTTCTTGAAAATCGGTACGACATTTGCCCTCTTCCAGCAATTGGGCAATTCTCCCGACTTTAGTGTATTCATTAAACTCGCAGGGTCATGTCGCCAGTAGGCACGCTGAGGGCCTATGCTGCCTCTTTTAGTATTCACGGTGATACTTTGTCTGGTCCAACGCTTTAGTTGCATCCAGTGTTGTCAACTGTTTCATTACCTCCTCTGCTGTCACCTCTATATCTGATAGTCTTTCATCTAGGGTAATCTCTTCTAACAATGGGAGCTGCTCAGGCTCGGTTGTGAACACTCCATGGAAACTGGCATTAAGTGCCTCGCAGATTTCCTTGTCACTTTTCGTATATGCCCTCCTCTGTTTTCCTTAGTCTTGTCACTTGGTCGTTCACCGACATTTTTCTTCTTATATGGCTGTGTAGCAATTAGGTTGCTTTTTCGCTTTGATCGCAATATCGGTCTCATAATTTGTTTCTGATACTCTTCTTATGTTAGTGTAATCGTTCCTAGCTCCGTTGCATCTGATCCTGTTGTCCATGTCCATTGTCTTCTCTCTGAATGTGTGTATGTGTGTGTAACTCACCTAGTTGTGTTTGCAGGGGTTGAGCTCTGGCTCTTTGGTCCCACCTCTCAACTGTCAATCAACTGGTGTACAGATTCCTGAGCCTATTGTGCTCTATCATATCTACATTTGAAACTGTGTATGGAATCTGCCTCCACCACAACACTACTTAATGCATTCCATTTGTTAACTACTCTGACACTGAAAAAATTCTTTCTAACGTCTCTGTGGCTCATCTGGGTACTACGTTTCCACCTGTGTCCGCTTGTTCGTGTTCCACCCGCGCTAAAGAGTTTGTCTTTGTCCACCCTGTCAATCCACCCTGTCAATGTGAGTGTGTGTGTGTTGTGTGTGTGTGTGTGTGTGTGTGTGTGTGTGTGTGTGTGTGTGTGTGTGTGTGTGTGTGTTATGAATCTGTATACTTTGGTATGTTTATGTGTACTTAGCTGCATGTGTGTGTGTGTTACCCCGCGTCCCGTGGTTGCACCTCCCTCATCAGAATGCTGCACGAGGCCATGGGAGCGGGAGGCGGGGAGGGAGAGAGAGAGAGAGGGGAATCGATGAACCGGTTGACATAGAGCACTCGACTGGAATGATACCAAGGTGGGTTCTCACTACCGCAGCGCCACACACACACACACACACACACACACACACACACACACACACACACACACACACACACACACACACACACAACGATGTCGGTCGCTATCAACAACTTCTGTTGATAGCGACTGAATCTCTTCATAAATTGCTCAAATTTTCCTCTCATTCAAATCTTGTTCAATGTTGAAAATGTTCGAGTTATTGGTGGTATTTGATATTAGTCGTGACGGAAAGGAACCTGGTTATTTGAAGTGGCTGTTACGTGAGCGATGTCGTTAGTGACGTGCCACTTGTTAGTGGTTAGAAGACAAGTGCTACCAACCGCTGCTACCTCTCACTCTCTCGCAGTTGTTAGCTCAGCGTTCTCTTGATATTCAAGGCCTCAGCCCCCGCTGTCACACCACCGTAGCCACACCATCACCTGTCCTCACCATCCTCACCGCCACCACCACGAGTCGCAAATTCACAACATAGTACTGGTCACGCAACGACAGCTAAACAACCGTGTAATTATAACCAGACCAAGGCCATATCCCGACGACCACACCACCTTTGCCTGGCTATACACATTCTCTTCGTCATGGTCGCTTATATTTTGCAGAGCCACACCTCACCTACAGGGCCACATCTTCTCACAAACAGTGCCACACCTCACATACAGGGCCACACCTTCTCACAAACAGTGCCACACCTCACATACAGGGCCACATCCACTCATCTTTAAGGCAACGCCTCAATTTTAAGACGATACTACACACCATCTAAGGCCATAAATTAAAAATTTACGAGTGGATATAAAGTCAATACAAACACCTGAGGTATACATTAACAGGATAACATCGACAGCATATGAGACGCTGGCAACGATAAGAACATGGTTTACAAACCTAAATCAGAACTCCTTCAAGACAATCAGCCAAACATTTGTTAGACCAATATTGGAATAGGCAACCCCGGCGTGGAAGGCAGACCTTGTCAAGCCTAAAATGAAAACTGAAATAGTAGAGAGCTTTGCATCAAGATTTGTGCCTAAGCTAAGATGGTTAAGCTGTGAGGAATTGGCTACTGGATCGATGTTTTACAACCCTGGAGGACAACCCTGTCCTCTAGGGTTATCCAGGTTGTCCAGAAAGAGTGAGGAGATATAATCACAACATATATGATACCGAGGAGAACAAGGACTGTATCTTTAACTGAAAGTAGAACAAGAAGACAAAAGTGGGAACCGAAAATGCAAATGATTCGAAGAAATGAAAGTAGGCCTCGAACCCTATACGGACAGTCAACAAGAGGAATTCCCTGAAAGAAGAAGCCGTGGAAACCACCTCCATCGTCAACTTTAAAGCTTAGAATCGACAAAAGAATTTGAACGTCAGAATAGATCAGTTATAACGCAACGGGTACACCAAGGCTATTAGACGGAGCATAAAGAGACAGCCCACACTCCCCCGTACCGCAGTCGCTGATAGACAAGTGTCGACAGATAACATACATATGACCAAAGTCACTTTTATTTCGAGGGCCATATCTCATTACCACAATCTCACCTCCACATCTCCAGGGGGGGGGAGCCCTCACCTCATCTCCAGGGGCCACACTTCTTCTCCAGGAACCCCAAACCTCCTCCTCTCCAAGGCCACACACATACCACCATTCCCTCACCAACACATTCAGTTTGTCCAAGGAAGCTTAGCTGACCGTCTCACTCGACAACTGTTCAATACTCAATTCAGTTTTATCTTATCCTTTCACGGTAGTCTCATAGCAACTATATATTAATATATCTATATTATATATATATATATATATATTAATAGTATAATGATATTATATATATATATATATATATATAAATAGGTAGGTACCCTACTACCCTACCTAACCTATATATATATATAGGTTAGGTAGGGTAGGTTAGGTTCGGTCATATATCTATGTAAGTTTTAACTAAATTAAAAAAAATAGCTCATACAAAATGAAATTATTTGCTTTATCATTTTATAGGAAAAAAAATGAGACAACATATTGAAATTCTGGAAAACTTGGCTTAATACGCAAATCGGGCCTTGCATAGTAGGCCAAGAACTGCGTTCTGGCTACTAGGTATAATATATATATATATATATATATATATATATAACATATATATATATATATATATATATATATATATATATATATATGTATATAATATTGACACCGCCCAAGGGTTTAGCTTTGCTAAGATTTATTTAGCAACTAACGATAACAGATAAAACATCTCTTGAAACCACTGGAAAAATATATATACCCAATAAAAATCATATATCTTGTCTGATGTTGTCGGGTCAACCCGTTTCAGAAAGGAGAGGGAAATCTGATTTTTCTTGGAGGTAAATCATTGGAATCGTTTTCAGATATCTTCAGTGCTCCAGTATTTATAAAAGTTAGTTC
>WNGS01135237.1:20348178-20367949 GCA_020271785.1 Procambarus virginalis
GCTATGGTGAGCCCGTAGTTCTCATTCATGAACTAAGTTAGAATATCCAGAACACTACTGCTGTAGGGAAGATGTGACTCACTACACTTAATGTGGTCAAAGCTGCTGCCAACAGTTAATGTTGTTAAGACGTGACCCCAACGAGTCGCAGATGGTTAGAGGACTGGGGTCATTCCATTACTTATTTTCAAACAGTTCTAGATTTTTGTTTTCGCAAAGAGCAAATGGTTTGAGAATTTCTGTAGCAGCAGCCCGTTACTTCACAAGTTTATTCCGAAAAAAACTAGTTTACTCTGAATCATGTGTTTTTATTAGGCTAATTTAATTTGATTTATTATTGATACGAGGAATGGGTATGAGAAGAGGCAGGGTTTTCCACTAAAGTGGTCTGGGACGGGAGGGTGGGGGGGGGGGGGGCGGGTGGAGAGCAAGGAGAAGAAGGTTCTCCTTCTGAGTGAGGAAGATACTAGGGGGAGGGGAGGAGGGGAATAAGTATGTGCTTCCTCTGGTGGTGGGGGCTAGGAGAAGCAGGCTCCCCCACTGATCGGTGAAAGGAACAAACACAGTTCTTCACTGACAGGGGACTGGTGGCTAAGGCAGGTTCTCCACTGACGGGGATAAGAGACTCAAGTAAAAATAAATGGGTAGAAAGCCGAGATTTCAGTTGTATATTTCAGAATTTATCGTTGGCTACTGTGTAAGTTCAGCTGAATTTTGATCAAAATGTCTTGTCAACATAGTATGCAGTCTCTATGAGAACTTTTGACAAATTCAAACAAAAATAGATTTTGGGGGGATATTATCCATATTCGTTCACTTTACAGAGTTCGAATTTGACGTGATGTGTGATTACATACACATATACTAGGTGATTACATACTCTGAGACGCAAGAAAACCTTTCCATAATACCAGTATGCACCACTCGCATGTTTACAGCCAACTTGCAATATTCTACGGCGTTAGCAGTATAATGCGAGGAGGCGGCAGTTCGTTTTCGACTAGGAATTGAGAGTCCCGGAGTTCGAATCCTAGGTGGGACAGAAATGGTTGGGTACGTTTCCTTTCACGTAATGCGTCTGTTCACATACCAGTAAATATGCACCCCTGAGAATTAGTCAACCAATGTAGGATTGCAGCCTGGTGAGGGTCAGTAGTTAGAGTTTGCGGGACCTCGATATAAGCCTCACGTTTATGTATACACAGGCTGCCTGTCCCCCGACAAAATGAATTAATAATATTATTTGTAATCTAGTTTAGGTACTGCAAGCGGAATTTTGAAGGTATGTTATTTCCAAGTCATTTATTTATTCATCTTAACAGCCGGTGTGTAAAATGAGACCATATTTTCGCATTAAAAATATCGCGCACGAAAATATATAGCTGCACGGGGTGGGGGAGAAATATAGAGAGGGGGGAAACTTATAACAAATTTACTCTTTTTTAATTGTTGTCGTCACAAAGTTAAAAAAAAAAATGTATGGAGATAGATTATATTTCGAATATTTTTATGCCATGATATATCTAGCAGGCAAGGAACGTGTATGTTTATATACTCTCATAATATTCACTTAACAGTGCTTGCGGGGATTTAACTTTAGATCTTGATCCCGCCAATAATACTGTTAATTAGACGCTGGCAGGTGGAGGGAACACTTGAACCTTGGAGCAGGAGAAAAACACTTTTCAGCAGGGCTAAGGACACTTAGTTCACTTAAACACCCAGTTTTACCTGAAAGCCTAGGTGAAACATTACTTAAATTAAGGATCATTTTATCCGCTGTACATTATTGGGACTTGAGGGAAAGTGCGTATGGCTACCCTCTCCATCCCGCAATGGGCGTCTTCCCCAAATGCAATTTATATTAAACCAGATGGAGAGGTTGTTAATATTAATTTTATAATTGGTGATGGAGTTCATTTAATGCATTGCTTTTATAGTATTTGTAGTCCGAAGACTGAGAGTTTTATATTAAAGTAGTCAATTCCATTTTGAAGCGAGATGTTAATTACGAGGTAAAATTCTCGTTTTCTGGAACAATAATCGCGTATTCTATTCTCTTATGATTAACTAAGAGAATTTCGTTATAGGTTTATTTAACACAAAAAGAAAACATTTATTTTGCATATCATGTTAAAAGTTAGTAAATAGTGTCTGAAATTTCCGTCAGCAAGCCTATCTCTGTATGTTTCTCTGTTTCTGTCTGTCGGTCTGGTCTTTTCATTGACTATTTTTGTCCTTTCTCTCCAGGGTGTACTAGGTGAGTACAACTAGGTGAGTACACCCTGGAGGCTGAGTGGAGGGCGCCTGGTGGCTGAGTGGACAGCACTTGGGACTCGTAATCCAGGAGACCGGGGATCGATCCCCGGCAATGACGGAAAACAAATGGGCAGAGTTTCTTTCACCCTGATGCCCCTGTTACCTAGCAGTAAATAGTACCTGGGAGTTAGACAGCTGTTACGGGCTGCTTCCTGGGGGAGGGGGGGGGGTTGTGAAAAAATGATCCTTGATTGACAGTTGAGAGGCGGACCGAAAGAGCCGAGCTCAACCCCCGCAAGCACAACTAGGTGAATACAACTAGGTGAATACAACTAGGGGAATACAACTAGGTGAATACAACTAGGTGAATACACACCATCTCTTCAAACATACACACTCTGTGTACCTCCCTTTCCACACCTTCCCTCTGTCGCCTCATAACTCTTAATCATTTTCACTATACACTGTGTTCATCACTGCACACATCTTCACACCGCACTCTTTTTCACTATCCCTCCTCATCTTCACCCATATATATTCCCCGTTACTAAAACCATTTTCACTACGCACTATCTACATTACTGTTACTCAACGTTGTGACCAGAATACAAATTTGTCATCTGAACATTCGTTTTGAATGCCAATATCCGAATACACTAATATTTACATGATTGCTAAACTCTACAAATTTCGTATCCACCAACCTCGTGAAGGGGGTCCCAGGGCAGAGTCCCATGCAAGGGTAGGTAGCATAGGGGCTGACCCTGACCACCCTATGAGACTCTTCAAAAAATAACCAATCACGATGCAAAGTTACTTGAGGCTTGCCGTCAGTGTATGGCTTCCAACGTTTAACAGACAGACATTCTTTTTAGCTAGATGAGTTGCCCAGCTCTCTCTCTATCTCTCTCCCCCCCCCCCCTCCCATTGTTCCTCTTTCCCTGCTTTTCAGTCTCCCATTCTCTCTCGATTTATCTCTCCCGTTCGTTCTCTCCTAGTGGTCAGAAAATGCTCGAGTAACTTTGAGTCAGCATTATCAAAACCGAAACAACGTTACCGACGTTGACTCAGCGACGATATCGGCCGTAAAATCTTTTAGTAAACAGTCAAATCAAACCCACATGTCAGACTACATAGGAGTTGTTGATTGTCGTAGTAGCAGCCAATCCCTCATCAGGACGAGTATCGAGGTCACCCTAATCCCACCCCTCCTATGACACTCGCCATACAATCGCCATTCACTGTGAAATGTTGCATGACGCTAACGCAACTGTCTGACCTCCAACCTTGAACTGACAAATAGATATAGTCTTTTATATAGATTACTCCTTGTACCTGGGCTAGAACTCGAGGTGGGTGAGGCTCACTAGACACTTGTGATCCTCAACCACACCTGTTGCTCTCACTCTCACTCTCACCTCTCTGAGAGTGAGAGTGAGAGCAACTCAACATAAACTACTTCAACTTGGATATTCACCAAATCTTCTGTCAAGCTCGGCGCGAGTAACGACCTAACATCAATGTATCGTGAGTTCGAATTCAGATATGGGCTCTTTTTTCATATACAAATATATAAGTGCACAATACACGAATTATTCAGAGTAACTTTTTCCTCGAAATCGTTGCAAATACTTCAACAATTTATTTTATTTTTATTTTCTATTAGTAATAATTTTTTTTTCATTATATTTTGCGCCCTCTCTCTCTCTCCCTTCCTACCACTCTTCATACCGACATTCTTTGCATATCTGTAGTTTGCATTGTTTTTAATTATTTCCTCAATTCTCTCTCCCTCGCGTGTACGGTAGCTTTTAATTCTCTGGCCATTCACCCTCATCCAGTGACTTTCCCAGGGGCTCATTCTGTAATATTTCTAAAATAGCATTTAAAAAAGTTGTATTACTTGAAATGCAACTTCGGCCAAAATCGCTATAATTCAGCAGCCATCATTATGGTTTAAGAATACAAATATTTGCACATGAATCACAACTGACTATGTTCGATTTTCCTGTCAAAAGTTGCTTTTCCTGCTTGATTGTGCAAAGCGATCCTCTTCAAGCTTCACTCATGTGTTCTTATCAAGAATGTGCATAATTGACTATGGAACCAAAACGGCTAACCTAATCTAATCAAACCAAACCTAACTTAACCTTAGTCTACTTAGACTAACCTGGCCTAACCAACCCAACCAAATCTAACTCAACCTAATTAGTCCAAACATTGTATAACATCATATTTATTTTATTTTAAGAATAGAGCGTTTTTTATTTATGGTAAAAATATAAATGTATGCTTTTGGGAACTGCCACAACTTGGAGAACTTGATTTGACGACGGGTTGTAACGAGAAGGAAGACGTGAGTAACGAGTCGTTAACGATAAGGAACCTGTGTGCGTGACACATCGTAGAGAGTAACACGTGACTTGTCAACGAGAAGTCGACCGTAACACATGACTCGTAACGAAACGTAAAGTGTAACATTGACTCGTTATCAAAAGAGAAGCTGAGCAGAAAATATAATTCGTAGTGTGTATATATATATGACAGTTGGTAGCGATGATATTGGTATATTGGGACCAGGCTTGGTATCGAGATGGAAAGTGAATATGGGACAGTGTTTGGTAACTAACGGGAAAGTGTGTACATATGGGTCAGGAAAGATGATATTTTCTCTAACTGGAAATCATTTTTATATAATTTTAATAACTTTTATTCAATTTTTTATGAATTGACCAATTAAAAACAAATGCGACATCTATATTAAATATTATTGCTATAATATCAATTTTTATGTTGTATAATTGTACATATATTTAAAATTTTTGTCTAACGTGTACCTAATTACATACATTTCCACACCCGATATGTACTCTAAAATTACTTCAGTACCCGCTAATCTAAAGCACTTCCCATAAAGTCCCAATAATCTTCAGCGTATCAAATAAGCCTTAATTAATGTTTCACCTGGGCTTCCAGGGGGAAAACTGCGTTAAGTGAACTAAAGTGTCCTGGAGCCCTGCTAAAAGTGTTTTCTGCTCCAAGGTTCAAGTGTTCCTCCACCTGCCAGCGTCTCCCTGCTAATTAGCAGTATTAATGTGTACACCGGAGGCGTACCAACAAAGTTCGGGTGCGAGGCGAGACATTCATCAAAGATTACACGACTAAAATGTTCATTATATTAAAGGCTTGGGAGGAATAAGACTTCAACAGCAGATGTGACCTGTGATGAAGTTCTCTGGTCTTTTGTTTTAGTATCTCTTCACTCTGTTTGGTTACTGCTTTTTATAGAAGGAGAGAAGTGTAAAAATATAGAGAAAACGGTGTCTAGCGTTGATGCTTCCTGGTGCTAGAGTGGCTGTCTCTCGTCCTACGAGTTATATAAGGAAATTTTGCTGAGCGGAAGCTTGGATGAGTAGGCAAGAGCCATCCCAGTAAATTCAAATACATTTAAGAACCGTGTGTTAAATTAAGTTTTTTCACATATAAATCAAATTATAAGTTAATCATGAATTCAACATATAGCTAATTAGAGCGGCACTAATTACATAAAGTCCAACAAGCTGTAACTAATTTCTCAGATGTCAACGAAAGTTAACGAGCAAACAATATATAATTATTCTGTATATTCAACGAGTCGACAGTCTCAAAAGCGAAATATCTTTTGCCATATATTTTTTCCAAGTTTATGCTCGCGTCAGAAGTTGGTGGTTCGTCGCGTTAAGTTTCTGAATGTTAAGTCTGGGAATTTAATTTGCTCAATCTTCAGTCTTAGGTCGTGGAATTCACAATTTTCCTCAAAGAATAAATGTGGAGAATAGTTACTATCAGTTACTATAATAGTTACTATCAGTTACTATAATTGTTACTATCAGTTACTATCATAGTTACTATTAGTTACTATAATAGTTACTATAGTTTGTCAGATGACCATCGATGGCACGGAGGCTTTTGGTTCCACTTAGTACAGCAGCCTCAGGACCCGGCCTTACCAACTATTACTGCCCCGAGTATAGCACTCTCATGACTTGGCCTAACCAATGGTGCAACCCGTCCTCGCAAATTCGTATAGTCAATATTGACTTATTAAATACGTGCATAGGTGACATACTTAACATAATAGTTTCCCTTGAAAAGCTTCATAGAAAACACCGACCTTACCTAACCTACTTAGTATGTTAAGATAAGCATCTTATTGCTTCGTAATTACAATTATTGCCTAACCTATACCTATAATAGGTTAAGTAACAATTGTAATTACGAAGCTATAAGATGCTTATTTTAACATACTAAGTAGGTTAGGTAAGGTCGGTGTTTTCTATGAGGCTTTTCAAGGGAAACTATTATGGTTAGTATGTCACCTATGCACGTAACTAATAAGTCGATATTGACTATACGAATTTGCGAGGACGGGTTGAATGGTAAGACTAGCTTATAGTCTGACTCTGGAAGACTGTACGGATGATTCGTATTCGCTGGAGGGGAAGAAGTAATAGTTTACCATGGCTCATTTGCGAACGATTCCTGGTCGTTAGCTGGAGGTGAAGATGGAGGAGGAGCTGCAGAAGGCTGATGGTGATGATGCTGATGGTGATGTAATGGAGCTAATGGAAAATGCTTTTTATGGAAACGATGATGATGACAGAAACGATAATGTTGCGGGAATTGATGCCTAACGAGGTGGGGAATAACTCAAGAGAAAGAACTGACGCAGACTTTGATAACTCTCGAATGAACAAATAACTCTCTTATATAACTCTATTTTTTGATAAGTCTCCCTTAATCTGTTCTGACGTCCGACATATTATAGGGAGGCGGTGAGAACTTTGAAAGAAATATAATTTTTCCCCCCCTTCACATCTTGGTATGATGGATTCTCCTCTCGTCGCTCACGACACTTTTAGGCACAATAAATTCTCTTCCCTCGCCACCCACCGCCAACTTTGGTGTGATAAATTCCACGGCTGCCATTCGCCGCCCATTTACGAATGCGTGTTGGTACTAACACTGTGTTTTTATTCGTATCTCCATTCTCCTAATTGCACATTTACACATGCGCGCAGCGCATACATCCCCTTCCCCTTCACCAATAGGTCGCATTTTTAACGGAATAGACCAAATGGCTAAAATTTAAGTACCGCAATTTTGACTTTTCTGAGCATCGGTTTCGATAGGTTAGGTGGGTTGCTAAGTGGGTTGTTAGGTACGATTCTGGTGCGGACCAAACAATCGCATTTTAACGGAGACCAGACTGCAGTCACACACACACAGGCTAGACTTAGACTTGATTTGTAACAAATTATAGTACAAATCGTTACATTTCCGGCTGGACTGCACAGGTGCACACCTGTGTAAATCATTCTTACGTATTTCGAAAAATACGTAGTATTTAACCTACAATATAAGTGTTGATATATTGGTAAAACGCGGTGTTGTTGTAATGACAACAGTAGCAGTAAAAATTCTAGAACGAAATTAACTTCATAATAATTAGTTGACTGACAAAAATCAGTTTGAATTGGTTGACTGAATTAACAAATATTTATAATTTGTCGAAATTAATCGATATTGAAATTTACCGAAATTAAACAATACATATTAAAAAATACGACACGTAATAAATAATTTAAAATTAATAAGATGCATTTGAAAGGTAACTAGTATAAACTAATTATAACATGAAGATATATATATGTGTGCACATACCTCAGCACACATATTATAAATAACAACGGAAAAATGGATTGAACCAAAGGAGCAGGTTGTAGAAGCAAAGTCCATGGTTTTAAAAGTAGATTTGATAGAGAAATAGGCGAGTGGACAACGAGCGGCTAGAAAGGCGGGGAACAAGAGCTAATGCCCGATCCCACAGGCACAAATAGACGAGTACACACACACACACACACGTCACTGGAATTATATGAACGGGCAATGTAAATCAGACGAGACAGAGTAGGACGACTGCATATTTTTGGATTGTGAGAAAACTTTCACGCAACTAAGAGACTATAGTACACAAGCTGGAGAAACAGGCAAGTGGCTAGGAAGGTGGTGCAGTGGATATGGAAGCATGTATGCAACAGACACAGTGAGAGGAGAGATGTCATCACCGGAGCCTTAGAGGATCAGTACAGTATTCTGCCCGATTCTGTTCGGATGTATATAAATGATTTCCCCAGATGAAATGTAAATTCCACTCAGTTGTACAAAGAAATCACATTAACTCAATGTATCATTGAGAAAATCAGTAGGATCCATGAGGAGGATTCGAACCTGCACACTGGGTATATATACCCAAGCACACATCGCCCTAAATCACATGGCCACGATGTGCTAAAAGTCATGCAACCTGGGATTCAACTGAAATCTCTAGGGAGTCCTGAGGCTTCCACTGAAACCAAATCTGGATTTCCCGATTTACTCGCAAACAGGCACGTGAACCTTTGTCCTAAGCAAAGATTATTCTCAAGGTATAACTTTATTGAATTATAAATTGTTTTCTTTGAAACAGTCTGAAGAATTCCGTTTTATAGAAAATTACCTTCTAGGGGATACTCACATAGCTTTCGAATTTCATATTTCACATGTTTAAGAATAATGCAGCATATTAATATAACCTAACAACTTTAAACTAAACATGAATAACATGTAGATAACAGACTAATTACAAAGTACCTTTGAAGTAATTACCTCTCGGGATGATCACACAGTTTGTGATTCAATCGTCAGGATGGGAGCAGCCGTGTCCAATAACCTAATTGAACATCCCGTTCAAAGACCTGGCGCGCGGACATAAGATCCCTATAATCAGGGTAAAGTAACTGAAATGTAAAGGATATCTTTTCACTGAGGATAGATTAATTAAATATCATTACATGAACTTTCAAAATTGTTTGAATTAGAAGCTGATATGATTATGTAACTGTTGTTGTTGTTGTTGTTGTTTTTAGATTCAGCTATTCGGAGCAAACCGTTCCAAGCAGCACGGGCTATGGTGAGCCCGTAGTGGACTTCCCTGGCACAGGAGCGGGGCTTTAACAGGCAGGACTAATGTTGTTCTTTTAGATTCAGAATTTGCACGTTGCACGGAAAAGCTAAGGCTAGCAGAATTTCCATGTACCGTGTTTCCATTTGTTTGCGCGTGTGTCAGTGTGCATTTCCTTGATTTCTGTTTTGCAGAACTCTCGTTCCTAGAGTGCACAGCCATACATTTCCTTCCAAGGATGCCCGTATATTTTGCCTGTTCCTTAAGTGTTTGTTCCTAAAGCACACGTTCGCAGAGTGCAAGTCCCTACACTGCTCTCCTACTGAGTGCCCGTCCTTAGAATACATTTCCCTTGATTGCACATGTCTACAGTGTCCGTCTTAAGTGTGCACAACTGTACACTAAAGATACTGTAGAGTGATACTACAGTATCACTGTAATATCACATATTCCCGTGTCTGTAGATACTACAGACCATAAAATACTGTATGTTGTTTAAGATTCGCTACTTGGAACAAAATGTTCTAAGTAGCACGGGCTAAGGCGAGCCCGTAGTACACTTCTGTAGAGTGCACATCTCTACGATATTCATCTACTGAGTACACTCAAGTTCTCCTGGCAAAGACCAGTAACCAGGCACACCCCCAGCCTGCCTGTCTGTCTTCTCATTAATATACTTTGGTGTATGAGAGACACACTGGTATATAATATACTCCTTGGGACACGTTTGTATACATTTCAAATCTCATATATATATATATATATATATATATATATATATATATATATATATATATATATATATATATATATATACGAACATAACGGATGATACATAAACACATAGAAATAACACCCCTCCCAAAGAGGTCCCAAAAAAATGGTCCAAAAAGAGGTCCAATTTAACTTTTGGTCTAAACCAAAAGAGAACTCGGACACAGTCCACTCCGCACAATGACATTAACATTACATAATGAACAGTATTTGCTTCAGAAGTGTTCGTTTAATGTCGAGTCAGCTGCCTGTCGTTGGCGTTAGCCAGCAGATTAATCAATTTCAGCATTACGTTTTCCTTTTTGAAATTCATTTAAGCCGTCCGGGGCTTTTGTTGGGCGAATGATATAAGCCTATTGATACCGTGAGCAGGCCATGACTTAAAGGATTTTATGCACTTTGTAAAATACAAAAATTATTGATGTCAGTTGGCGGCCCAGGTCAGAGGTGTGGTTGTGAAGCCCAGGTCAATAACCACAAGTATTAAATAAGCGATAACGAAATGTGATAACCAAAAGGGATAACCAAAAATTAAGTGATAACCAAAAGTATTAAGTAAATAGTAAATAATATAGACATAATGCGTATGGAAAATTATTTAATATTATTCCTGATAACTAAACACAAATGAGCTAATTCAAAATGTTGGGTATAAATCCAGTATTGTTTTTGACCATCAGACTGCTCTCGCCTACTTACGATAGGGTCTGAACGGTAAGCGATAGTGACCGGTAAGGATCAGTTGAACTGTGTACTGTATACCAAGGCCAACATGGTAACCAAAGATAGTGAAACATGGAGTCTATATACCGTAGACGTCCATTGTCAATCGCCCTTTGGAACAATTGCAACACATTCGCTCATGGCACAGACTCCAGAGAGCCATAAGGAGACTATGTGACTCCTCACATAGTCTAGCATAGCTGCACAAATACTGATGTTCCTAANCGATGTGCATTGAATTTTGTAACTAGCTCATCTAAATAAATTGTGGGGTTCAGTACCTGAGCCCATTTTGTGCCTCTGTAACCCATTCCACTACCGCCCACAGGATGTGTATGGGGTGCATAATAAATGAACTAAACTAACTCTAATAGTACATAATTTTTGTCCATTTATATGTATCTAGAATTTAAATCATTACGATGCAGGAAAACATCACCCGAAAGGGTAAGATTTTATTCATTATTAATTACCTAAATTTCACGTGTAACACCCGTGTTTTACACGTTAGCGTCAGTTTTTACTGTATAACTTGTTGGCAGGTAAATTGTGACCGCATGAATCAAGGGACCCAGGAGCTACAGGAACCAAGGGGGCCACGGGAGCCAAGTAACCACAGAAGCAAAAGGACCACGAAAACCAAGGATCAGAATCAACAGAGTTCTCGTCTTATCCTCCCGAGAAATAAAAGCTTGGGTCTGAAAAATCTCAAGAAGTTTGCCAGCTAATAACCTCTATAGAAAGTCTCCTCCGGCCTTTGCAAACTGCTCAAGGCACGCTAATTGCCAGCAGGGAAGGAATCATCAGCAAGTCCAGCCAATCATCTACTTCAGTTCACTTAGAAAGCGTCTTGATTAAACTGAACAAAAGCAACAGTAATTGCCTCAAAAGTTCACGCGTATTTGCAAATTTTAACGCCGATATAAAATTTAGCGTTGTAAGCCCTAAAGTAAAGAAACCGATATCTCTGGCAAACTAAATTAAGAGTTTTATCTAGTTAATAAATGTGCGAGTTATATTATAGTTTTAAGTTCCCTATTTACCTAATATATGTCCCATGTGTGTGTGTGTTTGTGTGTGAGCAGACGCATAAAATGGACAGGAATATCACATATTTTTCACACGCAACCAAACCATCATCAGAGACATGCTGACCAACAACACCAAAATAATCAACACATACAACGACAATATAAGATTGACAATAGCTGAAACACTACACATCACACACACTCTTCCAATTGTCAACAGCCAGCTTAAGTACATTGTACCATCCACACGACTAAGAGAGAGAGACCTATAGTCTATTAATATGCTTAAAATATATATATATATATATATATATATATATATATATATATATATATATATATATATATATATATATATATATATATATATATATATATATATATATATATGAAAACTCACACCCCAGAAGTGACTCGAACCCATACTCCCAGGAGCAACGCAACTGGTATGTACAGGGACGCCTTAAACCACTTGACCATCACGACCGGACAATACATTCGCATATAGTCCTGGGGACCATTCAGGCTTGTTCGCATATATATATATATATATATATATATATATATATATATATATATATATATATATATATATATATAAAAAAAGATCTAACCAAACTAATGTAAACCTAAAATAGTAAACATATTTGTCCTAAGTTACGTTAGGTTGGGATTAGGTTAGAATGTTCTAATTATGTCTATACGTGTGATTCCTTTCCTCGTTGAGACTTAATGTAATCATTATTTTCCTATTCGACACTACTGAAACACCATCAGCATGAGATACAAATTAGAACACGGTATTCATAAATTGATGTCGTGTGAGAGCAAAAATTCCCGGTACGTCTACACGTCATATTTTTTCCCTGTAATAACTCACTAAAATAGAAGAGCTTCCATAAAACAATTGGGCAATATATCAGTCGCCTTGGCAGGTTTCTGGCAACGTAAATTATAAGCGTAGCACAGGCAATTTTTTTGTGTCTCTCCGGTCAATAGAATCTTCATTCTGGCGAAGATGCAGGATATGAGAGAGAGAGAGAGAGAGATAATAAACAGAAAGATAAAAATAATGAGACAATTTTGAGGCTATGCAATTGGTCCTATCTCATATCCTTGGAAGTTCTTCATGGTTCAGCCGGAAATGCGAATGCCTGCGGAGTTCAAGGATATGAGTTCAATCCTTTTACAGTGCCTCAATATTTTCTCATAGGTTCATCACGTTCTTGGGATCTCATTGTGCATAAAAATGTCGATAAATAAATAGAGAACTGGATAAAAACAGACAAAATAGTGCCATGAGATACTTTATCTCTTTGGTAACATTACTTTTAAAATCATATTTTTTTTGCTTTTAGTAAGGCAAGAATAGTAAAGCGGAAGGCTGTCTCCATAAAAACGGAAGGCTGTCTTCATTCCTTCTGGCAACCCATCCTCCGAATTGACAGTACGTTTTAATCTCCACTCCTTCCGGCCACTCGCCAAAAAGGGGGAGAAAAAATTGCATGAAAAACCACCAAGTCGTTTTTTAGTCTTGCATAATCAACTGTAAGAAGCAGGACAAACTAAATCTTATTCGTCGTTGCAATGGGAAATATAATGTTACTAAGGCACGAAGGTAAAGGTAAGCAACTTTGTTTAACATAAGATTACTAGTTGTTCAAACTACTAGTTTCTAGCAAGTATCAAGGAGTCGTTTAAATTTCAAGTAGCATGGGCTATAGTGAGCCCGTAATTATAAAATTGTATTAAAACTACTTTAAACATGATTTATTTAATTTTTATATAACTAAGAATTATTTATGCAAATATTGAATAAACTTACTTTTTTAGTTTATTCCCATGCTGTAATAACTTCGAATATAATTTATTCCAAAGTTAAATAAACTTTAAATAAAAATAATTGATTCCAGGCTTGTATAAGCACAAAGATTAGGCACAAAAGTGAAAGAATATATATATATATATTACTTTAATGCTATACTTTAAAATCTTTTAAGAGAATAAATATACAATTAAAATATCATCACACACACCATTGTGGCTGGGAGTATTTTCCTCTTGATTTGCTCCTTAATCTGTGTGAAACCTGGAGGTATTTTTATCTCTACAACAGTTGAAGCAGTGGCAGTTTTTGCTAGTGAGTCTGCCCTTTCATTACCATTTATGCCAATGTGACGTGATATCCAATTTGTAATTATGGGCGTGATTCAGTAAACGAGGAGTGGGGAGGGCGCTGGGGTGAGGAGGACTAGGTCGTGAGGGAGTGGTGGGAGCAGAAGGGTCGTGGACGGGAGACATCTCCTGTCCACGAGGTTAACCATAGCCCGTGCTTCTTGCCCAGCTCCTGTGCCAGGTAAGTTACGGGCTCACCATAGCCCGTGCTACTTGGAACTTGTTCCGAGTAGCTGAATCTATAACAACAACAACAAGAAGGGTCGTGAGGGGGTATGATGGTGTGAGGGAGCTGGGAGCGGAGGGGAGTAGATCGCTTCCGCACATATTACCAAGACTAACAAGGCTTAATGCACTCCTATGGGAAAATCACTCTGCTCATTTTCATGGTGCCAATCTTCTTTCTGTTCCAAATGCCTCTTTCCTAGCTCCACCATCATTTCTTCCATTACTCCATTTAACTCCCTTCACTCCACCCCACTTTTCCTGCCTCTTACTCTACCCTCCCCGTTTATGGTGAGGTCAGACGAAAATATATAAAAAGCGTCATATCATGTAATATGAGGCTTGTGAGTACGAAGATACTGATGCGTGGAGGAGAAACCTAAAGCCAGCCTAATACAGTCATCTCGCTCTCTCAACTAATAGGTCGCGTTTTATACGTTATAGTAACGAACGTTACAGATGCAACTTGCTAGGAAAAGAAACAGCTCACTAATATCTGTGTTTCCTAATCGGTAGATTAGGCGGGTTGACTGGGTTCGTACGTTTCAGATTAGGTTAGGAGGGTGGATTTTTAACGAAGTGGCATTTCGATAGAACGTGCTGGGATATCAGAGATATGCTAGAAATTTGGTGCACTAGTGTATCCTCTCGCACTAACACACATCCTCAAGGTGAACGCCATAGGGTAATCATGTAAACACTCAGAGCTAACGTAGCCAGCAGAGTTCAACCAGGATGATTATGATGTACAGTGTTCCGTTACTGGGATGGGGTGGCCATTGTTAAGGAATCTTTCCGCCTTTTATGCTCGTCTCGGGTTGCCTTATTCGAATGTTTTGCTTACTATATAGAACCACACAGGAATTATGTTTATCATAGACTAGTGCAGAAAATGTTACGGTATTGATCCATATAGTTTGTATTTTCCTTGTCCATATGGAAAAGAAGATGGCTCAAAAAACCTAAAAGTTTCTATGGCATCATCTCGTGAATGTCTAAACTAATTTGAAGAGAATGCCATCATTTGCTTCGCCAATACTATATATCTGAGATTGGAATTTTGATCAAAGCACGGGAAGCATGTTCACCTGAGTCTACTAAGATTTAACGTCAGCGAGAGGAAAAAGTACAAATAAATGAAGTCTGTGTTGACGCCTAAAAGCCAAAGGTCTGCTGGACTTACAATAAAATAAGCAGAAACAGGAGAGGCTTCTGCAGTGTAATTTACACTTTCATATGTGTGAATTTTCCCAATGTAAGAGGAACCAGAGCGACTGTTTGAACAATGTGTGAACGTGAGCCGTGGAAGCTACAATCATCACAAAGAGGAGGCAGGATGTTTCGTCACCACCTGTAAGTGCTGACATTGTGTTGAGGGAACAAGGTCTCATCTTATCAAGAGCAGCCAGTCCTGCAGGGAAAAGCATGAAGTATTATCTTCTTACAGTAAAAGCGAGGACTTTGTCCTAGTTGAATTTCAATCCATCTTCCCACCCTTCTACACTTACAATGTTTGGCCTCAAAACTACACCAAATCTTGTCCCTTCCTCCCTGACAACCCAACTCACCCCTTCCCAATCGTCACCACCCTCACCAACCCTCACTCCGTCTCTTTCACTCCCATTACACACTTTACTTCCTCCACGTTCTAATGGGTTTACCCGACTGAATGGCAAAATTGTCCTGAGCTCGACTTGGCTCAGAGTACCGCCAAATTACGGAGGTTTCAACTATTAACAACTGCGAATGGAGTGAATGTTATTTAATTTTTCTCCACAAAAGCCAAGTTATGTAAATCGTAAATCAATCTCTCTGTTAACTCTTCAACTGACATTCCATTACTTATTTTTCAACAGTTCTAGATTTTTGTTTTCGCAAAGAGCAAATGGTTTGAGAATTTTCTGTAGCAGCAGCCCGTTTACTTCACAAGTTTATTCCGAAAAAAACCTAGTTTTACTCTGAATTCATGTTGTTTTTATTAGGCTAATTTTAATTTGATTATATTTATTGATACGAGGAATGGGTATGAGAAAGGCGGCAGGTTTCCACTAAAGTGGTTCTGGACGGGAGGGTGGGGGTGGGGGGGGCGGGTGGAGAGCAAGGAGAAGAAGGTTCTCCTTCTGAGTGAGGAAGATACTACTAGGGGGAGGGAGAGGAGGGGAATAAGTATGTGCTTCCTCTGGTGGTGGGGTACTAGGAGAAGCAGGCTCCCCCACTGATCGGTGAAAGGACAAACACAGTTCTTTCACTGACAGGGGACTGGTGGCTAAGGCAGGTTCTCCACTGACGGGGATAGGAGACTCAAGTTAAAAATGAAATGGGGTAAAAGCCGAATTTTCAGTTTGTAATATTTCAGAATTTATCTTGCTACTGTGTAAGTTCAGCTGAATTTTGATCAAAATGCTCTCGCATGTTTACAGCACACTTGCAATATTCTACGGCGTTTATGCAGTATAATGCGAGGCTAGGCCGGCAGTTCGTTCGTCGACTAGGAACTGAAGTCCCGGTGCTCGAATCCTAGGTGGGACAGAAATGGTTGGGTACGTTTCCTTTCACGTAATGCGTCTGTTCACATACCAGTAAATATGCACCCCTGAGAATTAGTCAACCAATGTAGGGTTGCAGCCTGGTGAGGGTCAGTAGTTAGAGTTTGCGGGACCTCGATATAAGCCTCACGTTTTATGTATACACAGGCTGCCTGTCCCCCGACAAAATGAATTAATAATATTTTGTAATCTAGTTTAGGTACTGCAAGCGGAATTTTGAAGGTATGTTATTTCCAAGTCACTTTATTTATTCATCTTAACAGCCGGTGTGTAAAATGAGACCATTTTCCGCATTAAAAATATCGCGCACGAAAATATATATAGCTGCACGGGTGGGGGAGAAATATAAGAGAGGGGGAAAACTTCATAACAAATTTACTCTTTTTTTAATTGTTGTCGTCACAAAGTTAAAAATAAAAAATGTATGGAGATAGATTATATTTCGAATATTTTTATGCCATGATATATCTAGCAGGCAAGGAACGTGTATGTTTATATACTCTCATAATATTCACTTAACAGTGCTTGCGGGGATTTAACTTTAGATCTTTGATCCCGCCAATAATACTGTTAATTAGACGCTGGCAGGTGGGGGAACACTTGAACCTTGCAGCAGAAAAACACTTTTCAGCAGGGCTCAAGGACACTTTAGTTCACTTAAACACCTCAGTTTTCCCTGAAAGCCTAGGTGAAACATTACTTAAATTAAGGATCATTTTATCCGCTGTACATTATTGGGACTTGAGGGAAGTGCGTATGGCTACCTCCTCTCCATCCCGCAATGGGCGTCTTCCCCAAATGGAATTTATATTAACCAGATGGAGAGTTTTGTTAATATTATTTTATAATTGGTGATGGAGTTCATTTAAAGCATTGCTTTATAGTATTTGTAGTCCGAAGACTGAGAGTTTTTATATTAAGGTAGTCAATTCCACTTTGAGCGAGATGTTAATTACGAGGTAAATATTCTCGTTTTCTGGAACAATAATCGCGTATTCTATGCTCTTATGATTAACTAAGAGAAATTTCGTTATAGGTTTATTTAACACAAAAAGAACAATTTTATTTTGCATATCATGTTAAAAGTTAGTAAATAGTGTCTGAAATTTCCGTCAGCAAGCCTATCTCTGTATGTTTCTCTGTTTCTGTCGGTCGGTCTCTGTTTTTTCATTGACTATTTTTGTCCTTTTCTCTCCAGGGTGTACTAGGTGAGTATTCCCTGGAGGCTGAGTGGAGGGCGCCTGGTGGCTGCGGTGGACAGCACTTGGGACTCGTAATCCAGGAGACCGGGGTTCGATCCCCGGCAATGACGGAAAACAAATGGGCAGAGTTTCTTTCACCCTGATGCCCCTGTTACCTAGCAGTAAATAGTACCTGGGAGTTAGACAGCTGTTACGGGCTGCTTCCTGGGGGAGGGGGGGGGGTTGTGAAAAAATTGATCGTTGATTGACAGTTGAAATCGGACCGAAAGAGCCGAGCTCAACCCCCGCAAGCACAACTAGGTGAATACAACTAGGTGAATACAACTAGGGGAATACAACTAGGGGAATACACTAGGTGAATACACACCATCTCTTCCAACATACACACTCCGGGTTACCTCCCTTTCCACACCTTCCCTCTGTCGCCTCATAACTCTTAATCATTTTCACTATACACTGTGTTCATCACTGCACACATCTTCACACCGCACTCTTTTTCACTATCCCTCCTCATCTTCACCCATATATTTCCCCATTACTAAAACTATTTTACTACGCACTATCTACATTACTGTTACTCAACGTTGTGACCAGAATGCAAATTTGTCATCTGAACATTCGTTTTGAATGCCAATATCCGAATACACTAATATTTACATGATTGCTAAACTCTACACATTTCGTATCCACCAACCTCGTGAAGGGGGTCCAGAGGCAGAGTCCCATGCAAGGGTAGGTAGCATAGGGGCTGACCCTGACCACCCTATGAGACTCTTCATAAAATAACCAATCACGATGCAAAGTTACTTGAGGCTTGCCGTCAGTGTATGGCTTCCAACGTTTAACAGACAGACATTCTTTTTTAGCTAGATGAGTTGCCCAGCTCTCTCTCTATCTCTCTCCCCCCCCCCCGTCCTCCCTTCCATTGTTCCTCTTTCCCTGCTTTTCAGTCTCCCATTCTCTCTTTTTATCCCTCCATTCTCTCTCGATTTATCTCTCCCGTTCGTTCTCTCCTAGTGGTCAGAAAATGCTCGAGTAACTTTGAGTCAGCATTATCAAAACCGAAACAACGTTACCGACGTTGACTCAGCGACGATATCGGCCGTAAAATCTTTTAGTAAACAGTCAAATCAAACCCACATGTCAGACTACATAGGAGTTGTTGATTGTCGTAGTAGAGCCAATCCCTCATCAGACGAGTATCGAGGTCACCCTAATCCCACCCTCCTATGACACTCGCCATACAATCGCCATTTACTATGAAAGTTGCATGACGTTAACGCAACTGTCTGACCTCCAACCTTGAACTGACAAATAGATATAATCTTTATATAGATTACTCCTTGTACCTGGGCTAGAACTCGCGGTGGGTGAGGCTCACTAGACACTTGTGATCCTCAACCACACCTGTTGCTCTCACTCTCACTCTCACCTCTCTGAGAGTGAGAGTGAGAGCAACTCAACATAACTACTTCAACTTGGATATTCACCAAATCTTCTGTCAAGCTCGGCGCGAGTAACGACCTAACAATCAATGTATCGTGAGTTCGAATTAGATATGGGCTCTTTTTTCATATACAAATATATAAGTGCACAATACACGAATTATTCAGAGTAACTTTTTCCTCGAAATCGTTGCAAATACTTCAACAATTTATTTTATTTTTATTTTCTATTAGTAATAATTTTTTTTATTATATTTTGCGCCCTCTCTCTCTCTCCCTTCCTACCACTCTTCATACCGACATTCTTTGCATATCTGTAGTTTGCATTGTTTTTAATTATTTCCTCAATTCTCTCTCCCTCGCGTTTACGGTAGCTTTTAATTCTCTGGCCATTCACCCTCATCCAGTG
>WNGS01135237.1:20378119-20393878 GCA_020271785.1 Procambarus virginalis
CATGGCCTACTCTGCCAAAGCACGGGGAGGATGGCACTCGAGGCACAGTGAAGTTAACGACATCATCAAGAGGAGCCTCACCACAGCTGGATGCCAGCCGAGAGAGAGCCTCGTTACCTAACGCCCCGTAACTCTGATGCTCTTATTGGTCGCCCGGATGGTATCACAGTGAACCCTGGAAGAATGGCAAGCAGTGGTATGGGACTACACGTGCGTATCAACCCTGGCTAACACCTACATTGACCTCAGTGTTGCACAACAGGTGGCGCTGCCACCCACAGGGAAGCAGCCAAATCCCGTAAGTATAGAGAACTTGATCACCACTACAATTTTGTCCCCATTGCTTCTGAGACACTCGGCGCCTGGGGTAAAAGTGCTACCAGTTTTTTGAAGGAACTGGGTTCTAGGCTCATTGAAAACAACAAGGGACCCTAGAGCTGCCAGCTTTCTTTTCCAGCGCCTCAGCGTGGCGATACAGAGGGGAAATGCGCACTGCATCCAGGGTTCCTGCCCGCCATCTGAGGAGCTGGAGGAACTCGACAACCTATGATAACCATCTTTGTAACCTATATGTAACTCCTTTTTTGTAACACAGTTCAAATAAAGCAAATACATATGTGTACATACAAAAGAATGGGGGTGGTAGGAGAAGAAAATATTAGTGTTCAGTGAGAGACCACAAGGTCTCCTCTGAATACGTTTTATTTTCTTCTCCGAGGCTATGGGTCCCCACATTGGCACCAGAGGTGGTACCCTCACAAACAATATTATATATATATATATATATATATATATATATATATATATATATATATATATATATATATATATATATATATATATATATATATATATATATATATATATTATATTTGTGGAGCAGGTTTTCTCTAACACTGTTATTGAATATGACAGCATTGTGACTATTGTTAATTAATCTATGATTTTTTCCATTCTTCGCAAATACCTTCTACCATCTTGGAGGTGAAGAAACGCTAGATCACTTTATCTTCCATTTTATTCTTCAACGTTTCATCAGCAATGTGACATCTTCAGGAATACACTCTTATGTTTAACTGACAGAGGTATGCTGAGATTGGGAGAGGGGAGTAGAGTGGAGAGGGGGAGACAGTGAGGGAGACGAGATGGGGAGAAAGGTGGAGAGAGGGGGGGGGGGAAGAGATGATAAAGGGGAGAAGAGAGGGCGAGAGAGACCCAGGCACAGCCAGGTGCCCCATCCAAATTTATAAAAGATGGTCTATCTCTCCGAGGTTGGAGGCCAGATGCTTTGGGCTAGTCTCACCAAACTTTGCAAGGTGACTAGTGAGTGTAGGGGGCGGTCATAAGGGGATCGCACCCCTCCCTCCACCAACTTATATGGGATCAGGGTTGCTTCCTAATGCCCTTGAAGTCAAGGGAGATGAAATGTTCTGGCTAGTCTAATGTTATATAATTTGTTCATTACAATATGCCGATAGACAGTACACTTCCTGGATTGAGGGTCAGGGAAATATATCGATATAAAAGAGGATATATGTATCCAAGATTGATGGGATTAGAGTGACGGTCACGTAGGGAGGGTCGATGAAGGAAGAGGTGCCACATGAGGGGAAAAGGTGCCAGATGAGAGGGAGAGGTGCCACGTGAGGGAGAGAGAGGTGCCAAAAGCGTGTTCTGATGACATATTTCCATTCTAGGGCTCTGAACACTTCAATGGCATAACAATTTGGGGTCCACCACTCGTGGGTGTCCGTAATGATGGGGGACATTGGGTTCTGCACTAAACCTAACGAGACTTTTCTGGGTGATTGGTGGATGAATTGGCGCATTTTGCCGGTCTTTGGAGCCCGGTCTCCTCCATGGATCTGATTTACATTCTGGGGCTCCCGACACATTCTGGTGGCTCCCGACACATTCTGGTGACTCCCGACAACATTCGGCCTATTCCCCCCTCTCTAACTCCTTTCCCCAACATTCCTCCCTCTCACTTGCCCAACCACTTGGGCTGGACGGAAATAAAGTAAATGGAAATGAGACTCAGTGTGTCTCATTTATAATCTTATTCAACGCAACTATTTTGTACAGAGACTTGGAATTGTTAAGAATAAGTAGTTCAAGCAAACTGTGCGCATTCTTAAATTTTACTATGCAGAGTTATGAGAGGAGAGGCTCGCTGCTTTAAATATATGTAAGTCCAGTTGATTGACAGTTGAGAGGCGGGACCAAAGAGCCAAAGCTCAACCCTCGCAAACACAAATAGGTGAGTACACACACACACACACACCGGCTGGGGATACCAGGTTGAGGCGGGCGTGGCCAGAGCCATTAAGCAAACACTTGTGATATTACTCAGGCGCCTGAACCCATTATCTCAATTTATAGCCGAAAGGATAATCAGAATCACCAGTAAATTAACAAACTGAGTAAATAAATTTGCCACCTCATGTCATTGGAAGGGGTAGAGGGAGGGGGGAAGGGGGGAGGGAAGAGCAACATCTCAACGTTAATTTGCAATTGCCTCGTTCATTTGACCAAGATTATGGACAGTATAACTTTTGGAGCCATTAGGAGCGACTTCTGTTCGGATCACACCGCAGTAAATGCTTCACCCACGTACTATATATATATACAAATAATTGACAATAGAACCAAAATACCTAATCTAAAGCCTAACTGTATAACACATTCTATTATATAATTTTAATTGATATTTGATTTTGTTATTTTCAGTACCATAACGTTAAAGTTTATGAATGTCTTTTTGTTCTTTTCATTATTTTTGTTTTGTTATTTTTTGCAACTTTCCATTGTTCACTTTGCGGTCGGCCGTAGTGAACAATGCGAAGTTTATTTACAAATTTGTAAACTTAAATATGTATAATATATGATGTAGTAGGATGTAACCTCATGAAATATGTCTATGCTTCAATCTACAATTTAGGCCTAATATCTTGTGAATGATCCTCTGTTCTGTACTTACTTACCTAATTGTGCTTGAAGGGGTTGAGCTCTGGCTTTTTGGTCCCGCCTCTCAACTGTCAATCAACTAATGTACAGGTTCCTGAGCCTAATGGGCTCTATCATATCTACACTTGAAGCTGAGTATGGAGTCAGCCTCCACCACATCACTTCCTAATGCATTCCATTTGTCTACTACTCTGACACTGAAAAAAATTCTTCCTAACGTTTCTATGGCTCATTTGGGCACTCAATTTCCACCTGTGTTCCCTAGTGCGTGTGCCCCTTGTGGTAAATAGCCTGTCTTTATTTACCCTATCAATTCCTCTGAGAATCTTGTATGTGGTGATCATGTCCCCTCTAACTCTTCTGACTCCCAGTGACGTGAGGTTTAATTCCCGTAGTCTGTGTGACAGTTAATACGAGCATCATCATCACTGTAATAAAAACTAGTTGAATTACTCAGATTAGGCAAAGTTGCATATTTTGTCAATAAAGATGTTAGTCATAATACGGGTTCGGCCGCAACTTGAACGAGCACATCTAGAGAGCGAGGGACGAATCAGAAGCTCAAACGCTGACTCAAATGCTCAACCGCTGATTCAGATGCTCAATCACTGACCCAAATGCCCAACCGCTGGTTTAGCAGCCCGTCCTCCAAACAAAGACCCAAAGGTGATTCCATCCACCCGCCAAACCCCCTGTTTATGAATGAAAAACGGTTTACACATGACTCACAACTGATTTCGTTCGAACACTTCCGGAACAAGTGCTTCACTGACGAATTTTGTTCGAACCACAACGCTATAAATGCTTCACCCACGTACTACAAATGCAAATAATCGCCAACAGAACTTAAACACCTAACCTAACCTAACCTATGACTATATATGCACAATATGCTAATATATTATAGTATTAATTTATATTTGAGAAAATTCCCGTTTTCAATGAACAGCATGTAAAAATTTATGAATGCGTCTGTGGGGTCGACCGCTGGATGTAATGGACTTGAGTCGAGGACGAGTTGGATTTAGACACAAGCTTTCTTAACTCAAGATGCACTCACCTAGCTGCACTTGCGGGTAATGAGCTGTATCTCTAGGGATCTACCTATCTAATCATTTATTTACTTCTCGTATATGAGGCCGTGGACAGCAGCTCAAAAATTAAAGATGCGTACATAATGAGTTACATTTTTGTTAGTGTTATAATTTGTAATATTAACACAGGATTTTGGGTGTCTTATTTTGAATAATTTTGATGTCCAGTCTTAGGGGGATAGATAAGAGGAGTGAGAGAAGTTCGGGATAGGGGAGTTTGAAGGTGGTTAGGGGAACACGGAGGGGGTAGGGTAAGGAGTAATGTGATGGGGTAGTGAATGGGAGACGAGGGATAGGGGTGATGTTGATTATAGGGGAGCGGGAGCAGCCCGTCCTCCTAAAGTTTCACAACGTCACGAAAATGATTAATTTAGAGTGTCCTCTTCATGCCTACCAGAGAATTCAAAATAGAAAACGGGACAATACGTCACTTTCGCGAGTCGCTTCCATTGTCTAGTACGCCAACTTTTGGCCTTATGTAACGCGTACGAGAGAAAAAAAAATCGACGCTCTTTTTAGGAGGGCGGGAGACGGATAGGGAAATTTAGGAGGGAAAGAGGGAGCTGTTGCTGGTAGGGAAAGGGGGAGGGGAGAGACAGGAAAAAAGGAGTAAAAAACACCGAAAAAATGACAAAAATCAATACATAATAATGTTATGGAGGAACGGATAATACCAGAGGTAAAATATTCCATTCTCCCTCGACAGAGTTTGGAAAACTATGTTTTGGGAGTAACTCGGTTATCCATCAGTGGACGCGTGCAATACCGCCCGATATATGGAAATTTGTCACGAAAGACAGTTTATTTCAATAATGCTGTTATGTTGCAAAAATAAAGGAAAAAAATTGATTTAATTCAATTTATATATCGCGTTGTACGTTAAAGGTGAACTAATTCTATCAGAATTTGACATATTTTAATGTTGTTTTGGATATGATAATTTATTTATTTTAATTATATGTTAGTTGTAAATTACAAAGTTGAGATAATTTATAATATTTGATCATTAATTTCTTCTCTTATTGTGAATAAATTGATTTAATATTAGTTATAGAATATATCTATTATCTTGGATCATTTTTATTTAATATTTAAAAGGTATTGAATTATATTTATTATAAAATTACTATTTTTTGACTAACAACATTTAGTTATTTCGGGAGGAAAAAAAAAGACACGAAAAGATATACTCGACTTAAATGTGACTCATTTCTACACTAAACAGAAGATACAGCTCGTCATTATTATAAGAGATATAGAAGAGACTACGGGCTCACCATAGCCCGTGCTATGGTGAGCCAGTACCTAGGCTCTGGTGCATGAAAGTAAGACACTTTCATCCAATTATCAATAGCCATCTTATACTTAGGTTCGTCCTATCATCTACCTACTGACCCAGCCCCGAAAAATTATAATGCAAGATAAATTGCACAGTTCCCTCGACTGGGTGATATCTCGCCTCGTCCTACATAATTTATATATTGTAAAATCTGCTGATATGAATTGATGACCAAACCATACACCAGAAGACGAGGATACGACGACGTTTCGGTTTCTCATGGACCATTACCAAGTCAATTGCGACGGGAGTTGTTGTTGTTTTAGATTCTGTTACTCGAAACAAAAATTTCCAAGGGCTATGGTGAGCCCGCAGTGGACTTACGTGGCATAGGAGCGGGACTGTAACTGGGTAGCGAGGTTATTATTGTTTTAGATTTAGTTACTCAGAACAAAATGTCCATGTAGCACGGGCTATAGTGAGCCTGTAAGGTAGCGAAGGAGGCACGGATATTAAGTAAGGTTAAAGAGAGGTAAATTCTAGAAGATGGTAAGACCAAGGTAAAAACAAAAAAGAAAGATACGGATGGATGGAATAACGGGGTGACGGAAGAATGGGAACGTAAGCATAAGAGGAGAGAGAAAAAGAAAGAAAAAAGGAGGGTAGACTTATGTCAGGTTACGTATGTTAGAAAGGTTGGAGCATCTGAGTATGTACTGTGAAAGGGAAGAGTCAACAGCAACAAAGCCAAGACTAAGGTTCATAATGGGTAGGTTGTGTATCACAGCCGATTCGACAAGACGCCGTTTGTGTAGAGTAGAGGCGAGAAAAAATATTTTAGAAGAAGACCAATCAATAAGACGATTAGTCCTTAACATGACAGAAGAGAGCAGCATTGTTTGTGTCTGCAGACTTAACACTTCTTTTGTGTTCATTAAGTCTGTCATTTAGTGTACGGCCAGTGTAACACGGGACGCTACCACCAGTGTAACCCACTACGGCTCACCATAGCCCGTGCTACTTGGAACTTCTTGTTCCAGGTAGCGAATCTTTACAACAACACCAGTGTAACCCTGGACCGTATCGGCTCTACCTTGTCCTTCACGCGCCCGTAGTTATTATTTACTTAAACTTAATTCCAAGGGACCACAGAGCTAACTCTAACCGAGCCCCACGTCACGTGGTCTTAGCCGCTCGATCGGCTAAGATTCTACAGCCAGTTACAAAACTGACGAGGGTTCGAACCTACGTCCGAGAGGATCCCAGACGCTGCCTTAATCGACTGAGCTACGACATGGTAAAAGACTTGCAACCGGAAGTTCTACTGACCTTACTCGGATCCTGCAGCCTCTCCGAGACACAAACCAGAATTTCACAAAATTCCCCCATGGACCAGAGCTCTGTTAATAAGCTGTTCTACCTCTTCGCCATTACTTCATTACACACAGAAATCACAATAGCGTGATGCAGCAAATGAACAAATCCACAAGGGCCGTGAGTGTCTCGGAGAAGCTGCAGGATCAGAGTAAGGTCAGTAGAACTTCCGGTTGCAATTCTTTTACCATGTTGTAGTTCAGTCGATTAAGGCAGCGTCTGGGATCCTCTCGGACGTAAGTTCGAACCCTCGTCACGGCCCTTGTGGATTTGTTCCCTGTATCTATCATTTCCGAGTTAAATATTTTAAGGCCTTCACCTTACTTCAGATACTTGTCCCTTACTTCCTGGGGAGCTGACAGACCCACACTCTTCTGTTTGTATTCCCCTCTCTCTCCCGTGCTGTCTAAACACAGCTGTGGCTGCCCTACCTCTCCCTCTGCCCCTCTCCCGACCCTTAGTCGCCTTGATGCTCCTCTGCACATATACTGGGTTACGCCTCGCTCTGGTGCCATTCGTTCGTCCCCCCCCCCGAGCTTGTTTGTTTAACCCGGTGTCCCGTCTCTAAGGGTCGTCGTGGTCGTTATTGTCTTTACTACCTCACATGGTCTCTGCAACATCCTCACTCTCGCTTATGCTGTGATTAAACTGTTACCTCTCTGGAAGGCCCTGTTTCCTCTCATTACCTTCCTTTTCCGGTGAGGATATCTCGTAAGCTTCCCGCTCGGTTCACATTTGCAATATCTCCCCTCGATTCGTTTCAACCTTGCACCCTATGGGGGGTTTTCACTTGCAAAGTTTTGCAAGACCTTGACCCATATTGTGAAGGCTCATACTTCTCTTGTTATGAACTTTTCCTTGAACACATTTCTTCGCACTTCATCTCCATTGTACTATTCACAGATGGGCCTAAGTCTGCCGACGGTATAGGCTTCTCCATTGTCTTTGCTGACCAAACTTATATGTGCCGCCTGCCCCTGAAGACTGGCATCTTCACAGCGGAACTCTATGCAGTTTTGTATGCACTTTGTCAACTGCTTTTCTGACATCAACGCTCTTTTTTATAAAAAGGCTCAGCGGGCTCACCATAGCCCGTGCTACTTGGAACTTTTTGTTCCAGGTAGCGAATCTTTAACAACAACAACGCCCTTTTTGTTATTGTGGTTGACTCTCACAATGGCCTTTGCGTCCTGTTGAGGTCGAAAAACCAATATTGGTAGTTTCGTATCTCTAGCAGGTTTAGGACAGTTGATTTTTGCTGGATTCTCAACCATATTGGTGTTACCTAAGTGGACGTGAAGACACTGCCGCTAAGACTATTCGCACTTGTTCTGTTTCCCAAAAAGAAATTCCTTGTTCAGATTTCTATCCAGTTATTCATTCCTCAATCTCGTTGGAAGCTCGTTGGTCTGGTGTTACAGGCAACAAATTGTGCAATCTTGAAGGTAAGCTATTCCCTTGGCATTCCTCTTACGACCGTAATACACGACGGGAAATGACTGGCTAGTTTACGTATTGGCCAGTATGTCCACTTAACTTGTGGCCACTTAATAGATGTCGCCCTGCTAATAATTGTCCAAACTGCATTGTCCCAATTACAGTCCTGCGCTTCCTTGTAGAATGTCACGATTTTCAGGACGATCATTTATCTTGCTTTCCTAACGTCTTACAGAGTCATTTGTCCCTCAATACAACCCTTGCTGAATCCAATGCCGTTGATATCGTTCGCTTTACCTCCTTTTGTTGTGTTGGCGTCCAGAGTGATATTTGGCGCCTTCTGAGTATCCAGCAAGACTGATGGTGCTATATAGTCTCTCAGACATGGTGTCTTCTTTTGATACTCACGTTTCTCTTCCCTTCCTCCAAGTGGTTATCTTGAGGTTACCTTACTTTGAGATGATTTCGGGGCTTAGCGTCCCCGCGGCCTGGTCCTTGACTAGGGCTCCTCGTTGCTGGACAGTGCATTAAACATTACCCTCCACTTCCTCTCAGTACATGAAACATTACCTTCCACTTCCTCTCAGTGCATTAAACATTACCCTCCACTTCCTCCTAATGCATTAAACATTACCCTCCACTTCCTCCTAATGCATTAACATTACCCTCCACTTCCTCCTAATGCATTAAACATTACCCTCCACTTCCTCCTAATGCATTAAACATTATCCTCCACTTCCTCCCAGTGTATAAACATTTATTTTCTCCCTGCCGTTGCCTCCCAGGGCGAGAAATATACTTCCAAACATTTCCCGTCTCTTCTACCCTCTGGACTGCCCGTCTTCAAGTGTGCCACTGGAAATATAACTCTTATGTATTTGGCAAAACTCGTTGCATAGCCTCGCATAGAGTGCGTGTGTTTTCTCTCTCTCAAAGTCAATCACTCTACCACTCCTCTTCACACACGCACGTGCACAAATCACACATATACATCTACATATACATCTATGTAAAATTTTGTTACACATGCTCAAAAAACAAACACACAGTTACACACACAAGGACCACACCCTCCATTGTTCTACTCCCCTTCCGTTCCTCTGTCGCTGAAGCGTCATCAAATTGCCATTGTTCTTGTTCTCGCTTCTATTCCATTACTTTCCCTCTCTTCCACCGAGGCAGCCTGAAGCTTCAGTCCTCTACAAATCTTCAATTATTTTTAGTGTCTTCCTCGAGAGATTCGTACCTCATTTCATTTGTAAATACTGGGCAGTGTAGTTTGCCCATTCAGATTGTCAGTATGTGAATTGGCGTGTGTGTGTGTGTGTGTGTGTGTGTGTGTATATGTGTGTGNTTACAGAAGGTGGTGCTGGTTAATGGAGGGTCGTGCAAGCTCATAAATCTTATTGATTTAACTATTGATCAATTTTCTTTGATGCTCGAAATTGCATTTGAAGGCTCAGAATGTCTCTCTTTCGCGTGAATTTCAAGATCTGTCACGTTTTTTTTTTTGCAGTTTTGGAAAATATTTAAAAGTGCCAATGTCGACATCATATATAAAATGTTTCATCTTGATTTTAATGGCGTTTGTGTTATTAAATATAACATGAAGCATTTTTTTTCAGATTCCTGTAATTTGGTGTTCCAGTCATTTAAATATGAGGAGAAATCGGTGAAAAACAGCAGTCTACAAATCCAAAAATCGTCCGATAATGCTTGATTAAAATATTTTTAATTGGTCTAAAACAGACGAATTTCATCCACTCAATAAATCCCTTACAGATAAAATCTCTACTAAAATAAGTCTATTAAAATCATTCGCGGTTTCGTTTGGCAGTAATGATAATCTGTAAGTAATTATTATGGGCGGAAAATAAATAATCAAGGGGGGTGGCACTGCTTGTCAGCAGACTTTCCCGGCGTGCCACCCTCGGCACACGTGCCACAGGTTCGCCACCCTTGTCCTAGCACCTCGGGTAGCGAGGTCCTACACCACACAAGAACCTCATATGCCTAACTGCCTTCCTATGCTTAACAATAGAAACCCATAAACAATAGTTAGGAAATTACACCGGCATTGCTCTAGAATAAAACTATAAAGAATACAAATAATATTAATAATAATTTATTTATATTAAATATATACATTTGAATCATTATACAGTGGAGAATTCGTCGGTAAGAAATAAAACTATTAATACACAGGATCTCCATTACACGAGGTTCAAAATGACGCTTAAAAAGGTTAAATAAGCACTGCAGACAAGGAGTCACAATAACATGGCTGAAATATGTTGGCCATCCACACACTAGAAAGTGAAGGGACGACGACATTTCGGTCCGTCTTGGACCATTCTCAAGTCGATTGAGAATGGTCCAGGACGGACCGAAACGTCGTCGTCCCCTTCACTTTCTAGTGTGTGGTTTGGTCAACTTAAATAAGCACTGTTGACAACATGCGACTTCTATATGGCGTACAAAAGTCGCGCACACGACCCTGGAAGACTATTGGCTGTTCGCAGAGACTTGCGGGTTAGGCGGCGGTGTTGGTTGTGCAACCCGTCCTCTTAAAAATAACGTCACTTTTCGCTGGTATACGCGCTATGGCAAAATTTGGACGTAATTTGAAATGAAATCGACTCACAAAAGTGACGTACTGTTCCGTTTTCTGTTTGAGTCGTCCGGCTTACTCGGCCAGCTTAGAAAAGGATTCTTTCCATTAACGTTTTTCATACCATTTGAAACTTTATGAGAATTTCCAAAAGCGGCGAGTCGCGACCGGAGGACCATTGTGTCCTGGTGAGTGACTGGTGGTCCTATCAACACGCGGCCCACAGTGTATGGCCACATGGTGTAATATTGCCTCGTTGTATGTCTCATGAATATCCAGTGGAAAAATGGCATTATGTTGAAATATTTCGTAATTTATTTGACGTCACTAAATCTCTCTCTCTCTCTTTTCTCCCTTATAACCCTTTGTAAGCACATGTGTGGGCGCGCTCACACACACACTTTAGTTACCTAGAAATTGCAGCCGTATTATTCTCATCAGTTTTATATAAACATAAATTTAATAAGAATATATGCAAGAATAGTACAAGATAATACGTATATTAATAAGTTACAGAACACAAATAATACCAAAATGTTAACAAAGCAGTTAACGTTTGTTCCAACTTCACACATTTTCCTCTTCAGGTGATGAATTTGCATAATATAATCTACCAAATTGCTGTCTATGCAAAGTTTTACATGGTTTTCAGAAAGTTGTAGAATTACAAACTTTCCCCCATCTCGTCTATAATGTTTAAAATGACGTTAGACTTCCTTATTTTTTAATATTTATCGACATACGCAAAGTTAATTAGGGAATGTTTTATGGAAATTATTCATAACAAATAAGGTTGATTTATTGGTTAGTTAATTGTTTGGTTGGTATTTTTTTTTAAAGAATGTGGATCTTTATCTTTGAAATCTTACATCAGGTGTCATGTGCCCAAATGTTCTATAATATTCAATACGCGGAATTTATTTTAAAATCTGAGTTAAGTGAAGCTTGGGAAGGTTTTATTTAACTTACCGTATGAGATGTTTGATTTGCTCAATATTCGTATATTAACATTGACTGTGATATTCTATATATAGTGTGCATGTTGTTGTTCTCGCCTAGCTGTGTTTGTAGAACTTTGTCTCCCGGACGAGATAATTCAAATTTCCAATCGCCTAGCGCCATTAGGCTGTATTATCCATGCTTGAATATGCTCAGGAAGCTGTCACGTTCAAGTTTGTTTATTGAAACAAGAAAAAAATACATCTCAAAGGGATAGAGTAGCTTAGGCTATTTCTACTCCCCATGGAAGCTGTCTACACCTGCGTGAAGAAGTGCGTGGGATCCAGTGGTACAGGCTAGCCTCTTACTCCGACAATGATGAATTTATTGCATTTTGTTCCTTCAATCTGTGCTCTCTATACGTCAGCATATCCCTGCACCCAATGCAATCCCCAAACACCTGCACCCCACACACCTGTAATTCCTACAAACCTTACACCCCTATACAACCCTGCACCACCTACATACCTACTCTCCAACACACCTGCAATCCCTACACCCTACAAATTTGCATCCTCTACACCTGTCCCTTACAAACCTGCACCTGCTACATTCTCTATACACCTGCACCCCCCCCCCCCTACATGCACGCACATACCTCCCTATGCACCTGCTCGCCTACACACAAAGCAAAGACCCAGCCCCAACTGCTACATAGCCACATCAGAACGAAAACAACAGTGAAGGAACAGGTAATAAAAGTGAAGATGTTGACAGACAGGTTCACTACAAGTGACAAAGTGGTTTATGAGGAACTCGGTAACAGATTCCAAGAGGTCTTCACAATAGAACAAGGAGAAGCTTGAATTGGATGTGGCAAAGGCTGTTGGCTTGGAGGGAATCTCACCATGGATACTAAAAGAGGGGTCAGGAAAAATTATGCCTCCCACTCTCAATGTTGTATAACAACATATATAAAATATGTTGTTATACAACATATGTTGTTATATACCTCCTGTCACTGGTAACAGGAGAAGTGCCAACAGTTTGGAAGACGGCTTATGTAGTCCCGATATACAAGCAAGGAGACAGGCCAGAGGCTTTGAACTACAGGCCAGCCCCTAACCTGCATACCATGCTAGGTGATGGAGAAGATTGCGAGAACAAAAAACAGAACATCTGGAGAGAGGGAACTCTGTAACACATCACCAGTATGGATTTAAAGATGGCAAATCTTGTTTCACAGGTTTAATAGAACTTCTTTGACCAGGTAAAAAAAAATAGACAAGAAAGAGAAGGGTGGGGAGACTGCATATTTTTGGAATGCCAGAAAGTCTTTGATACAGGAACCCATAAGAGACTAGTGCATAAGTTGCAGATGCAGGCAAGAGTAACAGGGAAGGTACTTCAGTGGTGAACAAGGGAGTACCTAAGCAACAGAAGACAGCGAGTCACTGTGAGGGGTGAGGTCAATAGTGGAGTCACACTTGGGTTCAGTTCTTGGACGTATCCTGTTTTTGATATATGTAAACGATCTCCCAGAGGGAATAGACTCGTTCCTCTCAATGTTTGCTGCTGATACGAAAGTTATGAGGAGGATTAAGACAGAAAAAGGTATCAAGAGGCTACAAGACGACCTGGACAAACTGAAGGAATGGCCCAACAAATGGCTACTAGAGTTTAACTAGAATAAATATAAAGTAGTGAAACTAGGTGGAGGGAGCAGGAAGCCAGACACAAGCTACCAAATGGGAGACGAAGTCCTCCAAGAAACCGACAGAGAGAAGGATCTAGGAGTTGATATCATACCGAACCTCTCTCCTGAATCCCACATAAAAATGATATCATTAGCGGCGTATGCGAGGCTAGATAACCTCAAAACTTCATTTAGAAATGAGTGAAGACTCATTTAAAATCTTGTATACTACATATGTCAGATCAGCCATGTAATATGTGGCTCCAGCATTGAGTGCACATCTTGTCAAGCATAAGACGAAGTTGGAGAAGGTTCGAAGGTATGCCACTAGAATAGTCTCGGAACTACGATGTATGAGTTACGAGGAATGGCTGCGTGAATTGCACCTCACGTCGCAGGAAGACAGAAGAGTTAGGGAAGATATGATTACCACATAAAAGAATCTCAGGGGAATTTACAGGGTATGTAAAAAAACATTATTTTACACGGGTGGTACTTGTACAAGGGGACACAGGTGGAAACGGAGTTCCCAAATGAGCCACAGAGACATTAGAAAAAACTTTTTTTCAGTGTCAGAGTAGTTAGTAAATGGAATGCATTAGTCAGTGATGTGGTAGAGGCTGACTCCATACACAGTTTCACATGTACTAAAGATATGACAGTCTAGTGGGCTCAGAACCTGTACTCTAGATGATTGACAATTGAGAGGCGGGACCAAAGAGCCGGAGTTCAATCCCCGCTAGCACCTACACCCCTTCCCCTCTCCGTCCCTACACCCGTGCACTACCAATAACCAAATCGAATGAAATTTTGGATTTTGAGCGCTCGATAGGCAATTTTTTTTTATCTGAAAGCGTCATTTGCATTTATGAAATGTAAATTTGTTACCGTTAAATTGAATTTGGAGAAATGTGGCAATGTGTCTTTACCAGACGTAATTGACAATGAGTCATTTCTGAATGGAAATATATCAAGATCTACAGTAATTCCACTTAGCAAATTTATAATTTTTTCCAAATCAATAATAGCGGTACATTAATTACAAACGGCAACAAGAGTGGATTAGTTTGGGTGAATATGATTATATTTCATACCTGAGATTGAGCAGTTTGCTCTCCTTGAACATCAGTTAAATTCTGCATGAAAATAGCCGAAGCCATTACTTACTATCTGGAAACAGTAATGGGCTTTATCTAGTATGTGGAAATATTACCGACCATTATCTACTGCCTGGAAGCAGTACCTGCCATTACTCACTGCCTGGAGACAGTACCTGCCATTACTCGCTGCCTGGAAGCAGTACCTGCCGTTACTCACTGCCTCGAGACAGTACCTGCCATTACTCACTGCCTCGAGACAGTACCTGCCATTACTCACTGCCTGGAGAAAGTACCTGCCATTACTCACGGTATAAAGTATATATGGAAGCTGATCAGAATTACATTTCACCTTTGTAAATGTACATTAATGACACTGTGTAGAAGACACATCGAACACTTTATGTAAGGCATACGTAAATCTGTGTATCTATGTATTTACGTATATAGGTTAGCTTAGCATTTAAAAGCACCGACTCACCTTCAGTGGTTGATTGTTCAATAAACCCTTGAAATATATGTTTAACACATCTCTAACCCTGTCCATGGAGGACAGAAGAAAATGTATATATGCTGGTTAGCATTGTAAATGTGTGGCCACGTCTGTGGTAGAAAATAATAAAAAAGAAAAAAAAAATTACTCACTGCCTGGAGACAGTACCTGCTATTACTGACTGCCTGGAGACAGTACCTGCCATTACTCACTACCTGCGGACAGTACCTACCATTACTCACTGCCTGGAAGCAGTACCTGCCATTACTCACTGCCTGGAAGCAGTACTTAACACTGTCAATGGAGGATAGACAAAAATGTATGTAAGCAAGTTAGTATTGTAAATGTACAGCCACGTCTGTGGTAGCGAGAGAGAGAAAATATTCCCTGGAAACGCTACCGGCCATTGGTAAAGGTTCCAGTTGTCCGTTTTCGATGGAGGACCAATACTGGATCTCGTTTGCCTTATCCTAATGTTGGTATTCTCCTCACGTGATGTGTTGCGGGTCCTGGATTTGGGTGAATTGTTATGCGACGAGAATTGTGAAATTGGTAAAAAAACGAGAGAAAAACATGTTTTGTTTCCCCTTTAAACTGATCTGAGGCTTTGTTCTGGTTATTAGATTATTTGTATATATTTGAGTTTTTTGGTCGAGTCTTTCGTTATAAAATATACTTGTGTGCTACGTCTTGTTTTGGATTGGTGAGGGGTCATGGTATCGTGTACCTTTGGGCTGATCCTGGGCGTCTGGGTTCGAATCCCAACCCATGT
>WNGS01135237.1:20399839-20412984 GCA_020271785.1 Procambarus virginalis
ACATCTTCAGGAATACACTCTTATGTTTAACTGACAGAGGTATGCTGAGATTGGGAGAGGGGGAGTAGAGTGGAGAGGGGGAGACAGTGAGGGAGACGAGATGGGGAGAAAGGTGGAGAGGGGGGGGGAAGAGATGATAAAGGGGAGAAGAGAGGGCGAGAGAGACCCAGGCACAGCCAGGTTGCCCCATCCAAATTTATAAAAGATGGTCTATCTCTCCGAGGTTGGAGGCCAGATGCTTTGGGCTAGTCTCACCAAACTTTGCAAGGTGACTAGTGAGTGTAGGGGCGGTCATAAGGCGATCGCACACCCCTTCCACCAACTTATATGGAATCAGGGTGCTTCCTAATGCCCTTGAAGTCAAGGGAGATGAAATGTTCTGGCCTAGTCTATAGTTATATAATTTGTCCATTACAATATGCCGATAGACAGTACACTTCCTGGATTGAGGTCAGGGGAATATATCGATATAAAAGAGGATATATGTATCCAAGATTGATGGGGTTAGTGACGGTCACGTAGGGAGGGTCGGTGAGTGGGAGAGGTGCCACATAAGGGTCGGTGAGGGAGAGAGGTGGCACATAAGGGTCGGTGAGGGAGAGAGGTGCCACATAAGGGTCGGTGAGAGAGAGAGAGGTGCCAAAAGCGTGTTCTGATGACATATTTCCATTCTAGGGGCTGTGAACACTTCAATGGCATAACAATTTTGGGGTCCACCACTCGTGGGTGTCCGTAATGATGGGGAACATTGGGTTCTGCACTAAACCTAACGAGACTTTTATGGGTGATAGGTGGATGAATTAGCGCATTTTGCCGGGTCTTTGGGGCCCGGTCCCCTCCATGGATCTGATTTATATTCTGGCGGCTCCCGACACATTCTGGTGGCTCCCGACACATTCTGGTGACTCCCGACAACATTCGGCCTATTCCCCCCTCTCTAACTCCTTTCCCCAACATTCCTCCCTCTCACTTGCCCAACCACTTGGGCTTGACGGTAAATAAAGTAAATGGAAATGAGACTCAGTGTGTCTCATTTATAATCTTATTCAACGCAACTATTTTGTACAGAGACTTGGAATTGTTAAGAATAAGTAGTTCAAGCTAACTGTGCGCATTCTTAAATTTTACTATGCAGAGTTATGAGAGGAGAGGCTCGCTGCTTTAAATATATGTAAGTCCAGTTGATTGACAGTTGAGAGGCGGGACCAAAGAGCCAAATCCAAAGCTCAACCCTCGCAAGCACAAATAGGTGAGTACACACACCACACACACACAGGCTGGGGATTACAGGTTGAGGCGGGCGTGGCCAGAGCCATTAAGCAAACACTTATGATATTACTCAGGCGCCTGAACCCATTATCTCAATTTATAGCCGAAAGGATAATCAGAATCACCAGTAAATTAACAAACTTGAGTAAATAAATTTGCCACCTCATGTCATTGGAAGGGGTAGACGGGGGAAGGGGGGAGGGAAGAGCAACATCTCAACGTTAATTTGCAATTAAACGATAATTTAACACACAAATGAATGAGAGATGTCAAAGAACCTTGAACCTCTTGGGTGGCTTAATCTTCATCAATCAATCACTGACAATGAATTGGAATTATATTTAGACACGTTAGCAGTGGGACAATTTTGTTCTTCAGCTTCACCTTGGTCTTGTTAAGGTCCACTCAGATTAAGCAGTTCTGTTTCTTTCACGGTACTATATAATAGAGATAAATTCTTTTGAACGCGGACAGAGAAGGATGGCATACTTTATACCAGGAATTAGAAACCAACTTTATTAAGAAAGCTTTATTTACATTCTTCAGGAAGGGGAAGAATAAGGATGACATGGTTAAGTATGCAAATGGATTAGAGGGCATAACAAAGGTGATATAAAAAAGTTTGTACATATATCAGCACAAATTAGAACACGAAACAATGAATACAGATTGGATAATTTTAGATTTAGAAAAGACCTGGAAAATATTGGTTTGACAAAGGCTTGTAGATACGCAATATAAATTATCGTAGAATGGACGTTAGGTCACCGGAATGTTTTAAGCAAAGAATAGATATATAGGAATGAGTGTGGTTGGGGTGTAAGTAGAAGCTGACAACTATAGGCCAATAGGCTTTCAGCAGTTTTCTCTCCTTTTATATGCACGAAAACCAGTCCCTAAGTTTAGGGACCTGGTATGAGAAAAGACCAAGGCAACTGGACCTCGCCACACTACGAGAGAAGAAATATGGATGACATGGTAACGACATAAAAGATCCTAAGGCAAATTGACAAAGAAGCAATGCTAAAAGTGATGAACAGTAGAATGAGGGAACATAGCTGGAAACTATTGAAGAAAATGAGCCACATAGCTGTTAGAAAGAGCCCTCTTCAGCGCATGAGTCGTAAATAATTGGAATAGTTTAGATTGATAAAAGAAGTCGAAGCTCGCTTAATAACCAAATGTTAATAGGATAAATTAAAATGAGAAAATGGTCATTGTATTAAATTTCGAATGAGTTAAAATGCAGGAGCTTAGAAGCAGCCTCTTAACCCCTACAAAGCACATCTCGAAGAGTATATCAGAGCTAGGACACATACATCATTGATGTCGGTCAAGGGTCAGAAATCAAGCCCCTCATATCTAACCACCTAATAAACTTCAATCTCGAATGCTTTACCAAAACACACGAAAAAAACTAGTTTTTTGTGCTTAACCACAAGAACTGGGAGACCCAGCACCAATAACAGCTTCAGGGACGACATATCATCGTATGTTGTGAAAGGCGCGTCGAACTGAGAAAACTCTGGAGCAATATGGTATGACTAAACTCAAAATATTCTCACTGATTCATCACACTATTGTGATTTCGGGTTACATGTTGTATTCATTTGGCTTCTCTAATATTTGGACTTCTTGTTTGGGGCATTTTATATACGGGTGTGTCCTGGTGCCGGCCGCCTCGGCCACCACAACACCGGGCCCATCGTATGCTCTATTGTTTTCATAATGCCAAACAGAGGCGGCACGAGTATTTAAAGCTGAAAATAATTTCTTTGACGTTTTCAATTTTCCTGCTGCTTGCTCCTGCTTTCTGCTCTTGTTATCTGCTTCTACTGCTGCTTACTACTGGTGCTATTGGTTGCTCCTGCTGCTGCTTACTACTGGTGCTATTGGTTGCTCCTGCTGCTATTTTCTACTGCTTGCTGCTGCTGCTGCTGCTTGTTACTCGCTACTGTTGCTGCTGCCGTGATTAATTTCCGTAAATGGTTTAGCACACCTTCCTTGCCACCTCACATCTCCCTAATTACTCACCCGTCGCCACACTACAGGTACCAAGGATGGGAAATTCTGTCCGTGGACGGGAGTTCCCGTCTTGCTTCCCTTCTCTCAGTAAATATTAACAAATGTACTTTTTTGTTATAATTTCAAATAGATCGCTGAGTTAACTACAACTCTTCAGATGGGCTAATTGGATTTAAATAAATACCATGTTTAATACAATATATGTGGGGTTTTGATCTGTTTTACTGTATAAGTTTGCAGTTGTATCGATGTATATTAGTGATGATTAGTTGTATTTTAGTGTATGACGTAAATACAACTACTCACCCCAGCAAACGAAAAATAATCCACCACCTCATCTAATGACAAAACTTAAACCCAATCTTCACGACCAGCAATAAGCAGCCAAATATTACAGTAAGAAGCATCAAAATATCATTAAAAAAACCACATCAGAAACAAGGTAAATTAAACAAAGGTACTTAACCGGATAGCAATCACATAACAAAAGGAAAGGAAGATACAAAGTGTGAAGGAGCAGATCCAGAAAGATGTGGATCTCTCGACAATTTGTCCTTTTCACTAATAGTTCATGTTTTTTACGTTATCGTAGTCAACATGACAAATGTAACCTATTAAGAAAAATAATGGCTAACAAATATCTACGTTTTCTCTGGTTCAAACTCGATAGTTTGGATTCGTATGTTTCAAGTTAGGTTTCAAGGTTGGAGTTTTTCGGTGTGGCATATTAGGTTAATGTGCTGCTCTTGATCAGGAGAAATTATACTGGAACTCTGCAAGACGAACAGGATGTTTGATTAGTGATTTGATTTGAATGATTTAGTGATTTGAACACATAAATAGAATGAATCACCGTTCCAGAAAAGTTTCAACATGGTTGAGTCATTTGTAAAACAACCTGAATGTTATGTTTTTCAATTATAAACGGGGTTTTGATAGCTGGGTTAACACTTATTTGGCCAAACCTATTATCGGCCTATGTTCATTCAAGATGTGACCAACCCCCCAAAAATACATACGCTAATTTTATCGTACTGCATAACCAAAAACTACATTTTCTCGAATATGTTAATATTAATGGATATTATATTAAAGTCGCATTCATCAATTTAAACGTACTGTACATTGAAACTTTTTATTTTTCAAGTATAACAAAGTATTATAATATATATATATATATATATATATATATATATATATATATATATATATATATATATATATATATATATATATATATATATATATATATATATATATATATATATTAGAATTTCGTGTATAGTTAGACTGAGGTTAGGTTAAGTGTTTAGGTTCTGTTGGCAATTATTTGTAATTACAGAAAGTTGCTGAAGCATTTAAAAGTGTGATTCGAACAGAGGACGAGAGTGAAGCACTACTCGAGAGAAGTTCAATCGTCATCAATTGAGTCGTGTAGAACATTTTAATTCATAATCAGTAGGTTTGGTTGGTAGATTTATTAACATGTGGTCTATTTTTTGTGAGGAAGGGCTGTGTGAAACACTCAAAGGTGTAAATATTGACCTTAGGAAGTGAGTAACTTCCTAAGTCACAAATTTGAATTTGTCGAAATTCGTGAACAATTTATGATATATTAGCAGAATAGGTCCAGTCACTTATTAAACAATAAGAAGTTCAATACCTCCTTAACCCATGGGTCACAATATCAGAGGGTGGCGCCCAGCCCACGTTGAATTGACGTTGCTCTTGGATATTGTCCCCACTGGGAAATTACTCGACATACACAGCGGGGCCGGATTACTCGACATACACAGTGGGGCCGGATTACTCGACATATACAGTAGGGTCGGATTACTCGACATACACAGTGGGGCCGGATTACTCGACATACACAGTGGGGCCGGATTACTCGACATACACAGCGGGGCCGGATTACTCGACATACACAGTGGGGCCGGATTACTCGACATACACAGTGGGGCCGGATTACTCGACATACACAGTGGGGCCGGATTACTCGACATACACAGTGGGGCCGGATTACTCGACATACACAGCGGGGCCGGATTACTCGACATACACAGTGGGGCCGAATTACTCGACATACACAGTGGGGCCGGATAAGGTCGGCCCGCGATAGCTAGACATTTTTGCGCGATCTGTTGGCTTGTTCGAGCTTAAACTCCCTTCTACCAGCTTGGCGAGAATGTAGATGTTCCTCCCCATGGAAGAAAGCAGATGCAGTTTCCGTTCACAAACGCAAAAACCGTTCAGTGGCAAGAAAGTTTAGTTTCACTGCTGTCAATTGATGGGAAGATTCTTAGGTTGACAGTTTCACAGCAAACAGCATTTTTTTAATCATCAGTTATTCTGTAGGAGTAAATTTGGTTTCAGGAAAGGCCGTTCTGCTGCTGATCTGTTGTTGAACCTTTCCATTATGTTACATCAGTCCCTGGATGACCCCAAGATTAGTTGTGTTGTTGCACTGGACATTGCAGCCACTTCTGACTCGTTATAGCATCCCGGACGACTGGCTAAGCTTCAAGCACTCGATAAGTCTATGCAAACACTCCATGCAAATAAAAGGACCTAGTCTTAGTGAGAGAGAGAGAGAGAGAGAGAGAGAGAGAGAGAGAGAGAGAGAGAGAGAGAGAGAGAGAGAGAGAGAGAGAAGGAGAGAGAAGGGGTGTGGGGGGAGAGGGAAAGAACTATCAGGAGAAAGCGCCCAGCCATTACGACTATATAGCACTGGGAAGGGGTCAGGATAAGGTTTTGGGATGGGACGGGGGAAGAGGAATGGTGCTCAACTACTTGGACGGTCGGGGATTGAACGCCGACCTGCATGAAGCGAGACCGTCGCTCTACCTCCCACAACCACTTTACTCAAGCCCTGCAGGCAAACGAAAATCACCGTACCCGAAATTTCCGCCGGTCTTTGATCAGGATTTCAAATATTTAATATTATCACTTTTTCCCCCTTCAGTTCTCATATCCTTCCTCCTAGGCGGCCCTCGATCACCGCTCGAGCGGAAGCTGGCGAGACCCCGACGGAAATATCCTGAGCGCCGGTACGAATATGACGAAAGGTTCAGGAGCTCATTGAAGTATTGACTTGGGAGAAGATGAGCCGCGCTGACTCGGCGGGAGACGTACATTGATATCAAGAGATGTCTCGTAGTTGCGTATGCAAATATGGGCTTAATCGTCTTTATCTTTGGCAGTGGTAATTCAATATAAATTGAGTTGGGTTATACGAGAGTGGATTGGTAAGTGGGGTAGTGTGGATGGAGGGGGGGGGGTTAGGATGTGTGGGAGGAGTGACGTGGGTGGGGGGGTAGTGTTTGGGAGGGGCAGTGTACAGTGTGAGAGAGAAGTAGTATGAAATAGGATTAGTGAGGGTAGAATCTTTGTTCTAATCTTTGCGTCGTGTTTAGCAACACATACGTAGCCCACGGGCTCTGAGCGGTAATCACATGATACATACAGGTCTCCCAAGTGGCCCTTAGATGTCTCAGTATCTGCTTCATACTCACTTGATTCTGCACTTGTAGGCAGCATCGACTGGACGTCAACACACAATACTTGATGTGGCATTCGGGCTTTAAAAGACAAAATACAATATCCAATTTACTGAGGACGACGGTTTCTAGTGTCCCTTAACTTTAATTAGAAATCGGCTTGGTTACTCGAATATTTTTTTTGTAGTTGCTAGGATAGTGTGGAAGTAGATGTAATACGCTGCAAATGGAAAGGCAACGGCCACAGGTCAGGTCATGTATGGACACCCACAGCCATATAATATCACTTAATTCCCCCAATAGACAATTTGCTTAGCCAGTTTGTTTAACCGATATATATATATATATATATATATATATATATATATATATATATATATATATATATATATATATATATATATATATATATATATATGCAATTGACGATCACTAAACACTGATCATTTGTATGCGGGAAAACCACAAAGAATTGGAGAAAGGGGGGTGAACGTTTCGGCTTGTATTATATATATATATATATATATATATATATATATATATATATATATATATATATATATATATATATATATATATATAATATTCTCTAGGGTATGTGACAAAGGACACAGTCCGGAAGCGCTGACAAGGTTCATTTCCGTTCATTGTCGTTTTAGCGTCATCTTATATTACAAGAGCGGCCAGCTGCGGCTCGCAAACCACATGCGGTTCTTTAGCCTTTAATATGCGGCTCGTGGAAAACCCGACGTGTTCGAATATTGTAGAAATTTCGACCCCGAATCCAGAGTAAAAAACGTGTGGCTATAGAAAGAGTTCCGATAGCCACGAAGTTCCCAACTTTAGATCCAGTAACCATACTATGACTTCTTGAAGTACAAATTATAATTCTTCCTCTTGAAGCAAAGATGTTCTCGTTCAGTCGTCTGTTGGGGGGAACGAGGAAAGGGGGGGGGGCATGCGTGTTCATTTATTACCGAGAGACTCAGCCTGGTCACCTGTCAATACTGAGACGGTTTTCCTATAGCGGTAAACCTTGTGCGATTCAGAGAAATACGATATTGAGTCTCCAAACTATTTACATAGAACATCTAACTTTTACAAGTTATCAGCGGCCTGAATAATATACATCTGGCAACCACACTGGCTGCCGGGTGGTGTTGCCGGCTGTGTGTGATGTGTCTTATAAGTGTTACCATGGAGGAGGCTTCTCTCTCCAGGTTGCAACTACTCTTGTAATGCGGCTTCGACTCTTCCTCCAGATTTCCTTCGTCGCTTCATTTTCAAAGGCCATGTCTCTATCCTGGCTTGCTTCCCTCACTTCTCAGTTTCCTCCTTGACGTGATGTATCAGGAAATTTGTTTCTGCCACAGCTGGCAACTTTTGTCTCTTCTTCCTCACCCCTAATTGGTTAATTTGTCCAAGATTGAAATCTCCCATTACTAACACCTCTCCAGTCTGGGAATATTTTGCCATCCCATGGACCATCTTTTTGCAGACTCTGTTCACGACTTCGTATTTTTGGCTGGGACATGTAGTTCTCTTGGGAGTTAGTCACAGGTTTTATATAGCATTTTCATAAAATCTTTATGCATCAGACATAAGTTAGATACGGATCCAGATGTTATGATTACTACAAGTATACAAGCAATACAAACATCAAGTATACAAGCTTGAATGGTCCCCAAGCCAATATGCAACTGAAACATGCAAAATGAGGTGATTCGATGAAGTATCTATAACCAAGCTTACCACCAAGTGCTGTCGGGTCGTCGGGGATATAGCCTCGGCTACCAATGACTTTTGAACAGTAACGGTGGTCGAGTAATTAAGGAACCAGGTACGCCATGGTGCATAGTGCTCCTAGCTGTCTGGGTTCGAATCCTTCTGGGGTGTGGAGTTTTCAGTTATATATATATATATATATATATATATATATATATATATATATATATATATAAATATATATATATATATATATATATATATATCTATATATATATATATATATTCATATATATTATATATATATATATATATATATATATATATATATATATATATTATATATATATATATATATATATATCTATCTATCTATCTATCTATCAATCTATATATATATATATATATATATATATATATATATATATATATATATATATATATATATATATATATATATAATATTTTTTCCCAGAAAGTTGGTTAGCTACTAAAATTGTATTTCTAACAATAATTTAGAAGAGTGAGCAGAAAGAAGGTTGACAAATTCTCAGAAATGTATAATTAACCAACGACAAGCTTTCGAGAGCCCGGGATGGAAGGCGAAGTGGGAGGTTCTCGAGCATAAAGAGTCGTCTGTGTGCACACATTTCATCAAGTTTTCGACGACAGTCCTGGGAATATCACGAACAAATTGGCCACTCGTAAACTGCACCTTTTCTGTCACTCGACATGAACGAAAATCCAATCAGCACCCACAAGTGTTTGATTGTAAAGCAATGGTTTAATTTGAATCAAAATTGCCTGAATTGCAAAAATGATTGATTCACGATTCGGAATGCTGGAAGCACGCATTATTTCTTTTTTTTATTTATCATTCATTTCACCAATCGTATTTTACAATGGTTTAGTCTTGGGTTTAAGGCCTGTCAACCTCTAGAGGTTGATTGGCAACACCAAATTAGGGCTGAACTGAAAAAAATATCATGGAATTTTTAAGGTGTAACGCGTTTAATTTTTTGTTTAAATGTTACTTTCAGTGTAATATTTATTAAGGGAAACTTTCTTACTTCAAAATTTGTTAAGGAATAATTTACCTATTTAAAATTAAAACACACGGAAAACCTCCAACTTGCTGTACATAGAAGACTCCCGTAATCACACTAATATATAAATATGAAAGCTTACTGTTAAAATAACTGTAATATAACACAGTCAAGCAGTCCCCATGGCGTCGTGGTAAAACACTCGCCCGGGACTTCGCGAGCGCTTTGGTCTGGGTTCGTATCATTGCCAGGGAGGATTGACCGGGTGGCAATCATTAACTGTAGCCTCTTTTCACCCAGCAGTGAATGGGTATCTAGTTAAACGATTTGGCGGGTAGTATTCCAGAGAAAAATTAGGATTAAAGACCTGTCCGAAGCGCTATGCATGCTGGTGGCTTCACAAGAATGTAAGAACTCTTGTTTGTATGTACTCACCTAGTTGTGATTGCGGGGGTTGAGCTTTGTCTCTTTGGTCCCGCCTCTCAACCGTCAATCAACTGGTGTACAGATTCCTCAGCCTACTGGGCTCTATCATACCTATATTTGAAACTGTGTATGGAGTCAGCCTCCACCACATCACTTCCAAGTGCATTCCATTTGTTAACTAACACTGAAAAAATGTTTCTAACGTCTCTGTGGCTCATCTGGGTACTAAGTTTCCACCTGTGTCCCCTTGTTCGTGTTCCACCCGTGCTGAAGAGTTTGTCTTTTTCCACCATGTCAATTCCACTGAGAATTTTGTAGGTGGTTATCATGTCTCCCTTTACTCTTTTGTTTTCCAGAGACGTGAGGTTCAGCTCCTTTAGCCTTTCCTCGTAGCTCATACCTCTCAGTTCCGAGACGAGTCTGGTGGCATACCGCTGAATCTTCTCTAACTTTGTCTTGTGTTTAACTAGGTATGGACTCCAGGCTGGAGCTGCATATTCCAGGATTGGTCTGACATAAGTGGTATACAGGGTCCTGAACGATTCCTTACATAAGTTTCTAAAGGCAGTTCTTATGTTGGCCAACCTAGCATATGCCGCTGATGATATCCTGTTAATTAGGGCCTCTAGGGACAAATTCGGTGTGATATCAAGCCCCAGATCTTTCTCTCTATTTGTCTCTTGCAGGATTTCACCTCCCAGATGGTACCTTGTGTTCAGCCTTCTGCTCCCTTCGCCTAATTTCATTACTTTACACTTTCCTGAGTTGAACTTTAGTAGCCGTTTTCTAGACCATTCCTCCAGTTTGTCCAGGTCGTCGTGTAGTCTCTGTCCATCTTCATCTGTCTTGATTCTTCTCATAATTTTTGCATCATCAGCAAACATTGAGAGGAGTCTATACCCTCCGGAAGATCGTTTACATATATTAGAAACAGGACGGGTCCAAGTACTGAGCCCTGTGGGACTCTGCTGGTGACATTTCGCCACTCTGCTGTCTCCCCGCTCACAGTTACTCTCTGTTTCATGTTGCTTAAATACTCTCTTATCCAATGGAGCACCTTCCCTTTTACTCCTGCCTGTTGCTCCAGGACCAATGTATGTATGTATATATGTATGTATGTATGTATGTATGTATGTATGTATGTATGTATGTATGTATGTATGTATGTATGTATGTATGTATGTATGTATGTATGTACATATACACTATTAGATGCATAATTGCTGGATTGTGTCACGCAAAAGTTAGACTTATATATGAATGAGTTTAGGTGAACACTAACAAGAGCTGCCTCGTATAAGCCAAGTGGCGGCCTTCTGCACTTCCCGTTATAATACGTTACCCAGTAACGTTACCCATCGAATACGTTACCCAGTAACGTTACCCATCTAATACGTTACCCAGTAACGTTACCCATCTAATACGTTACCCAGTAATTTGTTCCACAAATCAACAATCCTAATTTCAAGCCAGTATTTACCGAGTTATACAAATGTATAATAATTTTTTCGTGTTATTCTCCTTTGTTATACCCTTTTATCCATTAATAAGGAAGTGCTATCGTCTATGGCCTTGTACAAGCGCGGCATTGACCCGGAAAGGACCGAGCGAGCGGGTCCTGTCCACAGCCCTTTCTCTAGATCTACCACAATATACAAAATCCAAAGTCCTGACTTAATCAGCAAGGCACGAACCCCAGCCACCAGCCTAACCTGACCAACCGGTTTATAGAAAACGTGGATGTTTGTGAGTTGCTACCTTTCATAGCACGTTGCATTTGGTGCGTTGGTTATCTTGACGTACCATAACGTTGTAACGATTGAGCAACCTGTCCTCTTAAAAAGAACGTCGCATTTGGCCGTTTGCCCGTATGGCTGAATTTGGACGTAATTTGAAAATGAAAAAAATATGAAAATAAATTTAGGATTTTTTTTTTCAACAACAGTAAGTTAAGGGTCCTCTGATAGGTTAGGTGGGCAGGAAATTCTCATAAAGTTTCAAAACGTTATGAAAAACGTTAATTTAAAGTGTCCTCTCATAACCTCTGCGCGTAGGCCGGACGACTCAAATAGAAAACGGAACAGAACGTCACTTTTGTGAGTCGATATCATTTCAAATTACGTCCAAATTTGGCCATAACGCGCATACCAGCCAAAAGTGACGTTCTTTTTAAGAGGACTGGTTGGATTGAGAGGACGGATTGGGTGACACTCTCCGCGTGAACCTTCACGTTATAGAAAATGTGCAACATTCTTGGTGGACTGGCTAATTTTACAAACATCTTCAGAACTGGTTTCCATTCTGATATGGTTCATTGCGGACGCTGGGAAATATACATATATTTTTATGTCTTTGTTTTCGCAAACTTACACGAGCCGATATTAAATTGTATGCAATATAAACACTAAAAGTTTACTTTGGTACCGGAATATGTTTAAAACAAAGCGTTCCTGCTGATGATAACGTCCTTCGCTAGATAGGCTTTAAGCCCAACACCATACCATTAAATCGAATCCTTAATAACGCTCCCGGAATTGAGAGGACCAACACCACAAAGCGGAGGAGAGCCTGGAAGCGGGGTGTGCCACCAGAGGGAGGCACTCTGTGTCAGCCCTAGTGAAGCACTGTTGCTCACTGAGAGCGAGCGTTGTACAAATTCATGAAGAAAAATAGACTACAACCTTGAGAGGTGGGGACGTTGAAAAGGGAAACTGCAGCCCTTGTCCTGGCTCTAGAGGCCGTCCTGGCTGGGGTTGAACAAACGCCTGCCAGGAAGATATACCGAGAACTGCGTGCCGCTTTTCGGTGTATATACGAGTTTACTTTAAGCTTGACAAATGTTTAAATCTAAAGTATACTTGCTGATTGGTCAATAAGTTATATTGTTGGCCTTAATTGCCCTCGAACATACACTCAAATCTATTAATTACAATAGGTATAGAAACAAGAAAAGTTTGTATAAACGCAATAAATTTCTCACTATCTTTCGTACCAGCCAGAAAAAGATTAATACGCTCATTACACGAATTTACATTTTCTCATATTCTGTATAATGAACTACCAAATCACTGCAATTAGCTTTTTATTTGACGGGGACCTTTATATAGCCTCTTATAAAAGCAGGTTCATTGAGTGGGAAATGTTTGGCAGACAT
>WNGS01135237.1:20422168-20434298 GCA_020271785.1 Procambarus virginalis
GGGTCCTGGAGCAACAGGCAGGAGTAAAAGGGAAGGTGCTCCATTGGATAAGAGAGTATTTAAGCAACATGAAACAGAGAGTAACTGTGAGCGGGGAGACAGCAGAGTGGCGAAATGTCACCAGCAGAGTCCCACAGGGCTCAGTACTTGGACCCGTCCTGTTTCTAATATATGTAAACGATCTTCCGGAGGGTATAGACTCATTCCTCTCAATGTTTGCTGATGATGCAAAAATTATGAAAGAATCAAGACAGATGAAGATGGACAGAGACTACACGACGACCTGGACAAACTGGAGGAATGGTCTAGAAAACGGCTACTAAAGTTCAACTCAGGAAAGTGTAAAGTAATGAAATTAGGCGAAGGGAGCAGAGGCTGAACACAAGGTACCATCTGGGAGGTGAAATCCTGCAAGAGACAAATAGAGAGAAAGATCTGGGGCTTGATATCACACCGAATTTGTCCCTAGAGGCCCTAATTAAAGGATATCATCAGCGGCATATGCTAGGTTGGCCAACATAAGAACTGCCTTTAGAAACTTATGTAAGGAATCGTTCAGGACCCTGTATACCACTTATGTCAGACCAATCCTGGAATATGCAGCTCCAGCCTGGAGTCCATACCTAGTTAAACACAAGACAAAGTTAGAGAAGATTCAGCGGTATGCCACCAGACTCGTCTCGGAACTGAGAGGTATGAGCTACGAGGAAAAGCTAAAGGAGCTGAACCTCACGTCTCTGGAAAACAAAAGAGTAAAGGGAGACATGATAACCACCTACAAAATTCTCAGTGGAATTGACATGGTGGAAAAAGACAAACTCTTCAGCACGGGTGGAACACGAACAAGGGGACACAGGTGGAAACTTAGTACCCAGATGAGCCACAGAGACGTTAGAAACATTTTTTCAGTGTTAGTTAACAAATGGAATGCACTTGGAAGTGATGTGGTGGAGGCTGACTCCATACACAGTTTCAAATATAGGTATGATAGAGCCCAGTAGGCTGAGGAATCTGTACACCAGTTGATTGACGGTTGAGAGGCGGGACCAAAGAGACAAAGCTCAACCCCGCAATCACAACTAGGTGAGTACATACAAACAAGAGTTCTTACATTCTTGTGAAGCCACCAGCATGCATAGCGCTTCGGACAGGTCTTTAATCCTAATTTTTCTCTGGAATACTACCCGCCAAATCGTTTAACTAGATACCCATTCACTGCTGGGTGAAAAGAGGCTACAGTTAATGATTGCCACCCGGTCAATCCTCCCTGGCAATGATACGAACCCAGACCAAAGCGCTCGCGAAGTCCCAGGCGAGTGTTTTACCACGACGCCATGGGGACTGCTTGACTGTGTTATATTACAGTTATTTTAACAGTAAGCTTTCATATTTATATATTAGTGTGATTACGGGAGTCTTCTATGTACAGCAAGTTGGAGGTTTTCCGTGTTTTTAATTTTAAATAGGTAAATTATTCCTTAACAAATTTTGAAGTAAGAAAGGTTCCCCTAATAAATATTACACTGAAAGTAACATTTAAACAAAAAATTAAACGCGTTACACCTTAAAAATTCCATGATATTTTTTTCAGTTCAGCCCTGATTTGGTGTTGCCAATCAACCTCTAGAGGTTGACAGGCCTTAAACCCAAGACCAAAACCATTGTAAAATACGATTGGTGAAATGAATGATAAATAAAAAAAGGAATAATGCGTGCTTCCAGCATTCCGAATCGCGAATCAATCATTTTTGCAATTCAGGCAATTTTGATTCAAATTAAACCATTGCTTTACAATCAAAACACTTGTGGGTGCTGATTGGATTTTCGTTCATGTCGAGTGACAGAAAAGGTGCAGTTTACGAGTGGCCAATTTGTTCGTGATATTCCCAGGACTGTCGTCGAAAACTTGATGAAATGTGTGCCACAGACGACTCTTTATGCTCGAGAACCTCCCACTTCGCCTTCCATCCGGGCTCTCGAAAGCTTGTCGTTGGTTAATTATACATTTCTGAGAATTTGTCAACCTTCTTTCTGCTCACTCTTCTAAATTATTGTTAGAAATACAATTTTAGTAGCTAACCAACTTCCTGGGAAAAAATATTATATATATATATATATATATATATATATATATATATATATATACATATATATATATATATATATATATATATATATATTATATATAGATAGATAGATAGATAGATAGATAGATATATATATATATATATATATATATATATATATATATATATATATATATATATATGAATATATATATATATATATATTATATATATGATATATATATGAAATATATATATATATATATATATTTATATATTTATATATATATATATATATATATATATATATATATATATATATATATATATATATATATATATATATAACTGAAAACTCCACACCCCAGAAGGATTCGAACCCAGACAGCTAGGAGCACTATGCACCATGGCGTACCTGGTTCCTTAATTACTCGACCACCGTTACTGTTCAAAGTCATTGGTAGCCGAGGCTATATCCCCGACGACCCGACAGCACTTGGTGGTAAGCTTGGTTATAGATACTTCATCGAATCACCTCATTTTGCATGTTTCAGTTGCATATTGGCTTGGGGACCATTCAAGCTTGTATACTTGATGTTTGTATTCCTTGTATACTTGTTACTAATCATAACATCTGGATCCGTATCTAATTTATGTCTGATGCATAAAGATTTTATGAAAATGCTATATAAAACCTGTGACTAACTCCCAAGAGAACTACATGTCCCAGCCAAAAATACGAAGTCGTGAACAGAGTCTGCAAAAAGATGGTCCATGGGATGGCAAAATATTCCCAGACTGGAGAGGTGTTAGTAATGGGAGATTTCAATCTTGGACAAATTAACCAATTAGGGATGAGGAAGAAGAGACAAAAGCTGCCAGCTGTGGCAGAAACAAATTTCCTGATACATCACGTCAAGGAGGAAACTGAGAAGTGAGGGAAGCAAGCCAGGTATAGAGACATGGCCTTTGAAAATGAAGTGACGAAGGAAATCTGGAGGTTGTTGTTGTTGTTGTTATAGATTCGCTACCTGGAACAAAATTCCAAGTAGCACGGGCTATAGTGAGCCCGTAGTGCCTTATTAATCTGGAGGAAGAGTCGAAGCTGCATTACAAGAGTAGTAGCAACCTGGAGAGAGAAGCCTCCTCCATGGTAACACTTATAAGACACATCACACACAGCCGGCAACACCACCCGGCAGCCAGTGTGGTTGCCAGATGTTTATTATTCAGGCCGCTGATAACTTGTAAAAGTTAGATGTTCTATGTAAATAGTTTGGAGACTCAATATCGTATTTCTCTGAATCGCACAAGGTTTACCGCTATAGGAAAACCGTCTCAGTATTGACAAGTGACCAGGCTGAGTCTCTCGGTAATAAATGAACACGCATGCCCCCCCCCCCTTTCCTAGTCCCCCCCCCCAACAGACGACTGAACGAGAACATCTTTGCTTCAAGAGGAAGAATTATAATTTGTACTTCAAGAAGTCATAGTATGGTTACTGGATCTAAAGTTGGGAACTTCCTAGCTATCGGAACTCTTTCTATAGCCACACGTTTTTTACTCTGGATTCGGGGTCGAAATTTCTACAATATTCGAACACGTCGGGTTTTCCACGAGCCGCATATTAAAGGTCAAAGAACCGCATGTGGGTTGCGAGCCGCAGTTTGGCCGCTCTTGTAATATAAGATGACGCTAAAACGACAATGAACGGAAATGAACCCTGTCAGCGCTTCCGGACTGTGTCCTTTGTCACATACCCTAGAAATTATATATATATATATATATATATATATATATATATATATATATATATATATATATATATATATATATATATATATGCGGAAAAACCACAAAGAATTGGAGAAAAGGGGGTGAACGTTTCGGCTTGTTAAGGCCGTTGTCAACACATGACACATGTGTTAACAACGGCCTTAACAAGCCGAAACGTTCACCCCCCTTTCTCCAATTCTTTGTGGTTTTCCCGCATACAAATGATCAGTGTTTAGTGATCGTCAATTGCATATATATATATATATATATATATATATATATATATATATATATATATATATATATATATATATATATATATATATATATCGGTTAAACAAACTGGCTAAGCAAATTGTCTATTTGGGGAATTAAGTGATATTATATGGCTGTGGGTGTCCATACATGACCTGACCTGTGGCCGTTGCCTTTCCATTTGCAGCGTATTACATCTACTTCCACACTATCCTAGCAACTACAAAAAAAATATTCGAGTAACCAAGCCGATTTCTAATTAAAGTTAAGGGACACTAGAAACCGTCGTCCTCAGTAAATTGGATATTGTATTTTGTCTTTTAAAGCCCGAATGCCACATCAAGTATTGTGTGTTGACGTCCAGTCGATGCTGCCTACAAGTGCAGAATCAAGTGAGTATGAAGCAGATACTGAGACATCTAAGGGCCACTTGGGAGACCTGTATGTATCATGTGATTACCGCTCAGAGCCCGTGGGCTACGTATGTGTTGCTAAACACGACGCAAAGATTAGAACAAAGATTCTACCCACACTAATCCTATTTCATACTACTTCTCTCTCACACTGTACACTGCCCCTCCCTAACACTACCCCCCCACCCACGTCACTCCTCCCACACATCCTAACCCCCCCCCTCCATCCACACTACCCCACTTACCAATCCACTCTCGTATAACCCAACTCAATTTATATTGAATTACCACTGCCAAAGATAAAGACGATTAAGCCCATATTTGCATACGCAACTACGAGACATCTCTTGATATCAATGTACGTCTCCCGCCGAGTCAGCGCGGCTCATCTTCTCCCAAGTCAATACTTCAATGAGCTCCTGAACCTTTCGTCATATTCGTACCGGCGCTCAGGATATTTCCGTCGGGGTCTCGCCAGCTTCCGCTCGAGCGGTGATCGAGGGCCGCCTAGGAGGAAGGATATGAGAAACTGAAGGGGGGAAAAAAGTGATAATATTAAATATTTGAAATCCTGATCAAAGACCGGCGGAAATTTCGGGTACGGTGATTTTCGTTGGCCTGCAGGGCTTGAGTAAAGTGGTTGTGGGAGGTAGAGCGACGGTCTCGCTTCATGCAGGTCGGCGTTCAATCCCCGACCGTCCAAGTAGTTGGGCACCATTCCTCTTTCCCCGTCCCATCCCAAAACCTTATCCTGACCCCTTCCCAGTGCTATATAGTCGTAATGGCTGGGCGCTTTCTCCTGATAGTTCTTTCCCTCTCCCCCCACACCCCTTCTCTCTCCTCTCTCTCTCTCTCTCTCTCTCTCTCTCTCTCTCTCTCTCTCTCTCTCTCTCTCTCTCTCTCTCTCTCTCTCTCTCTCTCTCTCTCTCACTAAGACTAGGTCCTTTTATTTGCATGGAGTGTTTGCATAGACTTATCGAGTGCTTGAAGCTTAGCCAGTCGTCCGGGATGCTATAACGAGTCAGAAGTGGCTGCAATGTCCAGTGCAACAACACAACTAATCTTGGGGTCATCCAGGGACTGATGTAACATAATGGAAAGGTTCAACAACAGATCAGCAGCAGAACGGCCTTTCCTGAAACCAAATTTACTCCTACAGAATAACTGATGATAAAAAAAAATGCTGTTTGCTGTGAAACTGTCAACCTAAGAATCTTCCCATCAATTGACAGCAGTGAAACTAAACTTTCTTGCCACTGAACGGTTTTTGGGTTTGTGAACGGAAACTGCATCTGCCTTCTTCCATGGGGAGGAACATTTACATTCTCGCCAAGCTGGTAGAAGGGAGTTTAAGCTCGAACAAGCCAACAGATCTCGCAAAAATGTCTAGCTATCGCGGGCCGACCTTATCCGGCCCCACTGTGTATGTCGAGTAATCCGGCCCCGCTGTGTATGTCGAGTAATCCGGCCCCGCTGTGTATGTCGAGTAATCCGGCCCCACTGTGTATGTCGAGTAATCCGGCCCCACTGTGTATGTCGAGTAATCCGGCCCCACTGTGTATGTCGAGTAATCCGGCCCCCACTGTGTATGTCGAGTAATCCGACCCCACTGTATATGTCGAGTAATCCGGCCCCACTGTGTATGTCGAGTAATCCGGCCCCACTGTGTATGTCGAGTAATCCGGCCCCACTGTGTATGTCGAGTAATCCGGCCCCACTGTGTATGTCGAGTAATCCGGCCCCACTGTGTATGTCGAGTAATCCGGCCCCCCACTGTGTATGTCGAGTAATCCGGCCCCACTGTGTATGTCGAGTAATCCGACCCTACTGTATATGTCGAGTAATCCGGCCCCACTGTGTATGTCGAGTAATCCGGCCCCGCTGTGTATGTCGAGTAATTTCCCAGTGGGGACAATATCCAAGAGCAACGTCAATTCAACGTGGGCTGGGCGCCACCCTCTGATATTGTGACCCATGGGTTAAGGAGGTATTGAACTTCTTATTGTTTAATAAGTGACTGGACCTATTCTGCTAATATATCATAAATTGTTCACGAATTTCGACAAATTCAAATTTGTGACTTAGGAAGTTACTCACTTCCTAAGGTCAATATTTACACCTTTGAGTGTTTCACACAGCCCTTCCTCACAAAAAATAGACCACATGTTAATAAATCTACCAACCAAACCTACTGATTATGAATTAAAATGTTCTACACGACTCAATTGATGACGATTGAACTTCTCTCGAGTAGTGCTTCACTCTCGTCCTCTGTTCGAATCACACTTTTAAATGCTTCAGCAACTTTCTGTAATTACAAATAATTGCCAACAGAACCTAAACACTTAACCTAACCTCAGTCTAACTATACACGAAATTCTATATATATATATATATATATATATATATATATATATATATATATATATATATATATATATATATATATATATATATATATATTATAATACTTTGTTATACTTGAAAAATAAAAAGTTTCAATGTACAGTACGTTTAAATTGATGAATGCGACTTTAATATAATATCCATTAATATTAACATATTCGAGAAAATGTAGTTTTTGGTTATGCAGTACGATAAAATTAGCGTATGTATTTTTGGGGGGTTGGTCACATCTTGAATGAACATAGGCCGATAATAGGTTTGGCCAAATAAGTGTTAACCCAGCTATCAAAACCCCGTTTATAATTGAAAAACATAACATTCAGGTTGTTTTACAAATGACTCAACCATGTTGAAACTTTTCTGGAACGGTGATTCATTCTATTTATGTGTTCAAATCACTAAATCATTCAAATCAAATCACTAATCAAACATCCTGTTCGTCTTGCAGAGTTCCAGTATAATTTCTCCTGATCAAGAGCAGCACATTAACCTAATATGCCACACCGAAAAACTCCAACCTTGAAACCTAACTTGAAACATACGAATCCAAACTATCGAGTTTGAACCAGAGAAAACGTAGATATTTGTTAGCCATTATTTTTCTTAATAGGTTACATTTGTCATGTTGACTACGATAACGTAAAAAACATGAACTATTAGTGAAAAGGACAAATTGTCGAGAGATCCACATCTTTCTGGATCTGCTCCTTCACACTTTGTATCTTCCTTTCCTTTTGTTATGTGATTGCTATCCGGTTAAGTACCTTTGTTTAATTTACCTTGTTTCTGATGTGGTTTTTTTAATGATATTTGATGCTTCTTACTGTAATATTTGGCTGCTTATTGCTGGTCGTGAAGATTGGGTTTAAGTTTTGTCATTAGATGAGGTGGTGGATTATTTTTCGTTTGCTGGGGTGAGTAGTTGTATTTACGTCATACACTAAAATACAACTAATCATCACTAATATACATCGATACAACTGCAAACTTATACAGTAAAACAGATCAAAACCCCACATATATTGTATTAAACATGGTATTTATTTAAATCCAAATTAGCCCATCTGAAGAGTTGTAGTTAACTCAGCGATCTATTTGAAATTATAACAAAAAAGTACATTTGTTAATATTTACTGAGAGAAGGGAAGCAAGACGGGAACTCCCGTCCACGGACAGAATTTCCCATCCTTGGTACCTGTAGTGTGGCGACGGGTGAGTAATTAGGGAGATGTGAGGTGGCAAGGAAGGTGTGCTAAACCATTTACGGAAAATAATCACGGCAGCAGCAACAGTAGCGAGTAACAAGCAGCAGCAGCAGCAGCAAGCAGTAGAAAATAGCAGCAGGAGCAACCAATAGCACCAGTAGTAAGCAGCAGCAGGAGCAACCAATAGCACCAGTAGTAAGCAGCAGTAGGAGCAGATAACAAGAGCAGAAAGCAGGAGCAAGCAGCAGGAAAATTGAAAACGTCAAAGAAATTATTTTCAGCTTTAAATACTCGTGCCGCCTCTGTTTGGCAATTATGAAAACAATAGAGCATACGATGGGCCCGGTGTTGTGGTGGCCGAGGCGGCCGGCACCAGGACACACCCGTATATAAAATGCCCCAAACAAGAAGTCCAAATATTAGAGAAGCCAAATGAATACAACATGTAACCCGAAATCACAATAGTGTGATGAATCAGTGAGAATATTTTTGAGTTTAGTCATACCATATTGCTCCAGAGTTTTCTCAGTTCGACGCGCCTTTCACAGCATACGATGATATGTCGTCCCTGAAGCTGTTATTGGTGCTGGGTCTCCCAAGTTCTTGTGGTTAAGCACAAAAAACTAGTTTTTTTTCGTGTGTTTTGGTAAAGCATTCGAGATTGAAGTTTATTAGGTGGTTAGATATGAGGGGCTTGAATTCTGACCCTTGACCGACATCAATGATGTATGTGTCCTAGCTTTGATATACTCTTCGAGATGTGCTTTGTAGGGGTTAAGAGGCTGCTTCTAAGCTCCTGCATTTTAACTCATTCGAAATTTAATACAATGACCATTTTCTCATTTTAATTTATCCTATTACATTTGGTTATTAAGCGAGCTTCGACTTCTTTTATCAATCTAAACTATTCCAATTATTTACGACTCATGCGCTGAAGAGGGCTCTTTCTAACAGCTATGTGGCTCATTTTCTTCAATAGTTTCCAGCTATGTTCCCTCATTCTACTGTTCATCACTTTTAGCATTGCTTCTTTGTCAATTTGCCTTAGGATCTTTTATGTCGTTACCATGTCATCCATATTTCTTCTCTCGTAGTGTGGCGAGGTCCAGTTGCCTTGGTCTTTTCTCATACCAGGTCCCTAAACTTAGGGACTGGTTTTCGTGCATATAAAAGGAGAGAAAACTGCTGAAAGCCTATTGGCCTATAGTTGTCAGCTTCTACTTACACCCCAACCACACTCATTCCTATATATCTATTCTTTGCTTAAAACATTCCGGTGACCTAACGTCCATTCTACGATAATTTATATTGCGTATCTACAAGCCTTGTCAAACCAATATTTTCCAGGTCTTTTCTAAATCTAAAATTATCCAATCTGTATTCATTGTTTCGTGTTCTAATTTGTGCTGATATATGTACAAACTTTTTTATATCACCTTTGTTATGCCCTCTAATCCATTTGCATACTTAACCATGTCATCCTTATTCTTCCCTTCCTGAAGAATGTAAATAAAGCTTTCTTAATAAAGTTGGTTTCTAATTCCTGGTATAAAGTATGCCATCCTTCTCTGTCCGCGTTCAAAAGAATTTATCTCTATTATATAGTACCGTGAAAGAAACAGAACTGCTTAATCTGAGTGGACCTTAACAAGACCAAGGTGAAGCTGAAGAACAAAATTGTCCCACTGCTAACGTGTCTAAATATAATTCCAATTCATTGTCAGTGATTGATTGATGAAGATTAAGCCACCCAAGAGGTTCAAGGTTCTTTGACATCTCTCATTCATTTGTGTGTTAAATTATCGTTTATGCTCCCTCATTCTGCTATTCCTTGCTTTGATCAATGTTTCTTTATCTACTTTGCCAATCTCTCTTAGGGTCTTATGTGTCGTTATCAAGGACTCGCTAATCCTCCTCTCCTTCGTGCTGTGACGCCCAGTATTTTCTCGTAGCTCAAGCTCTTCAGCTCAGGAACGAACATTGTTGCATTTCTTTGTATCTCTTCTCATTTTTATTTAAATATGAAGATTCCAATGCTGGGGCTGTATACTCAAGAATGGCTCTCACATACACACGTACACGAGTACGAACGTATGCATACGCGTGTGTGTGTGGTGGGGGGGGGGAGAGGCTGGAGTATGCATCTGTATACAGGAGAGAATGCCACAATAAGGTGATAATGGTCACCTCGTCGTCGGGGACCACCTTATTTACATATGAAAGGCTTACCTTCCATGAATATTCACCAAGAGGTCCTATGGTTTTCCAGAGCCCTGAAGCGTCCCGTGGCCACGACGCCGACCCCTCACCACGGCATTAGTGTGGCGGCGTTGGTACCGTCTGGGACACTGCTGAATTGAGAAGCAATTTCGGCGTGTTTCAGAGGCATTTTATTTACCACCTCATTTGATGGGGTCTGAGAGACTGTTGACCTGATAGCTTCAGGATGTCGTTGAGGTATATGTTGGACAGTAGTAGTTCAATAACGCTGCCCTAGAGCATCCTAGCTCGTATGGCCTGTTCCAGGGAGCAATGATTCACAATGACAACGTGTTGTAATTAATCTATATGAATAAAAAGAGCGTCCCGTCCCCGACAAATGAATGCCATAGGCTTTGTTTGGTATTATGTAGCTGCGTTGGGTCCCAATGTTTTCTTCCTGGTGCCCTCTGATGTTAGCAGAGATCACAGAGGCTGTCAGCGTGTCTTTTATCACTATTGTGTCCCTGCTGCACGGTGTCCTACCTTTACACCGGTGTTTCAAGGTGCTGGGAAATTTGCATATACATAAGCGGTAAATGACTGGACCTTGGGTTAGACTGACCGTTATGTAGATTCATGCTTCTGAGGATTGGAAGGTTTATACATCATTATTACATAGAGTAATCACACTAACGTGACTGTATCACGAGTAATCACTGTGATTACTATCTGTGTATTGAAAGAGGAGCGTCAGAGGTAGAACAGGCTTAGATGATAGAGTACATGGGGAGGGGGGGGGGGATTGTGTGAAAATCCTGTTCCGGCTTCAGTATAAGTATAAGCCTCAGGAAATCCTTGAGTGTGTTCATTAGAGCTCCAGGTTGCAATTTTTATACCATGTCGTGGTCTAGTCGCTAGCACATCCACCGCATTGGTTCGAACCCTCATTACGGCTCCTACGGATTTTTTATTATTATTATTACTCCATACAAAGAGAAATCACAGTAATGTGATATATATCAATGAGAAAGTCCACAGGAATCGCCATGAAGATTCGAACCTATGTGCAGGGTAGTACATAGACTATGCGTTTAGAGCATGCGTCTGGGAATGCCAGGGCATAGGTTCGAGTCCTCATCACGGCTCCTGTGACTTTCAAGGCTTTCTCATTATTATTAATATTATTATTATTATTATTATTATTATTATTATTATTATTATTATTATTATCCGGAGCTGGAGCCCCTTGGGCAGTTCGCTTTTGCCTTCAACCTCGTTCTGACAGTTCCTGCAACGGTGCTTGAACCAATCGCATTGGCATTTGCCTTTCCATTGTAGACTTTCGGCGCCGTGGAGAGTGGGCCCAGCTGCATGGGTGACAGCTTCTCCCCTGTATCAACCTACCCTAGCATTGCGCCCTGGAGAGGCTACTCCAGACCGACAACCAGAGCGCAACTGCATAGTCTCCTGAGAGTGATGGATGCCTACTACTACATGAAACTCCACCAAGAGTGATTTCTTATGCCTCTAACACAGTTGGTCCTCAATCAAGGCTTGGGGCAGACCATTCCTAACCTATGACCCAGCTTCCTCCCTTCCCAACCCTGCCGCTCCAGGAATCAATACCGGAACCTGATGATACGAGACATATGCGCTAGCAACGTCACTTTATACACAAATATGACAACCAAATCTTGTTTGTACCTTTTTGCAATTTACAATTCTGTTATGTCCTAAATTATTACAGCTATATCTTCAACGTTTTCATAACCTTAATTTTGTGTCTTAATAAACAATAGGAGAGGCT
>WNGS01135237.1:20434843-20446820 GCA_020271785.1 Procambarus virginalis
CCACAACAGCCCTCATCCACCACAACAGCCCCCCTCATCCACCACAACAGCCCTCCATCCACCACTAACAGCCCTCATCCACCACAACTAGCCCCCCCATCCCCACCCCCATCCCACAACAGCCCTCCATCCACCACAACAGCCCCCCTCATCCACCACAACAGCCCCCCATCACCACAAACAAGCCCCCCATCCACCACACACAGCCCCCTCATCCACCACAACAGCCCCCTCATCCACCACAACAGCCCCCCATCCACCACAACAGCCCCTCATCCACCACACAGCCCCCCATCCACCACAACAGCCCCCCATCCACCCCAACAGCCCCCATCCACCACAAACAGCCTCACCCACAACAACAGCCCCCCATCCACCACAACCAGCCCCCCATCCACCACAACAGCCCCCTCCACCCACAACAGCCCCCCATCCACCACAACAGCCCACCATCCACCACAACAGCCCACCATCCACCACAACAGCCCCTCCACCACACACCCCCATCCACCACAACAGCCCCCCATCCCCCAACCAGCCCCCATCCACCACAACAGCCCCCATCATCCCAACCAAACAGCCCCCCATGCCATCCGCATTCCACACAGCCCGCCCATCCACCACAAACAGCCCACCCATCCACCACAACAGCCCCGCCCCCATCCACCACAACAGCCCCCCCATCCACACACACAGCCCCCCATCCACCACAACAGCCCCCCATCCACCACAACAGCCCACCATCACCACAACAGCCCCCCATCCACCACAACAGCCCCCCATCCACCAACAACCAGCCCCCCATCCCCCAGCAACACGCCCGCCCATCCACCAAACCGCCCCCCATCCATCCACATACAGCCCCCCATACCACAACAGCCCCGTCCACCACAAAGCCTCAACCACAACAAACCCAGCGTCACACTGCCATAGTCTCCACCCCGCATGCTTTACGACCTAACACAAACGCCCCGACAAGAAAGCCTCAAAAAATTATTAATTTTGTCGAGGGCATATATGATGTGGAGGGAGGCGTGGTGCGAGGCTCCTTACAGCCGCGCGCCCTTATGCGCTGATAATAGGCCTTGATGGGCTGGCGGACCTGCGGGCCAAGCTGGGGTAGGCCTAGCAGAATACCGGGCAATTGGTCAAAAGCCCCGCTGCAGGGGGAGCTAGGCCGCCTCGTAGGCCGACGGCTGCACCATTGTCACCGCCAGGCCTCTCCTACATCATGTTGCGCGCGTGTCAGATGGTCCGCCACCAAGTGTGTGTGTGTCCTCCCTGCAGAATGGTGTGTTGCTCCGACAGCCACATGTGCTGCGCCCTCAGCTACACTCCCCCTCACCCTCACCTCGCCGACCTCAACGTCAAGATGAGAAGACATCCGGCATACTTTCCCGTGTCTTGATTCGAGAAATTGTTACACTCTGGTAATTAAAACCCGGAGGTTCGGGCATTACCAAAATGAGCCGGAGGCTGGCTCCGGCTCCGGTAATGTGCTCGAGTGCACCCACGGAGTGCGGGATGGCCCACATAACCGCGCTTGCACGCGACATTATCCAAGCACTCTCTGCTACCAATTTTCTCTAATTGGCGAGGCGGCTTCACGCTGGTAAGATGGTAACTATGCCGATGAGTGCAGAACCTGCCTACTGCTATCATGGTCCATATATCAGAGAGTATAGCGCCTGCATACTGGTTAATTCCATGCAGGGTATATTCCTACCCGCGCCAAGGGCTGAGCAGCAGGCTAGGTTGATCACCGGCCTTGTCTCTCATTAATGTTGGTGAGCGTCGCCTGCCACACGCCCTGCCTGCCTGATGGGCACCGTGCCCCTTCCTTACACCATCGTCTCTCCTCACACCTCGTCCCTGGGATTCATCCACTCTCCTCCTCACACCTCTTCGTCCCTGTGACTGCTACCTTACTGTGTTGATGATGATATCCTCATAATGCACCCAGAGTTTGCCAGTGCAAACTACTGATCACATGCCTCTGTATGACTAACCATCCTGTGTGATGGGGATTTTTAGCATCACTCAGCTGGCTCTTGACACACAGACTGTTGCTGCACAAAGCAGATGTACCTAAATGTGATAATAAGAAAATATTCATCCCTAAGACTCATACCACCTCATGCCACACATTGGACTTCATCCTCGTAGTGTCAGTCTCCTGTCTGGCCTGATGTCCACACCTATATTTGGAGATATAACCCAAATATTATAACCCGAATCAACCTACCCTGGCTTTGCGCCCTGGTGAGGCCACTCCAGACCGACAACCAGAGCGCAACTCCATAGTCTCCTGAGATGATGGATGCTACTACTACTACTAACTCAAATGAATATCATTTTGTCTGAAGGAAATCACCCATCCAGAAACACATAACTTTTGTTCAAACACTCAATTCTCACTGGGCTAAAGTTTAACCTGGAGTTGAGGTAAGGATTCCATGCATCCCCCAGCATGGAACCTTTACCTGAACTTAAAAGTATAAGGAGAAACTAGAAAAGGTCTGGAGATATGCAGCAAGACTCGCTCCTGAGATAAAAAGGCTTAAGCTATGAGGAAAGACAGATAACTAGACCATGCCACACTGGAGGGAAGGAGAGAGAGAGAGAGATGGGAAAGGAGGACATGATAACATACAAGATTCTAAGGGAAATTAAGGTAGACATAGCAGCATTGTTCAAAGCTAGGAACAGCAGGACGAGGAAGTCAAGATGGAACTGAGACGCAAATGAGTCACACAGAGACGCCTGAAAGAATATTTTCAGTGTCAGTTGTCAATAAGTGAACAGGTTAGACGTAGAAGTCATTGAAACTAATTCGATTCAATGCTTTAAATGTGACTGTGATCAAAGCGTGAGAAATGTCATTGTATAAATTTAAGCACTTCCGGAAGGCGGGACTAAGGAGTCTAAGCTCAACCCTGCAAGCCCATCCAGGTGAGTACTTTAATATATATATATATATATATATATATATATATATATGTCGTACCTAGTAGCCAGAACGCACTTCTCAGCCTACCCTACTATGCAAGGCCCGATTTGCCTAATAAGCCAAGTTTTCCTGAATTAATATATTTTCTCTAATTTTTTCTTATGAAATGATAAAGCTACCATTTCATTATGTATGAGGTCAATTTTTTTTTATTGGAGTTAAAATTAACGTGATATATGACCGAACCTAACCAACCCTACCTAACCTAACCTAACCAATCTTTATAGGTTAGGTTGGGTTAGGTAGCCGAAAAAGTTAGGTTAGGTTAGGTTAGGTAGGTTAGGTAGTCGAAAAAACATTAATTCATGAAAACTTGGCTTATTAGGCAAATCGAGCCTTGCATAGTAGGCTGAGAAGTGAGTGAGTTCTGGCTACTAGGTACGACATATATATATATATATATATATATATATATATATATATATATATAATATATATATATATATATAATATATATCAAGTAGACATTATATATATATATTATTATATATATAATATATATAATATACGATATCATATATATATATATAGTATATATATGATACTATATATATATAATATATATAGACTATATATATAATATATATAGGACTACTATATATATATATTACGTCTAATATATATACGTCTATATCATATATCTGATATATTATATTATATATAGTCTATATAAGTCTCATATATGAACATTAGAATTAATTACATAAATTTTCATATATGAGACTTATATAGACTATATATAAATATATAGACTATATATATATAGACGTATATATATATAGACGTATATATATATATATATAGTTATAATATATATATATATAGTCTATATATATATATATATATATATATATATATATATACTATATATATATATATATTCTATATATTATATATATATATATATATATATAGTCTATATATATATATAATATATATATATATATATATCTATAATATATATATCTATTATATATATATATATATATATGTCGTACCTAGTAGCCAGAACTCACTCACTTCTCAGCCTACTATGCAAGGCTCGATTTGCCTAATAAGCCAAGTTTTCATGAATTAATGTTTTTTCGACTACCTAACCTACCTAACCTAACCTAACCTAACTTTTTCGGCTACCTTACCTAACCCAACCCTAACCTATAAAGATTGGTTAGGTTAGGTTAGGTAGGGTTGGTTAGGTTCGGTCATATATCTACGTTTAATTTTAACTCCAATAAAAAAAAATTGACCTCATACATAATGAAATGGGTAGCTTTATCATTTCATAAGAAAAAAAATTAGAGAAAATATATTAATTCAGGAAAACTGGCTTATTAGGCAAATCGGGCCTTGCATAGTAGGGTAGGCTGAGAAGTGCGTTCTGGCTACTAGGTACGACATATATATATATATATTATATATATATATATATGTAGAAAGTACTCACCTGGATGGGCTTGCAGGGTGAGCTTAGACTCCTTATCCCGCCTTCCGGAGTGCTTAATTTATACAATGACATTTCTCACGCTTTGATCACAGTCACATTTAAAGCATTGAATCGAATTAGTTTCAATGACTTCTACGTCTAACCTGTTCACTTATTGACAACTGACACTGAAAATATTCTTTCAGGCGTCTCTGTGTGACTCATTTGCGTCTCCAGTTTCCATCTCTGACTTCTCGTTCTGCTGTTCCTAGCTTTGAACAATGCTGCTATGTCTACCTTAATTTCCCTTAGAATCTTGTATGTTATCATGTCCTCCTTTCCCATCTCTCTCTCTCTCTCCTTCCCTCCAGTGTGGCATGTCGTTATCTGTCTTTCCTCATAGCTTAAGCCTTTTTATCTCAGGAGCGAGTCTTGCTGCATATCTCCAACCTTTTCTAGTTTCTCCTTTACTTTTAAGTTCAGGTAAGGTTCCATGCTGGGGATGCATGGAATCCTTACCTCAACTCCAGGTTAAACTTTAGCCCAGTGAGAATTGAGTGTTTGAACAAAAGTTATGTGTTCTGGATGGGTGATTTCCTTCAGACAAAATGATATTCATTTGAGTTAGTAGTAGTAGTAGGCATCCATCAGTCTCAGGAGACTATGGAGTTGCGCTCTGGTTGTCGGTCTGGAGTGGCCTCACCAGGGCCAAAGCCAGGGTAGGTTGATTCGGGTTATAATATTTGGGTTATATCTCCAAATATAGGTGTGGACATCAGGCCAGACAGGAGACTGACAACTACGAGGATGAAGTCCAATGTGTGACATGAGGTGGTATGAGTCTTAGGGATGAATATTTTCTTATTATCACATTTAGGTACATCTGCTTTGTGCAGCAACAGTCTGTGTGTCAAGAGCCAGCTGAGTGATGCTAAAAATCCCCATCACACAGGATGGTTAGTCATACAGAGGCATGTGATCAGTAGTTTGCACTGGCAAACTCTGGGTGCATTATGAGGATATCATCATCAACACAGTAAGGTAGCAGTCACAGGGACGAAGAGGTGTGAGGAGGAGAGTGGATGAATCCCAGGGACGAGGTGTGAGGAGAGACGATGGTGTAAGGAAGGGGCACGGTGCCCATCAGGAAGGCAGGGCGTGTGGCAGGCGACGCTCACCAACATTAATGAGAGACAAGGCCGGTGATCAACCTAGCCTTTGCTGCTCAGCCCTTGGCGCGGGTAGGTATGTACCCTGCATGGAATTAACCAGTATGCAGGCGCTATACTCTCTGATATATGGACCATGATAGCAGTAGGCAGGTTCTGCACTCATCGGCATAGTTACCATCTTACCAGCGTGAAGCCGCCTCGCCAATTAGAGAAAATTGGTAGCAGAGAGTGCTTGGATAATGTCGCGTGCAAGCGCGGTTATGTGGGCCATCCCGCACTCCGTGGGTGCACTCGAGCACATTACCGGAGCCGGAACCAGCCTCCGGCTCATTTTGGTAATGCCCGAACCTCCGGGTTTTAATTACAAGTGTAACAATTTTCTCGAATCAAGACACGGGAAAGTATGCCGGATGTTTCTCATCTTGACGTTGAGGTCGGGCGAGGTGAGGGTGAGGGGGAGTGTAGCTGAGGGCGCAGCACATGTGGTGTCGGAGCAACACACACATGCTGCAGGGAGGACACACACACACACTGGTGGCGGACCATCTGACACGCGCGCAACATGATGTAGGAGAGGCCTGACGGTGACAATGGTGCAGCCGTCGGCCTACGAGGCGGCCTAGCTCCCCCTGCAGCGGGGCTTTTGACCAATTGCCCGGTATTCTGCTAGGCCTACCCCAGCTTGGCCCGCAGGTCGCCAGCCCATCAAGGCCTATTATCAGCGCATAAGGGCGCGCGGCTGTAAGGAGCCTCGCACCACGCCTCCCTCCACATCAATAATGCCCTCGACAAATTAATATATTTTTTGAGGCTTTCTTGTCGGGGCGTTGTGTTAGGTCGTAAAGCATGCGGGGTGGAGACTATGGCATGGTGACGCTGGGTGTTGTTGTGGGTGAGGCTGTTGTGGTGGATGGGGGGCTGTTGTGGTGGATGGGGGGCTGTTGTGGTGGATGGGGGGCGGTTGTGGTGGATGGGGGCGGTTGTGGTGGATGGGGGGCTGTTGTGTGTGGATGGGGGCTGTTGTGGTGGATGGGGGGCTGTTGTGGTGGATGATGGGGGGCTGTTGTGGTGGATGGGGGGCTGTTGTGGTGGATGGGGGGCTGTTGTGGTGGATGGGGGGGCTGTTGTGGTGGATGGGGGCTGTTGTGGTGGATGGGGGGGCTGTTGTGGTGGATGGGGCTGTTGTGGTGGATGGGGGGCTGTTGTGGTGGATGATGGGGGGCTGTTGTGGTGGATGGGGGGCTGTTGTGGTGGATGGGGGGCTGTTGTGGTGGATGGGGGGCTGTTGTGGTGGATGGGGGGCTGTTGTGGTGGATGGTGGGCTGTTGTGGTGGATGGTGGGCTGTTGTGGTGGATGGGGGGCTGTTGTGGTGGATGGGGGGCTGTTGTGGTGGATGGGGGGCTGTTGTGGTGGATGGGGGGCTGTTGTTGTGGGTGAGGCTGTTGTGGTGGATGGGGGCTGTTGTGGTGGATGGGGGGCTGTTGTGGTGGATGGGGGGCTGTTGTGGTGGATGAGGGGCTGTTGTGGTGGATGGGGGGCTGTTGTGGTGGATGAGGGGGCTGTTGTGGTGGATGAGGGGCTGTTGTGGTGGATGGGGGGCTGTTGTGGTGGATGGGGGGCTGTTGTGGTGGATGAGGGGGGCTGTTGTGGTGGATGGAGGGCTGTTGTGGTGGATGGGGGGCTGTTGTGGTGGATGAGGGGGGCTGTTGTGGTGGATGGAGGGCTGTTATGGTGGATGGGGGGCTGTTGTGGTGGATGAGGGGGCTGTTGTGGTGGATGGAGGGCTGTTGTGGTGGATGGGGGGCTGTTGTGGTGGATGGGGGGCTGTTGTGGTGGATGAGGGGGCTGTTGTGGTGGATGGGGGGCTGTTGTGGTGGATGGGGGGCTGTTGTGGTGGATGAGGGGGGCTGTTGTGGTGGATGGAGGGCTGTTGTGGTGGATGGGGGGCTGTTGTGGTGGATGAGGGGGCTGTTGTGGTGGATGGAGGGCTGTTGTGGTGGATGGGGGGCTGTTGTGGTGGATGAGGGGGGCTGTTGTGGTGGATGGAGGGCTGTTGTGATGTATGAGGGACTGTTGTGGTGGATGGGGGGGCTGTTGTGGTGGATGGGGGGGGGGCTGTTGTGGTGGATGGAGGACTGTTGTGATGTATGAGGGACTGTTGTGGTGGATGGGGGGCTGTTGTGGTGGATGGGGGGGGCTGTTGTGGTGGATGGGGGCTGTTGTGGTGGATGAGGGACTATTGTGGTGAATTGGGGGGGGGGCGTGTTGCGGCCGCCGGAAGTCAGTTGTTGAAAGGAAAGATGGCGGAAAGGAGAGGTTGTAGATTGCCTCTGTAGAATCGGGCGCCATTGCCTTGAATGTACAACAGCTGAAAAGACGGGGCCCAAGAGCAGAGGTTCGGCCCTGCAGGCGCGATTAGGTGAGTGCAGAGGTCACTGCGTACCGCTGGTCTTTAAGGACGGATTGCGAAGTAAATCTCGGGTCGGTGATTGGTCGCATTTGGGTATGTTGAACTCGTTGGTCCATCTTAGGCATGACCCGTTGAAAGCCTCCCTCCCACGGTCTAACCTATGTACCTACCCAGTCACTACTGAGGACCTGTTAAACTGTCTTAATAATGGTAGCTGGCAGCCCATTCCACTCATTAACTTACCCTCTCCCCGTGTACCAGTTGTCTCAGGTACCGTGTGCTGTACCGTGTGTGTGCTGTACCGTGTGTGTGCTGTACCCTGTGTGTGCTGTACCGTGTGTGTGCTGTACCGTGTGTGTGCTGTACCGTGTGTGTGCTGTACCGTGTGTGTGCTGTACCGTGTGTGTGCTGTACCGTGTGTGTGCTGTACCGTGTGTGTGCTATACCGTGTGTGTGCTGTACCGTGTGTGTGCTGTACCGTGTGTGTGCTGTACCGTGTGTGTGCTGTACCGTGTGTGTGCTGTACCGTGTGTGTGCTGTACCGTGTGTGTGCTGTACCGTGTGTGTACTGTACCGTGTGTGTACTGTACCGTGTGTGTGCTGTACCGTGTGTGTGCTGTACCGTGTGTGTGCTGTACTGTGTGTGTGCTGTACCGTGTGTGTGCTGTACCGTGTGTGTGCTGTACCGTGTGTGTGCTGTACCGTGTGTGTACTGTACCGTGTGTGTGCTGTACCGTGTGTGTGCTGTACCGTGTGTGTGCTGTACCGTGTGTGTGCTGTACCGTGTGTGTACTGTACCGTGTGTGTGCTGTACCGTGTGTGTGCTGTACCGTGTGTGTGCTGTACCGTGTGTGTGCTGTACCGTGTGTGTGCTGTACCGTGTGTGTGCTGTACCGTGTGTGTACTGTACCGTGTGTGTGCTGTACCCTGTGTGTGCTGTACCGTGTGTGTACTGTACCGTGTGTGTACTGTACCGTGTGTGTGCTGTACCGTGTGTGTACTGTACCGTGTGTGTGCTGTACCGTGTGTGTGCTGTACCGTGTGTGTACTGTACCGTGTGTGTACTGTACCGTGTGTGTACTGTACCGTGTGTGTGCTGTACCCTGTGTGTGCTGTACCGTGTGTGTGCTGTACCGTGTGTGTACTGTACCGTGTGTGTGCTGTACCGTGTGTGTACTGTACCGTGTGTGTACTGTACCGTGTGTGTACTGTACCGTGTGTGTGCTGTACCGTGTGTGTACTGTACCGTGTGTGTGCTGTACCGTGTGTGTACTGTACCGTGTGTGTGCTGTACCGTGTGTGTACTGTACCGTGTGTGTACTGTACCGTGTGTGTGCTGTACCGTGTGTGTGCTGTACCGTGTGTGTGCTGTACCGTGTGTGTGCTGTACCGTGTGTGTACTGTACCGTGTGTGTGCTGTACTGTGTGTGTGATGTACCGTGTATACGAATATATATGATTGAGGCAATTGTTGCGTATGTAGGTGTCAGGTGTCGGTCCAGATGTGGGAGTGGGTAGTGGAGCTGCTGCCCCGTCCACCGCTGGTAACATTAGACCCTGTGAGACCCATCACTTTAATTGCACATCTCTTCCCGCGCCTCACCCATTCCCTGCCGCGGTGGAGATGGGGTGCCCACTCACCACCCCCATTCCCAGTCTCAGTTAAGACCCTCAGCTTATCAAGAGTAACAACATACTTTAGAACAATCCCGAGGCTTGAGTCACCGTGAGGGACAACCTTGAGGGACAACGTTGAAGGACAACCTTGAGGGACAACCTTGAAGGACAACCTTGAGGGACAACCTTGAAGGACAACCTTGAGGGACAACCTTGAAGGACAACCTTGAGGGACAACCTTGAAGGACAACCTTGAGGGACAACCTTGAAGGACAACCTTGAGGGGACACACGTCAGCTATACCAACTCGTCAACAAAAATTGCAGTTTTAAGCCATTTTATAAATATATCCGCGAGAGTTCCATGCCAAAAGTAGCATTAAATTGACCATTTAACATTTCATATGACCATCAGGATTTTTTATTTTATTTCTGTCAGAGGAAACTAAGTTTGACTTTTTTTATGAAGGAATATTGTCAATAATATGGGTTCAGAAAATAGGATACTTTTGTTGAGGGATACAATAGCCTTCTTCCTTTAGTGCATGAAGGCGCGGGGCTGTTGTGGGGGGGGGGGGTCCCGCTTTTTTGGGCTATTTTGTCTTTGTACTGTTTAGCGTTACAATCCCTCTCCCCATCTTTTTTTCCTCCCCTTTGCTTTGTGTGAGTTTTCCCTTGTAACTGTCTATTGTAGTCTGTCTGTCTTCTAGTCCTGGTGAGTTCCTTCCTCCTCCTCCTCCTCCCCCTTCCCCGACCACCTTTGGTCTTGGAGTAGACGGTACAGCGATGGTTTAACTTTCATGCAGGTCGGCGTCCGATTCCCGACAGTTCAAGAGGATGGCCACTATTTCTTCTTTCTATCCAGTCCCAGCTAGGTGCCCCTCCTATCCCTGACAGAGTTATATAGTCGTACTAGCCTAGTGCCATATCATCATCATCATCATAATCATCATAATCATCATTATTATCATTCTTTGACCTTCATTTTTGTTTTAAGATTTTTACTGCTTTCTTTTATTTTGAGCACCGAGGACTTTGCTTTGCTGAATGGCCAATTTGGCTCCTGCTTGACTTAAGCCACAGAGCCAAACATCCACAGAGCCAAACATCCACAGAGCCAAACATCCACAGAGCCAAACATCCACAGAGCCAAACATCCACAGAGCCAAACATCCACAGAGCCAAACATCCACAGAGCCAAACAGCCACAGAGCCAAACAGCCACAGAGCCAAACATCCACAGAGCCAAACAGCCACAGAGCCAAACAGCCACAGAGCCAAACAGCCACAGAGCCAAACATCCACAGAGCCAAACATCCACAGAGCCAAACAGCCACAGAGCCAAACAGCCACAGAGCCAAACAGCCACAGAGCCAAACAGCCACAGAGCCAAACAGCCACAGAGCCAAACAGCCACAGAGCCAAACAGCCACAGAGCCAAACAACCACAGAGCAAAACAGCCACAGAGCCAAACAGCCACAGAGCCAAACAACCACAGAGCAAAACAGCCACAGAGCCAAACAGCCACAGAGCCAAAAACCGCAGAGCAAACAACCACAGAGCAAAACAACCACAGAGCTAAACAACCACAGAGCTAACAACACCACTAGCTAAAAACCACAGAGCTAAACAACCACAGAGCTAAACAACCACAGAGCAAACAACCACAGAGCTAAACAACCACAGAGCTAAACACCACAGAGCTAAACAACCACAGATCAAACAACCACAGAGCTAAACAACCACAGAGCTAAACAACCACAGAGCTAAACAACCACAGAGCTAACCAACCACAGAGCTGTTTCCTAGGCAAAAGTATTGACCATACAAGTTGTTATAAAAAATTAGTTTCATCCACCCCCCCCCCAAAAAAAAAACACAGTATTACCATACGGACAAGCAGCCCCTTCAGATAAACTAACGAGCGAATTGGGTAATATTAATGAAATCACTTGATTGCTTGTATCGCCTTGCCCAAGTCTCTCGCCAAATAATCATTTGGTGTTGTGAGCTGACGGAACCGGTTGGGTAGCCTCGTAAGCTGAAGGCGTGGCAGAGGTTCCTCTTGCAGGAGGGGGCACCCCAAGTCCCTCCTGACGAGGCTGTGAACGAGTGACGAGGCTGTTCGAGGCGTCTCGACTTTGTTACGGAGCCAGAGGAGAGGTCAGCGAAATACTGATTACTTGGCTTATTATTTCAGATCTTTCTTATATATATATGTTTTGTTATCCCAATGTGGTGTATTTTACCCGGTGATAGTCCAGTTATGTTTGTAGTTACCCAATAAACTTCGTGAAATTTTCTTATCATAATTGTAAGGGGGAGACTAAATCTTTCCTTGACT
>WNGS01135237.1:20484549-20498150 GCA_020271785.1 Procambarus virginalis
CAGTGAGGAGTGGCCAGGGCAGATGGGCTGGCAGGGAAGGTGGCAGGGAGGGAGGCTGACGAAGGGAGGGGAAGGCCGCCCCTGCAGGGGGGAAGGGCGGGAGGCAGGGAGGGCGGCCAAGTGTGCGAGGGATGGAAGGGCGGGACCGGAAGGTGAGTGGGCGGGCAGCCCGAGACGATGGACCAGGAGAGGCTGGCAGGGAGGAACGGCAGGGAGGGGCAGGTGAAGTGGCCGGCTAGGGACCGGTCCTGGTGGAACGCAGTCCCTATCGGGCAGGGAGGGACGGCATGGGAGGGGACCTCGGGGGGGCAACGGTGACGGTGACTGGCAAGGGAGGGGGTGGGGTGGGCAGGGGCGAGGGCGGCAGGGAGGGTAGGCAGGGGAGGTGAGGCGGCAAGGGAGGGTGGCAGGGAGGGCGGCAGGTGGAGGGTGGAATCAGGAGGGACCGGCAGGGAGGGTGGGGCAAGGAGGAGTGCCAGAGCAGTGGTGGGCGGGAGGAGGCAGGGAGGACTGGAGGGGGTGGTCCGGAGGGGCGGGGAAGGAGCGGGAGGACAGGGTGGAGGGAGGGTGGCAGGGGAGGTGCTAGGGGAGGCAGGGAGGGAGGTGGTCCTGGGGCCAGGTGGGTCTGAGGGAGGAAAGAGGGATGGCAGGGAGGGGGAGGGAGGGGTGCAGGTGAGGGCAGGTAGCGAGGGCGGCGAGGGAGGGGGCGGGGGGCGGCGGGAAGGGTGGCAGGGAGGGTGGCAGGGGAGGGCGGCAGGGAGGGTGTGCAGGGGGGAGGCGCCGGACGGGGGTCACGGGAGGGTGGCAGGGTGGCGGTCCAGGGAGGGGCAGGAGGGTGCCAAGGGAGGGGGCAGGGAGGGGGAAGGAGGGGTGGATATCGGGCGGAGGGAGGTGGAGGGAGGAGGGGGTGGTCAGGAAGTGGCGGCGGAGGGGAGGGGCGCAGTTGGGGTGGCAGAGTTTGCATCAGTGACGAGGTAATAGAGCAGATACAGCTCCAGTTTATTATTCAAAAACACTATTTTTATTTGCTTCCAAAAGTGTTGTAGTGAATTTTCTGGACCATTTCACCAGACCCCCACTGTATTTTATTTTTATTTTGTTTTTTCGTTTATCGGCTATTTATAAAAGTGTAGAAACAACAGAAGCAGAAAAAAATACATATTGGATAGCTGGAGCCTGTCAAACGAAAATGTTTGACCAGGACTGTTCGTGTCTGTGACGGAACAACCTCTTCCCCCTTCCTGCCCCCCCCCTCTCCCCCCCCCCCCCGCCACTCCCCACGAAAAACAAGTTACCTGCAAATGTGGCAAAACTTAAGTAACGAATTCAACCTTGAAATGCGTCATCAATAATGTTTGAAATATGAAGCCAGAGCACACTGTGGTCAGACAGTATATATATATAGTAGAATAAAAGTAATTATTGGGGGGTAGTGGGGGGGTGGGTAAGTGGGGTGGTAGGGGTCATGGTGAGGTGAGGGGGAGGGGGAGGGGGAGGGAGGGTGGAATCTCTGGTACTGGGTAGGGGGGCGTTGACGGAGGCTTTTGTAAACACTGGGTAATCGGCTTACAAATCTGATTATTCTACGCGCTGCAAATCGGCAATTCTTGATTAGATATTATGCGGAGTGTTTCGCTGGAACACCAGACATGTTCTTCAGCCGGAAAATGTAATGCGGTTTGTTTTGTTGTGTTCTGTTGGAGGGGGGAGGGGAGCCGTCACTCCCCCCCCCCCTCACCTCCCAGCAGGTGAGGGGGGTCATCCCCACTAACATGCCCCAACTCCCCTTCCGCTGCCCATGAGACGCCCCACAGTGGGCAAGAGAGAGCCCTTCCACAGCTGGTGCCCAAGAGGGAGCCCACCCCAGCTGTGCCAAGATGACGCCCCTCCCACAGCTGTGGCCCAGTAGCCTCACCACAGCTGTGGCCCCAAGAGATGAGGACGCCCCCACTCCCCACAGCTGGTGGCCCAAGAGAACCCCACTCCCACAGCTGGTGGCCCAAGATGACCCGCCCCACCCCACACCTGGTGGCCCAAGATGAGACGGCCCACCCACACAGCTGGTGGCCCAATATGAGACCCCACTCCCACAGCTGGTGTCCCAAGACTGACGCACCAAGTGCCATGAGACGCCCCCCAGCTGGGCCAGTGCTCGTCCAAGCTAGGCCATGAGTCTCCACCACGCGGGCCAGTGAGACGTCCCCACTCCCACAAGCTGGTGGCCCACCAGAGCCATGAGACGCCCCTCCCTCCCAGTAGCGTACCACGCTGGTGCCAAAACGCCGTCACAAATGGGGACGATGAGACGCCCCACTCCACAGGTATGAGGCCCCGCGTCCCAAGCCCTCAGTTGGCCAAAACGCCTCCAGCTCCCAAAGCCTACCAGTTAACCCCAAGTGTGCCAAGATAGCGCCACAGCGGTGGCCCAAGATGGACGCCCCACGCTCCCACATCTGGTGGCGCCAGATGAGACCCCGCTCCCACAGCTGGTGGCCCAAGATGAGACGCCTCCACTCCCACAGCTGGTGGCCCAAGATGAGACGCCCCACTCCCACAGCTGAGTGGCCCAAAGATGAGACGCCCCACTCCACAGCTGGTGCAGATACGCCCACACGTGGAATGAGACGCCCCGACCACCTCCCTAAGCTGGTGGCCCAATGAGACCCCTCCGTGCTCAAGATGAGCGCCCCAGACTCCCCACAGCTGGTGGCCCAACGAGAGACCCCTCGACAGCTTATAGACGCCCCCACTCCCACAGCTTGGTGGCCCAAGAACCTCGGATCAACTCAAGGACAGTCAAGTTCCACCACACAATTCCAAGCGCATAAAACCCCACTCACAAAATACATGACATCAATCGTACAAACATTCACAGCTCCCTGACAAGAAAGAGAGAGAGAGAGCGCAGAGATTAGCTTTAGCTTCCAAACATACACACACACACACACACACACACAGCACACACACACACACAACACACACACACACACACACACACACACACCCGTGTCTTCAAGGGGGACAGCTAGCCCGCCTGCTATATAAACCACACTATATTTTTTTCTAAACCTTTTTATTTTCAATAACTCTCCACATCTTTACTCCCCCTATTCCCCCCAAAAAAATCGTCTAAGACGATGGTACTTAGCGACTGGCATCCCTCAGGTGGCGACACTCCACAGGAGGTGCCAGGAGTGCCATGGAGTGCCAGGGAGGGGCGGGGGTAGGGGTAGGGAGGCAGGCGGGGGATGCCACACACAGGCAAGATAACGGAGATGAAGATGCTGAGGGCCACAAGGATGCTCACCTAGAGATGGACTGGGCATCAGCATGGCGAGCTGATGCACTGGGGGTGTGTATTTACTATTTGGTCTCTAGGCTCGAGCTCTTTGCCCCGCCCCTTCTAGCCGCCGGTTGATTAATGCAATTGAGGTCCTGACCCATCATATTTTCATTTAAAGTTACGAATGGAGTTTCCTTCTTCACCCTGCTCCTTTAGTTCACAAAAATGTTCCCACTACTCTTACGGTAAAAGAAAACTTTGTAATATCTCTGTCTCCCCCGAGTCTGAAGCTTCCATCTCTTCTATTGGTATTTCATTGTGAACATTCCTTCCTCCTTTTCCCACTCTGTCGATCCCTCTAAATATTTTATACGATTCTATCGTGTCTCCTCTCTTCTTTCCTCATTTTATTGCCGTCGTAGGTTTGTTCCTTCAGTCTCTCATCACACCCTCTCGCTCGCAATTCTGAGATGACCTCATTGCAAGCTTCTGAAACTTTTGGAGTTTCCTTAAATGTGTTTTTTAAGATGGTGGCTCCATGACGAGACCAGGCTTTAAGACTGGGCTCACGTAGGCGGTGTACAGCGCTCTAAATGCCTCCTATTTAGGTGCCTTAATATCTAACTTTCGTCAGCGTAGAGTAAGCTGGTGACGGTATCGTGTTAACCTGTCCGGAGTTAGCTTTGTTCTTTTTCTCTAGTCGTCATAGAGAGGCAGTGTTCCTTTATTGTGTCTTTCTGTGATTTCTGTCACCTGTTTCCATTTCCATCACCTTACACTTGTTCTGTTGAACTCAGTAGCCATTTCTCCGACAGTCTGCAGCTTGTTGAGTCATCTTTGATAATCTTACATCTCCTCGGCCAAACTCCTGCAGTAGGCTATTTACAAAAATGAGACATAGTATGGGCCTCATCACCGTTCCTTGAGGTACTCCTTGTTACTCTACGCCAGTCAACTTCTCGGCCCTCAATATTACCCTCTGACTCCTGTCTGTTAGGTAATTCCTTACACCATGTTAGGGTTTGTCCTTACTCGCCTGCCTCTCGATTTGGTGTGGTAATCTTTTGTGAGGTGATGTACCAAAGTCCGTTTGCCAGTCCAGAAATACGCGAACTGCCCGTCCTTCTCTGATCTGCATTTTGTTCGTTCTCTATCATGAACTCCCATAGTTCTATCAGGCACGACTTCCCTTCCCAAAAGCCATGTTGATGTTATTACATTCTGTTACTCTCTGGATTGTGAATAGTTTTATCTTTATTACTCTTTCTAGTACTTTGTAGGGGGGGCTCTCAGTGAACTGGTTTATTGTAAGTGCCTCCTCCTTATCCCTCTCTGTGAAATGGCACTACATTTGTTTTCTTCCAGCAGCTGGGCAAATCACTCTAAGGGAGTCGTTAAAGATACTGTGGAGGTACGCTGAGACCTGTACCACGTTTACCATCCACGGTGATAGGTTGTGTGGCCCAGTGTGGGCCCAGTGTGCCATGTGCCCAGTGTGCCCAATAGCTTTATTTTTCGTCCAGTATGCTAGTTTGGTCCTTACTGCCTCTGCTGCACCTCCAGTTCATCTGGGGTTACCTCCTCTCTAGCACCGGGAGCTGTTCACTTCTGGTGTGGCCACTCCATGGAAGATGGCGTTTAGTTACTCAGGGATTTCTATATTATTTCTGCATATATTCACCTTCCCTTCTCCATAACCCAGTTACTAGGGCGTTCGCTGTCATTGTCCTTCTTGCGTGACTGTGAAGGGTTACACACACGTGCCTGCACACGCGGGCACGTGTTGTGTGTGTGTATAGAGTGAGAGAGTGAGAGAGAGTGAGAGTGAGTGATATAGAGAGAGAGAGAGAGAGAGGAGAGAAGAGAGAGAGACTCATATTAAAGAGACAAAATAATTCTCATTCACGGCTTATGCTGCTTGGCCGAGCTGAACGGGTAACAGGTGGGCGACCATTTACCTTCGCAGGGACAGGGCAGAAGCTGTCCCACCAGCCTGCCCCTCCCAGCCCCTTCCATCTTGCTTGCCGTCAGCACGTGTGTGTACTTGGCCGCCTGCCTGTGTTGTGCCCTCACCTGGCGAGAGGTTCACGCCGGGCTTTGCCTGCCGGGTGGTGGTGGTGGTGGCGGCGGGCGCCGCGTGTGGACGTAATGGTGCGTGTTGTGTCTGATGACACAGCGCGAGGTGGCCAGAGGTCAATCGGATGTGGAGACAAGTGTTGCGGCCCGCCGGGCATGACGCTGCCTGATGGGGCTAGCCAGCCACCCGGCCTGGCAACACTAACACACCACACACCAACACATACACAGCCATTCCCCTCACACACACATTCCCCTCACACACACCCCATACACATACGAACACACCCCTCCACACTCTACACACACACAACACACCCACACTCACGCCCTCGACACACACACACACACTCAGACTCTCTCGTTAAAACGAAAGTGCAGGGGAAGAGAATGGCTAAAAAGAATAGGGGAGGCAAAATAGGTGGATAGGAGATGCAGACAAAAGGATGGAAGGGGGAAGAAGAAAAAAAAAGGAGAAGAAGAGATGGTTTAAAAGAGAGGTAAAGGAGGGGAACTAGAGGAAGGGTGGGAAAGAGAGAGAAGAAAGGTAGAGTGGAAGAGAAGTAAAAAAGGGAAGAAAATAAAAAGAGTGGATGAATGTATGAGTGATGAGGGGAAGAGAGTAAAGGAAAGGAAAATGAAGGGGGGGAGAGGGGGGCAGGGAAAGAGGATATGAGCTAAGGAATGAGAGTAAAGGGGGAGAGTGAAGGGGAGAGAAGAAAAAACGGCAGGGAAGAAAAAGAAAGGTAAGAATAAAAAGGGGGGGGAGCGGGGGTAAGGCTAAAAAGCTGAAGATAAAGGGACTAAGGGGTAGAGAGGGAAATAGGGGCAACTGTAGGAAGGAAAGGAGGTAAAGTGGATGGGAACGGAGGAGTTGATAGGGTGTGAAAGGAGAGGGAAGTAAATGAGGGTGGCTGAGAAGGGAAGGGGGTAGTAGTAGTAGGGAAGGTATGAAGAAAAAAGAGGGAAATAAAGATAAAGAAAAAGGGTGTGAGGAAAAACAGGTAATGGGGAGAAGAGGGCGAGAAGGAAGAAAATAGAGCAAAAACAGCTAAGTGGAAAAAAAGGGTAGGAGGAGAGAGAAAGAAAAGGGGGGGAATGAGAGTGAGGGATTTAAAGAGGGATGAGAAAAAGAATAGGAGGGGGGCGAGGAAAGGGTAAAAGTAAGAATAGAAAGAGGATAGGGAAGAGGGGATGGAGTGAGATGGAAAAGGGGGTGCAAGGAGAGGGAGATAGAGAGGGGAAGTGGGGGGGTATGGGGGAGAGTATAAAGGAAAATGAAAAAGAAGAGAGGAGGAAAAGAGAGTATTGAGAGGGGGATAGGGTGTGGGGGGAGGGGGAGTGAAGAAGAGGAGGGGGCTAAATAATGGTGAAGGGAGAAAGTTGGAGGGAAAGAGAAGGGAGAATGAATAGGGAAAAAAATAGAGGAGGAGAGAGAAAAAATAAATATGGAGAGTGAAGAAGAGAATATAAAGAGGAATAGGAAGGGGGAGGAAAAAGGAGATCTCACCAACACACACACACACACACTAACCACACAACCCCACTCTCTCAACCACACACACACACACACACACACTCACTCGTCTCCCACACACACAATTCATATCTAACTCTACACTAACTAATACTAAGCACATAGAGCATGACATACCTCGTATGTTCTGAACTACCAAAATCACCTGAGTATATTTTGTTTCACCACACTACCACACGGTACCATATACGCCCTGTAGATTAACCTGATGACCTCCTCCGTGCCACGACAGACAACCTGGCCTCCAAAACCGTTTTAAAGAATCTTAGACCGAGGTGAGTAGCCATACTGGCCTGGGCACAAGCGGATTCTATCTTATACGGATACCCTTCACCAATTATTGTCATAATGATTGCAACAACAATAGAAAAGGTTATAAAACAGATCAATTGCGAGAGGCTCCAGGTGATGACAGCTGGCTCATTAGGGCTCCAGGTGATGGCAGCTGGCTCATTGTGGGCTCCAGGTGATGGCAGCTGGCTCGTTGGGGGCTCCAGGTGATGGCAGCTGGCTCATTAGGGGGCTCCAGGTGATGGCAGCTGGCTCATTATGGGCTCCAGGTGATGGTAGCTGGCTAATTAGGGATATGAGGACCAAGAGCTGGGATATGAGGACCAGGACCTGGGATACGAGGACCAGGAGCTGGGATATGAGGACCAGGAGCTGGGATATGAGGACCAGGAGCTGGGATATGAGGACCAGGAGCTGGGATATGAGGACCAGGAGCTGGGATACGAGGACCAGGAGCTGGATACGAGGACCAAGAGCTGGGATATGAGGATCAGGAGCTGGGATATGAGGACCAGGAGCTGGGATACGAGGACCAAGAGCTGGGATATGAGGACCAGGAGCTGGGATATGAGGACCAGGAGCTGGGATATGAGGACCAGGAGCTGGGATACGAGGACCAAGAGCTGGATATGAGGACCAGGAGCTGGGATATGAGGACCAGGAGCTGGGATATGAGGACCAGGAGCTGGGATACGAGGATCTTTTAATTCGGGAAAGACCTGGGTAAATACTGGTTAAAAAAACTGTGTTCCTGAGTGATGGAAATAAACTTGTCGATAAAATAACAGATAATACAATGTTCGGTTTGTTTCAAGCGTAGGTTAGACATTATATATATATATATATATATATATATATATATATATATATATATATATATATATATATATAAGCTGTCTCGTATTGGCCAATAGGCCTTCAGTAGTTGCTTTTATTCTTATGTTCTAATGTTCTGTTCTTATGTTCCCCATCAACTGCCGGCCTCCACATGGTCACAAGGTCATTATAGGCCTCTTTTGTCGATGAATAATTTTAGGCCTATCGCTGTTGTCCCTGGGTAAGATATGACAGGTGTGTAGGGGGCTGGGAGAAGCAGAAAGAGCCCTGAGAGAGAGGCAGCAAGAGACCTGAGAGAGAGAGGCAGCAAGAGACTTGAGAGAGAGGCAGCAAGAGACGCTGAGAGAGAGAGGCAGCAAGAGACGCTGAGAGAGAGAGGCAGCAAGAGACGCTGAGAGAGAGAGGCAGCAAGAGACCTGAGAGAGAGAGGCAGCAAGAGACTTGAGAGAGAGGCAGCAAGAGACGCTGAGAGAGAGAGGCAGCAAGAGACCTGAGAGAGAGGCAGCAAGAGACTTGAGAGAGAGGCAGCAAGAGACGCTGAGAGAGAGAGGCAGCAAGAGACTTGAGAGAGAGGCAGCAAGAGACGCTGAGAGAGAGGCAGCAAGAGACGCTGAGAGAGAGAGGCAGCAAGAGACGCTGAGAGAGAGAGAGGCAGCAAGAGACGCTGAGAGAGAGGCAGCAAGAGACCTGAGAGAGAGGCAGCAAGAGACGCTGAGAGAGAGAGAGGCAGCAAGAGACGCTGAGAGAGAGGCAGCAAGAGACGCTGAGAGAGAGCGGCAACAAGAGACCTGAGAGAGAGAGGCAGCAAGAGACGCTGAGAGAGAGAGAGGCAGCAAGAGACGCTGAGAGAGAGGCAGCAAGAGACCTGAGAGAGAGAGGCAGCAAGAGACCTGAGAGAGAGAGGCAGCAAGAGACGCTGAGAGAGAGAGAGGCAGCAAGAGACGCTGAGAGAGAGAGAGGCAGCAAGAGACGCTGAGAGAGAGGCAGCAAGAGACCTGAGAGAGAGAGGCAGCAAGAAACGCTGAGAGAGAGAGGCAGCAAGAGACCTGAGAGAGAGAGGCAGCAAGAGACGCTAAGAGAGAGAGGCAGCAAGAGACGCTGAGAGAGAGAGGCAGCAAGAGACGCTGAGAGAGAGAGAGGCAGCAAGAGACCTGAGAGAGAGAGAGGCAGCAAGAGACGCTGAGAGAGAGAGAGGCAGCAAGAGACGCTAAGAGAGAGAGGCAGCAAGAGACGCTGAGAGAGAGAGGCAGCAAGAGACCTGACAGAGAGAGGCAGCCAGCAGACAACAGCCCAGGAAGGCAGCTGGGGTGCGCCAGTCGCCCGGACATCTAGCGACGCGCCGACAGCTCCGTGGGGCCATCCAGTCCGACAAAATTGAGACTAACGAGATCTATTTAGCCCAGTCGATTAATTGGCCTCGCTTATTTACCCGCGAAGGGGACCAGCTGCAGCTCCGCATTTCCACACCATCATAAATCTGCTTAATGGAGCAAATTCTTTTAGATAAAGTTTTAGGGTGGACAAGAAGAGTGAAGTTTAGAGGTTGTTGGGGCGGGGTGGAGGGAAGATGGTGGTTAAGGGGTAATAGGCGTCTCGGAGAGGGTGTAGTTCCTTGGGTGGCTTGGAGAGGTTGTTTTTGCCTGGGTATCTTCAGGTGTTGTTCCTTGGGTGTCTCAGACCCGGGTAGTGTGTTGCCAACACAACGTCTCAGCAAATGGGCTGTCAGAGGATCATGGTATGTTCGGACAGATATAGTGTGTGTTCGAACAGCCATGGTGTGTGTTCGGACAGCGATGGTGTGTGTTCGGACAGCCATGGTGTGTGTTCGGACAGCCATGGTGTGTGTTCGGACAGCCATGGTGTGTGTTCGGACAGCCATGGTGTGTGTTCGGACAGCCATGGTGTGTGTTCGGACAGCCACGGTGTGTGTTCGGACAGCCATGGTGTGTGTGTTCGGACAGCCATGGTGTGTGTGTTCGGACAGCCATGGTGTGTGTGTTCGGACAGCCATGGTGTGTGTGTTCGGACAGCCATGGTGTGTGTTCGGACAGCCATGGTGTGTGTGTTCGGACAGCCACGGTGTGTGTTCGGACAGCCATGGTGTGTGTGTTCGGACAGCCATGGTGTGTGTGTTCGGACAGCCATGGTGTGTGTTCGGACAGCCATGGTGTGTGTGTTCGGACAGCCATGGTGTGTGTGTTCGGACAGCCATGGTGTGTGTTCGGACAGCCATGGTGTGTGTGTTCGGACAGCCATGGTGTGTGTGTTCGGACAGCCATGGTGTGTGTGTTCGGACAGCCATGGTGTGTGTGTTCGGACAGCCATGGTGTGTGTTCGGACAGCCATGGTGTGTGTTCGGACAGCCATGGTGTGTGTTCGGACAGCCATGGTGTGTGTTCGACCAGCCATGGTGTTGTTCGACCAGCCATGGTGTGTGTTCGACCAGCCATGGTGTGTGTTCGACCAGCCATGGTGTGTGTTCGGACAGCCATGGTGTGTGTTCGGACAGCCATGGTGTGTGTCGGACAGCCATGGTGTGTGTTCGGACAGCCATGGTGTGTGTTCGGACAGCCATGGTGTGTGTTCGACCAGCCATGGTGTGTGTTCGGACAACCATGGTGTGTGTTCGACCAGCCATGGTGTGTGTTCGGACAGCCATGGTGTGTGTTCGGACAGCCATGGTGTGTGTTCGGACAGCCATGGTGTGTGTTCGGACAGCCATGGTGTGTGTTCGGACAGCCATGGTGTGTGTTCGACCAGCCATGGTGTGTTCAGAGGTGAATGGGAGTGGTTTAATAGAATACATTGGGCTCGAACTCCTGGGCCTCGCCTTTGACGATAGCCGTTTTGGATCAACATCATCTCTCGAAAACCCTTTCCCCCCCCCCAAAAAAAAAAAAATTGCTAGACTCGCTTCCTGTTTTTAATTCAATTTTGGCGCGAACGGCTGGTATATTTTGCGGCGTCACTCATCGTTTAAGTGAAGGTACAGCGACAGGTAAAACACTGTCCAAGGTAAAGACCAGCCGCTGGGGTGTTCATCCTGTCACTTGTACCCACACACAGCTGGGACTTGCTTAACTGTCTCAAGTGAACAGGTTATCAAAACAAGAAGATGAACACTTGATAACTTCCTTATCTTACGTTATCTTGCTAGTGTAAAGTGCGGTAATCTCTTAAGAACAGTGTCTACATTTGACAAATAGTGTTTTTCCCAACTCAAACAATGTGGGGTTTATTATTCTATACATATTTCTAATGTCTCTTAGATGTTCACACTCTCTCAGGTAGTGGTCAAGGATACCTGATCACCCAGGCTGTGATTCATACGTCAGACTGCGAGCAGCTGCGTCTAACAGCCTGGTTGACCATTCCAGCAACGAGGAGTCCTGGTCGAAGATCGAGCCGCGGGGACGCTAAACCCCGAAACCATCTCAAGGTAACCTCAAGGTAGTGGTTAAGGCGGTGTCCGTCACTCTCACAACAGACTCTATAACTCTGCTTCTCAGCTCTTGTTACCATCTTGTCCATCCACGGATGTTGTATCCAAGACGGATTCTCACTATTACTGATTCCCTCCCGCGGCGGCCACCCTCCCCTTCGTCCATAATGATTGGGATTGCCAGCTGAAACCTCATTGTACCAGCGTACAGATTGACTGGTTTATTATTGTCCTCCTTTCCTCAGTTATCTTGTCTCGGTGACCTCCTGCCACACTACAAGGCTGATCCCCTCTCCCAGCCTATAGGTCAGCCTCTCCTCCCAGCCTACAGGTCAGCCTCTCCTCCCAGCCTACAGGTCAGCCTCTCCTCCCAGCCTACAGGTCAGCCTCTCCTCCCAGCCTACAGGTCAGCCTCTCCTCCCAGCCTACAGGTCAGCCTCTCCTCCCAGCCTATAGGTCAGCCTCTCCTCCCAGCCTACAGGTCAGCCTCTCCTCCCAGCCTACAGGTCAGCCTCTCCTCCCAGCCTACAGGTCAGCCTCTCCTCCCAGCCTACAGGTCAGCCTCTCCTCCCAGCCTACAGGTCAGCCTCCCCTCCCAGCCTACAGGTCAGCCTCCCCTCCCAGCCTACAGGTCAGCCTCTCCTCCCAGCCTACAGGTCAGCCTCTCCTCCCAGCCTACAGGTCAGCCTCTCCTCCCAGCCTACAGGTCAGCCTCCCCTCCCAGCCTACAGGTCAGCCTCTCCTCCCAGCCTACAGGTCAGCCTCTCCTCCCAGCCTACAGGTCAGCCTCTCCTCCCAGCCTACAGGTCAGCCTCTCCTCCCAGCCTACAGGTCAGCCTCTCCTCCCAGCCTACAGGTCAGCCTCCCCTCCCAGCCTACAGGTCAGCCTCCCCTCCCAGCCTACAGGTCAGCCTCCCCTCCCAGCCTACAGGTCAGCCTCTCCTCCCAGCCTACAGGTCAGCCTCTCCTCCCAGCCTACAGGTCAGCCTCTCCTCCCAGCCTACAGGTCAGCCTCTCCTCCCAGCCTACAGGTCAGCCTCCCCTCCCAGCCTACAGGTCAGCCTCCCCTCCCAGCCTACAGGTCAGCCTCTCCTCCCAGCCTACAGGTCAGCCTCTCCTCCCAGCCTACAGGTCAGCCTCTCCTCCCAGCCTACAGGTCAGCCTCCCCTCCCAGCCTACAGGTCAGCCTCTCCTCCCAGCCTACAGGTCAGCCTACAGGTCAGCCTACAGGTCAGCCTCTCCTCCCAGCCTACAGGTCAGCCTCTCCTCCCAGCCTACAGGTCAGCCTCTCCTCCCAGCCTACAGGTCAGCCTCCCCTCCCAGCCTACAGGTCAGCCTCTCCTCCCAGCCTACAGGTCAGCCTACAGGTCAGCCTCCCCTCCCAGCCTACAGGTCAGCCTCCCCTCCCAGCCTACAGGTCAGCCTCCCCTCCCAGCCTACAGGTCAGCCTCTCCTCCCAGCCTACAGGTCAGCCTCTCCTCCCAGCCTACAGGTCAGCCTCTCCTCCCAGCCTACAGGTCAGCCTCTCCTCCCAGCCTACAGGTCAGCCTCTCCTCCCAGCCTATAGGTCAGCCTCCCCTCCCAGCCTACAGGTCAGCCTCCCCTCCCAGCCTACAGGTCAGCCTCTCCTCCCAGCCTACAGGTCAGCCTCTCCTCCCAGCCTACAGGTCAGCCTCCCCTCCCAGCCTACAGGTCAGCCTACAGGTCAGCCTCCCCTCCCAGCCTACAGGTCAGCCTCCCCTCCCAGCCTACAGGTCAGCCTCCCCTCCCAGCCTACAGGTCAGCCTCTCCTCCCAGCCTACAGGTCAGCCTCTCCTCCCAGCCTACAGGTCAGCCTCTCCTCCCAGCCTACAGGTCAGCCTCTCCTCCCAGCCTACAGGTCAGCCTCTCCTCCCAGCCTACAGGTCAGCCTCTCCTCCCAGCCTATAGGTCAGCCTCCCCTCCCAGCCTACAGGTCAGCCTCCCCTCCCAGCCTACAGGTCAGCCTCTCCTCCCAGCCTACAGGTCAGCCTCTCCTCCCAGCCTACAGGTCAGCCTCCCCCCCAGCCTACAGGTCAGCCTCCCCTCCCAGCCTACAGGTCAGCCTCCCCTCCCAGCCTACAGGTCAGCCTCCCCTCCCACACGGGTCAGCTCAC
>WNGS01135237.1:20535067-20547116 GCA_020271785.1 Procambarus virginalis
TGTCGAAACTGCTATTGACGGAATGAGGCGGGTCCCGATCTTCTTCGATGGACGATTTCGGCGGTGGTGCAACTTGAGGCAAGAAACCCCGCTTATATTCAGGAGCTCTCGAGCACCAAGCTCGTGACCATCAGCAGCAGTGCCTTTTTCGTGAATCATTTGGCCAATCAGGATGCTAGGGCAGGTGATTCGAAGAACGCATTGCGGTCGCACGTGATCCAGCATACGGCCCACCAATATCTCTTGTTTAGCCCACCCGGATCAACCGCGACGAGTACGTGAGCGGTTTTCAAGAGCTGGTCGGATCGCGAGTTCGAGCTCATCAATATATTCGGCTAGAAGTCGCGGGTGTTCCTGGTCAAGCAGGTGCAGCAACTCTGTCCGTCGTGGATTTTTCGGCTTCAATGCTTCGAGGACGAGTTGGGCGGTGTTGTCGGCAACACGGCAGTCACAGCGGTGACGCTTGTCGAACAGCTGGTGTCTGAACGCGGCCACGAGCCCGCCAACTGGCTTGACTGATTCCTCGGAGCCGAAGAGCTGAACGGGCGCCGAGACGGCGCGCCGCAAGCGAATTGACCTAGTCCATAACCCTCATTGACCTGGATACGACCGATGTACTTAACTAGTTAACGCTCAATCGTGGCCCTCTGCTGACTGCAGTTGAGCGCCAAAGCCAAGGCAGGATCCCCCATACGCGACGCGGCCGAATCTGGTGAACACCCTGCAGCAAGTCATTGCCTGGGGCGAGGCAGTACAATCATATTATCGACCAGATCAAGGGCAAGCCAAGAGTCGTATGACAAATGATCAAGAGCTACGAAGCAGTCAATGAATACAAGTTCCGATCTTTGGTGTGCGCAACATGGGTGACCTTGCGAAACAATGCAGCTGCCTCCCGCACTAACTTGCCGAAGGAGTGGAATGGATGCCGCCAAGCTGATGTCTGGAGCGAGTTTCGACAAAGCTCAAAGGGTCTATACCCAGAGATCCTGAGCCTGTCGCAAAACACGGTTTCTCGGCAGCGGTGGCGAGAGCCGCAGGCCTCCTGGCGCGCGTTCTCAGGTGTCCTGAACCGGGCAGTCCTTAGGCAGGTATTCAGGAAGGCGGGTGAACGCATCAGCGCGATCCAGAGCCTCATCGCAAGGTCAAGCACGTACCTGGCTCAAAGGAAGCCCTGTATCTGCAGCCCGGGTCCAGTTCCGGAGACGGCGAGTTTCAGAACTACCTGGCCGCAGCAGCAGGGCCTTGCGATTCTGCAGCAGGCCCAGCGCGACATCCTGACCAACAGGCCGCGAGCTGGCGATGACGGTCGAGACGGCAATCAATCCTGGCGGCGTTGTTCGCTTCGGGGGCGGTTCCCGGCTCTGGAGGACACGTCATGGCTAATCGAATTCGTGGTCCCTCCGCCTTCGGCGACGTGCGCTGGCCGCGCTCTCCTGGTTGCTCGGACAAGGCGGACAGGCGCCCGGACGCCACCCCACGTGAGCGAACCTCGGCACATCGGTTATCGACGGGGTTCGGGTTTCCGGGCAGGGACTAACTGGCGCGCTACTGCAACGACAGAATCGGCGAACCCTAGTTGTGAGCGTGGGGGTGCAGACCGCACCGTGTCGCTTGACTCGGAATTCCAGCGCATCCCGGAACCCGTTCGCTTCTAGCCAGCCGCTCCAGGATAAAGCCCCTGCCATGTTCTATCGAACCGACAACCTTCTGGCATTGGAATGCCATCCTGTCGACCTACGTTGGCACGGTTTTCGAGCAGTGTCGCCAGCAGTTTCGCGGCTGGCCACCACGCCTCGTGACCCTGTAATCTGGTGCTCTTCGGCTGGGCGGTGATGCCGTCATGGTTTCCGCTCCGATAATGACTTCCTGACCGGATGGTACGGATGCTGATCACGCCCGGCGCACATCAACGTTGGCGATCTACAACAGCTACGTCGTGGAGTTCCTCTGGGGGGCCCCCGACGCTTGGATGCCGTGGTGGTGGGGCGCACGCCCGACGGTGGGCTTCCTGGCTCACCTCGCCAACCAGTTCCATTGACGCCGGCGGTGCTTAATGGCGCGCCAGGATACGCCCCGGGCTCCTTCATCCCCGCCTTCGGCAACGTTTCCAATGGGCGGATCTTCGGGTCTTGTACCGCCGGCATCCCTGTTCCAGGCCTATGCAGCCTTCCTGATGGCGTTGTCCAAGGCTGGGCATGGCAGTGCTGCTGGGCCTGTGGCCCACTGTTATGTGTTGACCTTGCTTTTCGATGGTACCAAAGCGCCTGTTCGAGCTCTGGGTGGGTCATCCTTGAACTTCGTATTCCTGGCGGTGGTGGTGCGCGGCCCCCTCCCGTGAAGTTGTCCTCAGCTCGCGGCGAGATACCTCATGCCGCGGCCGGTGCGCGATCGCGGCGAACCCGACCGCCGACCAGGCATGACGCGCATCGCCTGAGCTGATCGTACGCTCTTCCTTCCGGGCACAGGTCCCATCGATCGCATCGGCGATCGGGGGCGGTGTTGCGGTCGCACGAGCTGGTGCCGCTGGTGGCGTACTCCAAGCAGCCGTCTTGGTGGGCCTCCAGCAGGCCCACCAGTGTCCGGCGATCCATGCAACGCGCCGCGGCGGACTTTGCGTTCGCGGCAAAGGCCGGCAGAAGGAGCGGTGCCGGGGCGGGGGGCCGATGTCGGTTTACCGCGGGTTACCGGATCGGGCGAAAATAAATACGGTCGAGAAGGCATCCGGGCGCTGATTGGCGCGGTGATAGAGAAAAGCAGAGCATCACAGGTAATGAGGTACATGAGGTTTCTAGTGAAATGGCAATCCGGGGAGTTCAGTGACGAGACAGCGGGGCCACAGGGCGTGTCCGCCCTGGCGGCCCGCGGTTCTGGCTGCGCCTACAGCTGGGTGCTCATGGGCACCGCCCCGAAGCCGCCGACTTGTGACGGTGAGTTTCGCCCGCCTGAATCGCCGTCGGCCACAGTCCCATCCTGGGACAGGCGGAGGCCCAACCATGACGGCCCAGCGGCCCTCGATTGCGCAGGCGTCAGACCGCGACAGCGCGTCGCCCGCTCGACGCCTTCGTTCGCGAAAAGGGCGCAGCTGGGAGAGTAACCGAGCTGGAAGGGAGAGTCGCGCGCGTGGCGTGGTCGGGTGGCCGGCTGGCGCTGGCCATTGCGACTGTCCGGTGGCTGCAGTTGCCGGCCTGACGCCGCTGAAGCAGACCGGCTGCGCATTCTGCGTGTCGCAAAGTCACCCGTGATCGTTGAGGTGTACGGAAATGCCAGACTGCCCGAACCTCATACGCGAACGGTGAACAGTTCTTCGTGCAAGAGCTACGTTCGCTCGCGCGACGGGTACTCAACCGGAGCTGATCGAGACTCAACAACACGGTAGGCCTGATGAGTGGCGAAGCCCGAACAGCCGGTATGGGGCGCAATTGTCGACCCGAAAACCCGACGTCACCGCTCAATGGTATGGCAGACGGCCCGTGTTCGGGTGACGGTCAAGTCGGTGTCATTCATACAGCCCGACATTGCGTCTCGTGCGTACTTCAGGAATCGACAGCGGAACCTGGGATCGCCGCGGCCAACGCATTGGGGACGCACGGTGTCGTTCAAGTACGTCGGCTCGCGCGGAGCGACGGACCGGGCTCCATCAAATCCGCTTTGGCTTGCACGTGTCCTCGACGAACGACCCTGACTCGGCCATTGAGTCGCCACGCCGGTGGCGCGTGCAGGCGGCTGGCGAGCGGGAGCGCAGACGGGGATCGGAGGCAGCCGCGATCGTGTACCCCGGGCCTGCAGCCAGGTTGAACGCGGGTGTCCCGGCCAGTGATGCTCGCATACCTCTGCTGCCTGGCCCTCGGTTTTGGCGTGCGGCGCAGGCTTCAGACGAAGAGAAACCCACCGGGGGGCTGCCGTTCGATCCACGCGTTTCGGTCGGATCGACTACAACGCAGCGCAAGTCGTGCGCGGTGACGTCGTGGTACTGACGGGCTTTTCGACGCATTATCCAGTTTGGCATGCGACGGTCAGTCGGGATTATCCGTTGGCGTGCGCCGACTGGTTGTAGTGCCTCGCAGCGGCAATCTCTTTTCGGCCAGAAAGCAAACGGCAATGGGACACGAATGCACCGTGTGACAACCGCCGTGTGTAATCACTTCTGCATTGACCGTCACTCGCGTGAAAGCGCGAGACCCTGCGGCCTGGCAGGACGCCCAGCCCTGTCCTACGCCTCTCGTTTTCGGGGGGGGGCGTCCGTACCCAGAAGACGAGGCGGGTCCGCCGGCTGCCTGCCAAGCAGGCGCGAAGCTCAATTGAGGCTGGGCCCAGGAACAGGTGGCGCTCAACCTCGACGCGGCCGCCGCGCCGCAGCGGACAACGGACGACTATTAGGGGTGCCGCCGGGTCGAGCGAGGTGGCACACCCAGCACAAGCCCGTGATGACGGTCGTTCACGTACCTGACGTTCGGGGGCAACCGGCGAGACATGGCCCGCGGTCGTCACGCGGGTGGACGAAGCTGGGGGGCGAGAGCGCTCGTCAACATCAGCGGTGGAGGGCAATGTCGCGGTTGGTGCACTGGGTAGGCCGGATGCTTGAGGTTGCGCAAAGGACTCTTCGGTGGCTGTGCGTGCTGAACCGGGTAGCCACGATGCCTCAACGGGGTCCGCGAACAACAGAACCGGATACGTCATCAGATCGGGTTGAAAGAGTCATCAAGCAGCAAGGGAGTCCGGCCGTGAGTCTGCTGGACCGAATTCGTGGCGGCGTCGGAGCGAACGAGGCAGCCTCCCGACCAGGCGCAGGCGACGCAGGCTCATGTCGACGCTGTGGGCCCTGCCGTCGCTCTGGAAAGCGGTCGGCGGCGCAATGGCGCGTTAACCGCTGCCGTGCTTCGACGGTCAATCGGCGCGCTGGGCCTTGGCAGCATTCGGTTCGTGTCAATCAGCCCCCTGAAGCGGACTGCGCCGCGTGCCGGCTGCCAGGTGGCGGAACAGGGGCGGGGCAGGGGCTGCCGCCACTCGCCCTAAGGGCACTCAACTCCCAGCGGGGCGCCTCCCGCCGCCCGGTGCACCAACAGCACGTTGGCCAAGCCTGACGCGGTCAGCCGGCAGGCTGCCGCAGCCTCACAAGCCTCCCGTCGCACCGGCTGCGTATCAGGGTAACCGGGTATCGAGGCGACAGCCCCCATGTCCGTTGCGAACCGTTCCGCCCGAAGAGTGTATTGCGGCTGTGGGTGGTGGTGTGACACCGTGGGACGTGCGGTCCTGGCGAGGCACGCAAAGGCCTCCACAAGACTGGCCTTGGAGTCGCAAGCTGAAACCCGGAAAACTGATGGTAAGGCGGCAAAGGCGGGCGCGACCGGGCAGAGCGGGCTCTCAAGGGGTGGATGAGCCGCGGAGGGCGGGCCTTGCCACGCGAATAGCGGCGGCCTGCAAGCTGGTTCAAGCACTGCGGGCTGACACGGGGTGGACGAGTCAGCCGTTCTGTCGTGCGAAGCTGCAACCTTCCGTGCCTGCGGAGACCGACCTCGGCCGTGCTGATGCCGGCCGCGATTTCGTGATCGCCAAGGGTGCATTGATCGACTGCATGCGCTTGAGACCGGCCATCGATACCACCGATGGGACCCGGCCGGAAAAACCCCCAACAGGCCGGGTCAACCCGTGACGTCCTACTCGGACAACAGGCCTGCGTGGTCCTTGCTGGAGGGCGGTGGAACGCAACTTGGTCGGCTGAGACAGGCAGAGGCCGGCATTCGGCTGGGCAAGCGCCGGGCGTTCGTGCTGTGGACTCGGGCCAAGACACCCGAAGGGGTGTTGTCATCGACATGCACAACCCTTCACCAGGCAACCGACGCACACTGGGCCGAGCTGGGCTTGGACGGCTGGGTGCGATCAGACCTACGTTTACGCGGAGGCGGATTCGGTGCTGGAGCGATCATTGATGGAACCTTCATCCTTCATCAAATTTAGAAATTCGATGAACAACGTACGTTAGTCACATACTTTAAAATATGCAGCACCCCCAGCATGTCAAAATCCCAAACGTAACGATTGCAAGAATTATGTTCAGAAAAGTCCAAAGGACCTTACAACGAGACTTTTGGAAGGACATAAAAGTCTTATAAGACATAAGACAGAGACGAGGCACTGAGGGTGACAGGCTTCCAACATCTACGATCATAGCAGGAGACATAGAGCAACAAGGTGGATGAAAGACCAACAGTTTCCCGGGTGAGAGAGCAAGCAGACGGAGGAGCCACAGGCTGGCAAGCTGGAAGCACAAACGAGTCACAAAGAGGCAAGAAAATATGAGTCCGTACGACCCCAGGGAGGCGGAGAAGCATTAGAGACCGGCACGACCTTGGAGGTTGAAGCAGGCAACAGGTACACCTGCTGAGGGTGTGGTGGGTTGGGGGGAGAGATGGGGTGCTCTTGAGGTGGACTGTCCTTCCTCAGTGACACAGATACACCAACACACACACACACACACACACACACACACACACACCACACACAGACACACATCACCCACACACACAGACACCCCCCCATAAGCCAGATGGTGTGTGTACCACCCATAAGCCAGCAGGTGTTGTACCACCCCCTTAAGCCAGCAGGTGTGTGTTCCACACCCTAACCCAGCAGGTGTAGACGAGGCGAGGTGGGAGGGACACGAGGGAGTGTGGAGCTGGGCTGAGATACGGCCGCTTGTTATGTACCTTTAAGATCTACAATACTGCCAGCTGGTGTACTCCTGCAGCAGCATGTGGGAGGTTAGTGTGTGGGGGGTGTGCTCCACACCAGGGGGGTGTTGCTCCACACCAGGGGGGGGGGTGTTGCTCCACCACCAGGGGGGGTGTTGCTCCACACCAGGGGGGTTGCTCCACACCAGGGAGGGGGATGTTGCTCCACACCAGGGGGGGGTGTTGCTCCACACAAGGGGGGGGGTGTTGCTCCACACCAGGGGGGGGATGTTGCTCCACACAGGGGGGGTGTTGCTCCACACCAGGGGGGGGTGTTGCTCCACACCAGGGGGGTGTTGCTCCACACCAGGGGGGGTGTTGCTCCACACAAGGGGGGTGTTGCTCCACACCAGGGGGGTGTTGCTCCACACCAGGGGGGGGGTGTTGCTCCACAGCAGGGGGGTGTTGCTCCACACCAGGAGGGGGGGTTGCTCCAACCAGGGGTGGTGTTGCTCCACACCAGGGGGGGGGGATGTTGCTCCACACCAGGGGGGGGGTGTGCTCCACAGCAGGGGGGTGTGCTCCACACCGGGGGGGTGTTGCTCCACACCAGGGGGGGGGTGTTGCTCCACACCAGGGGGGGGTGTGCTCCACACCAGGGGGAGTGTTGCTCACCCAGGGGGGGTGTGCTCCACACCAGGGGGGGGTGTTGCTCCACACCAGGGGGGGTGTTGCTCCACACCAGGGGGGGTGTTGCTCCACACCAGGGGGGTGTTGCTCCACACAGGGGGGGGGTGTTGCTCCACACCAGGGGGATGTTGCTCCACAGCAGGGGGAGTGTTGCTCCACACCAGGGGGGTGTTGCTCCACACCAGGGGGGTGTTGCTCCACATCAGGAGGGGTGTTGCTCAACACCAGGGGGGGTGTTGCTCCACACCAGGGGGGGTGTTGCTCCACACCAGGGGGGTGTTGCTCCACACCAGGGGGGGGGGGTGTTGCTCCACACCAGGGGGGGGGTGTGCTCCACACAGGGGGGGTGTTGCTCCACACCAGGGGGGTGTTGCTCCACACCAGGGGGATTTTGCTCCACACCAGGGGGTGTTGCTCCCACAGGGGGGGGGTGTTGCTCCACACCAGGGGGTGGTGTTGCTCCACACCAGGGGGGGTTGCTCACACCAGGGGGGGTGTTGCTCCACACCGGGGGGGTGTTGCTCCACACCAGGGGGGGTGTTGCTCCACACCAGGGGGGGTGTTGCTCCACACCAGGGGGGTGTTGCTCCTCACCAGGGGGGTGTTGCTCCACACCAGGGGGGTGTTGCTCCTCACCAGGGGGGTGTTGCTCCTCACCAGGGGGGTGTTGCTCCTCACCAGGGGGGGTGTGTTGCTCCACACCAGGGGGGGTGTTGCTCCACACCAGGGGGGGTGTTGCTCCTCACCAGGGGGGGTGTTGCTCATCACCAGGGGAGGTGTTGCTCCACACCAGGGGGGGTGTTGCTCCTCACCAGGGGGGTGTGTTGCTCCACACCAGGGGGGGTGTGTTGCTCCACACCAGGGGGGGGGGGTGTTGCTCCACACCAGGGGGGGGTGTTGCTCCACACAGGGGGGTGTTGCTCCACACCAGGGGGGGGGGTGTTGCTCCACACCAGGGGGGGGTGTTGCTCCACACCAGGGGGGGTGTTGCTCCTCACCAGGGGGGGTGTGTTGTTCCACACCAGGGGGGGGTGTTGCTCCACACCAGGGGGGTGTTGCTCCACACCAGGGGGGGGGGTGTTGCTCCACACCAGGGGGGTGTTGCTCCACACCAGGGGGGGTGTGCTCCACACCAGGGGGGTGTTGCTCCACAGCAGGGGGGTGTTGCTCCACAGCAGGGGGGTGTTGCTCCACAGCAGGGGGGTGTTGCTCCACACCAGGGGGGGGTGTTGCTCCACACCAGGGGGGGGGTGTTGCTCCACACCAGGGGGGGTGTTGCTCCACACCAGGGGGGGGGTGTTGCTCCACACCAGGGGGGGTGTTGCTCCACACCAGGGGGGGTGTTGCTCCACACAAGGGGGGTGTTGCTCCACACCAGGGGGGGGTGTTGCTCCACACCAGGGGGGGGTGTTGCTCCACACCAGGGGGATGTGTTGCTCCACACCAGGGGGTGGTGTTGCTCCACACCAGGGGGGTGTGTTGCTCCACACCAGGGGGGTGTGTTGCTCCACACCAGGGGGATGTTGCTCCACACCAGGGGGTGGTGTTGCTCCACACCAGGTGGGTGGTACAGCCCCCCACCACCACCACCACCAGCAGGTGGGTGGTACAGCCTCCCCCACCACCACCACCACCAGCAGGTGGGTGGTACAGCCTCCCCACCACCACCACAGCAGGGTGGGTGGTACAGCCTCCCCCACCACCACCACCAGCAGGTGGGTGGTACAGCCTCCCCCACCACCACCACCACCAGCAGGTGGGTGGTACAGCCTCCCACACACCACCACCACCAGCAGGTGGGTGGTACAGCCTCCCCCACCACCACCACCACCAGCAGGTGGGTGTACAGCCTCCCCACCACCACCACCAGCAGGTGGGTGGTACAGCCTCCCCCACCACCACCACCACCAGCAGGTGGGTGGTACAGCCTCCCCCACCACCACCACCAGCAGGTGGGTGGTACAGCTCCCCCACCACCACCACCACCAGCAGGTGGGTGGTACAGCCTCCCCACCACCACCACCACCAGCAGGTGGGTGGCACAAACCTCCCCACCACCAGCAGGTGGGGTGGCACAACCTCCCCCACCACCACCCTCGCCAGGTTCACCACCGTCAATGACTCTCAGATTGTGTCATATAAATTTTTTTTCAACTTTTACCCTTGTTTTCCGTGACATTTTGAGGGATTCTGGCAGCAGCGACGGAGTAGCCGGGGGACTATAGCGGAAATATAGCCTATTATAGCGGAAGATATCCTGGTCGTGCAAGGTTTACCTGTCGTTCAGCGTGTAAACTCCCTACTTAGGTGCCGTCCTGCAAGGTTGCAAGTGGCCCGAAAGTCGCATTAATATATAACAGCCGAGCATAATGTTCCCGTCTCAGGCGGCCGGATAGTCTAGGATCGCGCATGTTCTCAATTGCAATTGTCTCGTGTTGCGTGTAGAGGCAGCGTGCAACCTGCAAGGCCCGCTCTGCCAGATTCAATTTGCTTCTATTTCTTCCTGATTCTGAGGAGAATAGAGACCTACAGCAAAAATCTTGCCGGGTCTATGCCATAGTTTGCCGCCAAGATTGCCGCCATTTTGTCTTAATGTCCGGCCCAAGAACCAATCACGTCCTCGATTACAGCTCCAACGAGACAATCGGGCGAGTCCGTTTCCTCGAACAATTGACTTCAGGGCGAAGACGTAATCTCCTTATCCGGCTCGGATATGCTAGGATAAGGAGAATTAAGGTTAAATAATGGGACCGACTGCCAGTCTGAGTGATGGAAATACGATCAGCTCAAAATTTAGCCGAGCAAATGGCTGAGTCTGCGAGGTGATGCCGTCGACATAAGTCACCGTTGAGGCGGTCGGGACGCGCAGTAACCTCCTCGGTCGGGTTCCGGGGAGTCCGTGATTGTTTCCGCGCTCGCTTCTTATAGCCAATCAGAAAGACTTTATTGGTTTTCGCAGAATCTAATCTGTGTTACGGGCTCTTACTCCAGCAGTAAGGTGGAGAGTGACCCCTAGGTGATTCCAGGCGCTACACACTATAGGAGGATGTGTAGTGGATGTCTCTGGATGTTGGCCAAGATGTTGAGGGGAGGAGGCTGCCGATGTTGCCCCTGTTTATGTCAATTGATGATTGACAGTTGAGAAATGGGACCAAAGGAGCCGAAGCTCCACAACCCCCCTCAGGCACAACTAGGTGACATGCCACTCAGGACGGATCTGAGTGGCGGTACAACCTGAAGGCAGCCAGGGAGGGGCCGCCTGGTGTAACTAGCGGGATAAGAAGCCGCCTCTCACCCAACACCTTCCAGATACAACACGGACTCTCCCGCCTCGTGCTCCGTTGACACTTGTATTTAGAGTTGGACTCCATCATAAAATAAATGTTTGTGAAAATAAAATAAAATGAAGCTTAAAAGATCCGTTCTACAAGTTGATTTTAAGCCATTTTGGTGAAGATTTTCTGTATTTATTAACAGCTTCATTGACTTCTACCTCGTAATTATGGATGTCAACAGCCCGATGCTTACTCTGTTGATGGACTGTGCCTACCCGGTTGATGGGCTGTGCTCACCCTGTTGATGTCTGTGCCTACTCTGTTGATGGCCTGAGGATGATGTAGACGGAAGCAACAAGACTTGTAGCATAGCACCAGACGACACGGTATCACCTGCCGCTGTACACACGTGATTCGACTGACTTTACAACCGCTTGTTTTAGAACTGTCAATCATCACTGGCGGAGTCCCCAAGACCTGTACTACGGGCTCACCATAGCCCGTGCTACTTGGAACTTCTTGTTCTAGGTAGCGAATCTTTAACAACAACAACACCCCAAGACCTGGTTGCGAAGCCAACCTCACCCTCGCCTCTCCTCTCCTCCTTATTCCCAAACCCGTCCCTCCTGCATCATCCCCCTCCCCCCAACACAAACACACACCGCAGCACCCCCTCCCCCAGCCTCCCTCAGCCTCCCCCAGCCTCCCCCAGCCTCCCCCAGCCTCCTACACAAGCCTGGACCAGCTCTGAAATTAAACTTGCCCAGCACACTAGGGCGGCTGGGAATTCTTTAATGAAGAGCGGACGCCATCGCTAATTAGACAAAGACTCCGTTCCGTGCGCGCCAAGTTTGAATTTTGAACAGTAATTTGGGGGGCGGCCTTTAGGGTGTCGCTGAGGTGGAAGTCCTGAGACAGACGTTTGTGGTCCCATAGCGGGTGTCGGAGGGGGGGGGGGGGGTGGACTAGGGTCTGATAGCGGGTGTCGGGGGGGGGGGAACTAGGGGTCTGATAGCAGGTGTCGGGAGTGAGGACTAGAGGTCTGATAGCGGGTATCGGGGGGGGATACCATAGGTCAGATAACAAGTTCTCCTTTAAAATCAAGTCTCCCGTGAAACATAGTGTCTGTGCGTGTGTGCGCGCGTTTCCATTGTGTCATTGAGACCATTGTTATTGTCGTTTCCTTGGTGGAGGAGACGACGAGAGACGACAATGTTCCTCCCCCCCTACACGGCCAGCAAAGTCTGGTCTCCCGCCCGCCGCCTCGCACACTACGTTAAACGAGATTCCAGATTCCGGTTTTCATGAAGTTGTGGATTCCAGAAATCGTGGAAGGTGTGTGTGGACACGGAGGCTAATTACATAACTACCCGCTGCTGAATAATACAGCAGTTATCTTCAGTAATGGTAAGG
>WNGS01135237.1:20548116-20566526 GCA_020271785.1 Procambarus virginalis
GCCTCAGTGTGGGCTGGTGTTGGGGCTGACGAGGCTTGCCGCCGCCACCACCACCCTCGCTCACCGCTCCTCAAAGCTTTCCAAACAATATCAAACTCTAAAAAAAAGAACACCATCCACCACTGACGTCATAGTGTACAGACCTAGACAAGTGTCTCACTAGCCGCATCCACAGAATTTCAAAAGAGCCAATAAGCATTTTACATTTGAGTTTTGGTGAATTTGGCAGAAGGTCTACACAGCAGGTTTGTCTTCTGGCGCCACTGACGGACCTCTGGTAAACTGTCAACTAGAGGGAGGGAGGGGGTTCGAAGTACTCGGGTGGTGGGGGTTGTGGGGGGCTTCGCTTCCCCGCCTGTACCAGCTCGCCTGGGCACCCCACAGGAGGGAAATGTCAGTCACAGTGTTAGACAGCCTCGGGGTGGCCCCAACCGCCACCGTCACGGATAGGTATGCAGCCGCAAGTCGCTTCTCCTTCCTGGATTGGTCTTGACTTGATTGGTTGGGTAATGTTTGATTAGCTGTGTATTGTGAGGGGGTCGGGCGTGATGGAACGGCGGGCGTGATGGGGGGCGGGCGTGATGGGGCGGAGGGGGCAGTGGGGGGCGGCGGGCGTGAGGGGCTGGCCGGGCGTGGGGGGGCTGGGAGGTTCTGAGGAGTTAGAAGAGCTGGGAGATGAGGTTGCTCTTGGTGGTGTCCTGGCAGCATGTAGTTGTTGACGGTGTGGTTCAGCAGAGAGAACGGTGTGGGGGTGGGTGCCCCTGCTGCATGCCGCCCATGCTGCTGTGCACGCCCACGTTCCCCCGTGGTGGGGGAGTGGGCGGTGCGGGTGGTGAGGGGGGACGGGCGAGGGGCATGATGAGCGGGCGCTCCAGGGCTGTGAGGGGGGGAGTTGCAGCCGCCTGCGCCGCCTGCGGGAGCCGAACGTTCGCCGGTGCGGCCGACGACCATTTGGGAGAAGATTCCAGCTTGCCCACTGTGGGAGAAACAGACCAGGTCAGGTAACGGGGCCACGAGCTCAGGTAGCAGTGGAGCTAAAGATTATAAGGGAATTAGCATTCTCTCCCCAACTACTAACGAAACCTCTGCATCTTTCCTTAATCTACCAGTGACTCACTCATATTTAATTAGCAAGTTTATGAAACTCTGAAACACTACAAGATTGTTTATAACGACAATAAACTTGGGTTGTGGAGATTCGAAACTTGTAAACAAACTGTTTAACGAAAACACAGTTGCTATGATGGAAGATGTAAAGGTTTCGCTAGCGGTGTATTGATGAATCCTGATTCCTGGAACACACAACAGTCGCAAGATGAGGGTAATTATGAGGAGAAATATTTCTGAAACAACGATGACTTTATAGGGATATGAGGACAGGATGGTTGGGGGATATGAGGGACAGGATAGGTGGGGGATATGAGGACAGGATAGGGTGGTGGTATATGAGGACAGGATAGGGGTGTGGTATATGAGGACAGGATAGGTGGTGGGATAGACAGGATGGTGGGGTATATGAGGACAGGATAGGTTGGTGGTATATGAGGACAGGATAGGTTGGTGGGATTGAGGACGGATAGTTGGTGGGATTGAACAAGGGTGGTGGGTATATGAGGACAGGATAGGGGGGGATATGAGGACAGGATAGGGTGTGGCTGGGGATATGAGGACAGATAGGGTTGGTGGTTATATGAGGACCAGGATAGGGTGGATGGTATATGAGGACAGGATTAGGTGGTGGTATATGAGGACAGGATAGGGTGGTGGGATATGAGGACAGGATAGGGTGGGTCGGGATATGAGGACAGGATAGGGTGGTGGTATATGAGGACAGGATAGGGTGGTGGGATATGAGACAGGATAGGGTGGTGGGATATGAGGACAGGATAGGGTGGTGGTATATGAGGACAGGATAGGGTGGTGGGATATGAGGACAGGATAGGGTGGTGGGATATGAGGACAGGATAGGGTGGTGGGATATGAGGACAGGATAGGGTGGTGGTATATGATGTAGTCCCCGTCCCTCCGACGACCAGTCCAACCTCACGAACAGGAACAACGACAAACACTACCCATTAACATGATGTACCAATGAGACAAATCAGTAGACGCTAAGGAGGAACCTCGTTTCACGGAGCATATCCCACCCTATGCTCTGGATACGCTTCCCCAGAGCATATAGTATAGCGGTCTAAGGCTGGGTGCGCTTATGGAGCATACCCAGAGCATAGCTTCGAATGCCCTCGTGGCTCCTACACCGATATTCTCCACAGGAACATGCCCAACCACTTGGGCTGGACGGTAGAGCGACGGTCTCGCTTCATGCAGGTCGGCGTTCAATCCCCGACCGTCCAAGTGGTTGGGCACCATTCCTCCCTCCCCCGTCCCATCCCAAATCCTTATCCTGACCCCTTCCCAGTGCTATATAGTCGCAATGGCTTGGTGCTTTCTCCCTGATAGTTCCCTTCCATTCCACAGGAGCAAGTACCGCGGGTCGCTGGTGGCCAGAGACCGCCAGGGCTCGCGGGGGAGTCAAGTATTTACCATCAGGAGTCAACAGCAACATTACGAAAGTGAGCAGTAAAACGCCATTAACATTATTTATTAACCCGTGAAGCGCGCGAAGGACGCGCACACGAACAGTAGCAACAGAGGGAGTTCACGAATGCGTATAATCCATTATACTTTCAACACGAATGAAACGCCCAAACAGGAAACTAAACGCAGACGGGAGACAGATCTTCAACGTAACATAAATAATTTATAATGATTTAAAGTTAGCAGAAACTATTTTGTATGATGAAGAAAACCGACAGGTTGTATAGGGCTACAACGCTCACAAATGTATAAAAAGAGGCACCAAATATGTGTCCAAACCCCACTATTCATAAAATATGGAAAGGGTTCTGAGAGTCTCAGTAACTTGAGATCTTAACCGTAGACAATATAATCCACGAGTTATCAAATGATACATCTAGAAATAAAACGCAAAATTTTCAAACCATTTATTTTACCCTTGTTACCCCTCCCCTTGTGATTATCTTGCCCCCCCTCTCAACCCCCCCACCCCCTGCCCCACCAATCACCCCAATCCCCCCCGCCCCACCAATCACCCCAATCCCCCCTCCCTTCACCGACACCTAGCGACTGAACGTTAAACTTGGAAGCATAAATGTGTACACAGTTGAAAACGTGTCGGAGAGTTGCAAAGGCAGAATAAAAAAAAAAAAGGTTTAATAACAGCACCTGCCAAAACCCCTCGACTAGTGCTGGTGTCCAAGTACAGAGTCAATACACTCAACAACAACAAAAGAAATGTAAATATAAATAATTAACAACTCATATCACACACACACACACACACACACACACACACACACACACACACACACACACACACACACACACACACACACACACACACACATACATACAGACATACACACATACACACACACACACACACATTATATATATATATATATATATATATATATATATATATATATATATATATATATATATATGAAAAGGGACTCACGAAGCATTAGAGGGAAACTCTTATTTGTCCCTATCAATGTAAGTTTCATATTCCTTTTTCTCACCACTCATTTTCCTGTGTTTTATTTTGCTTAATTATATATGAGAAGGAGATAGGGAGTCACGTCTTCACTGTACACAATCTGCATCTTTCACCGTCTTCCCAGCAGTGGTTGACCCTTTCTCACCTCTCTCTGACTTTGAAAATCTGAACCTCGTAAGGGAACTAAACCTGACGTCGTGAAAAAAAGAGACGAGAGAAATAGCAGAGACGTACAAAATACCTACGGAAATTTACAGAGTAGAAAAGGAAGAAATGTTCACAAATGAACACCAAAAGAACGAGAGGGCATGGATGGTAGCTTGAAACTCCGAAACAGGGTAGGAGTTACTGCATTAGATAACCGGCGGCTGGGAAACTGGGGTCCAGGAGCTAACGTTCAACCCTACAGACACAGCGAATACAACGAGGACCAAAGGGCCAGAGGTCAACCCCCGCAAGCACAACTAGGTGAGTACAACTAGGTGAGTACAACTAGGTGAGTACAACTAGGTGAGTACAACTAGGTGAGTACAACTAGGTGAGTACACACACTCACACACACACTCTGGCAGGTGAGCTGAGTGGACAGCACCTTAGACTCGTGGACCTAGGAACCCGGGTTCGATTCCGGCAGCCGGCGGAAAAATGGGCAGAGTTTCCTTCACCTGATGCACCTGTTACCTAGCAGTAAATAGGTACCTGGGAGTTAGACAGCTGCTACGGGCTGCTTCCTGGGGGATGTGTGTGTGTGAGTGTGTGTGTGTGTGTGTGTGTTAGAGAGAAATATATGTAGTAGATATAATAGAGGAAAAATAAATAGCTTATAAAGGCTACCGCTATCTACTGCTATTCAGTGGCGGCAGCAGACCAATTAGCCAAGAGCTAATAGCTCCATTCTGCAGGCACAAATAGTAAATACAAGAAAATAATAAATACACATACACGAACCCCGAGAACACACACACATACGTAAAATATATATCATTGTACCGGTGTATGAAAGCCAAAGAGAGAGAGAGAGAGGGGGGCGGGGGAGAGGGGCGGCAGGAACCCAGCAATAAAGTGTTGTGGAGACAGGCCAGGCGTGAGCTGTCTGCCACTTTTGTTGATGAATTCACTTTTATTTCATGCCGGCGACGCGTTCACCACCATAAATTCTCAATAAAGAAAACGGGATGCGTTCCTTTTGACGCCTTGTCCAACGTTGGATGGTGCGGACCCCCCCCCCCCCCATCTACCAGTGGGGGGGGGGGGGGGTAGCATCGAGTACCATTGTTTAGGGGAGGCGGCGTCGCGTACCGCTATTTGGGGGGGGGGGGGTTAGCGTCGAGTACCGCTATCTATGGGTAGCATCGAGTGCCACTATCTAGAAGCGTGGGTCGCATTTGACTCTCGCTTTATCTGTTAGTAAAGTTTATTTATATATTTGTATATATATATATACTTATTGTTATGGTATCAACATCGTTGCTGGAGTGGTCATTTCGGCGCCATCTATGGACCTGCACTCTAACTCCCAGGTATTAGGTGAGACGCAGACAACGCCATCTGTTGGACGGTGGTGTTGCGTCAGTGAAAGGATCCTGTTTCATACCTCAGTTAGGAGGTGAGGCCGATGGTGATGACCTCTGGTGGGTGGAGGAAAGATATCAACCCACATAGGTTGTGCATGCAATTATAATTTCAGTTCCGAAATCTTTCAGAAGTTCTTTCAGAAGGGGTGTTATCCTAAGGCCACCTAGTATACTGGCTGTCTAGCTAAGGACGTTTATGTTCACAGAAGTGACGTGACGAGGCGATTGAGCTGACGAGGGCAGTTCTCCTTGGTCAGTCCAGAATTCCTGACTTGGTCCAGTGAGAAGACAAAGTGGCCGCCGTCGGTAGTAGCAGTGTTACGCTGTTATACTTATGCAGTGTTGTGTGGACCGACGGACCCGGGATTTGGCCATGAGGAGTTATGAGACGACAATAGTGTTCGTCTGCTGGTAAGTGCTGCTAGTGTGTTGCTAGAGACTTCTGCCAAGGTGTTAGCTACTCCTGTACATGATTATTTGAGAACCCTGTCAGCGTGTTGCTGAAGCCTGAAGTACCTGGGTGTTAGTCAGCTGTCACGGGCTGCTTCCTGGGGGTGGAGGAGGCCTGGTCGAGGACCAGGCCGCGGGGACACTAAAAAGCCCCGAAATCATCTCAAGATAACCTCAAGAGAAGCCCTCTGCCAGTGTGTTTCTGTAGAGCAGATGCGGGGTATTGGGACATTGTGATGATACGGTGTGTGGACTGGCCCATGTTGAGGAATAAGGTGAACTCGCCGGTGTTTACCACTGAGCGCGGACGACGTGTACATGAAGATAGTGGACTCTATGAGTGTCCTGGGTAAAAGCGACACAGTGTAAATATGTGTAGTAATACTTCTATATATAAGATATTGGTGAAGGTGTAATTGCGTATTGTTTATCCCCCTTTATTCTCTGCACTATTACTTGCCACCGCTAGTTCTTGAGAACTTACCATTGACTTGGGTTAGGATCATAGCAGAAGAGGTTATAAGACACGTTAACAGAAAGAACCAGGGGCCAGATTCACGAAAGCACTTACGAACGTGTACATCTTTCCTCAATCTTTGACGGCTTTGATTACATTTATTAAACAGTTTACAAGTATGAACTTCCGATTCAACTGTTGTTATTGTTATAAACAGCCTCCTGGTGCTTTGGAGCTCATTAACTGTTTAATAATTGGAAACAAAGCCGCCAAAGATTAAGAAAAGATGTACAGGTTCGTAAGTGCTTGCGTAAGCGCTTTCGTGAATCTGGCCCCTGGTTACTGGCTCAAGCTGGCCGTAACTATATATATATATATATATATATATATATATATATATATATATATATATATATATATATATATATATATAATATATATATATATAATATAAATATATATAATATAAATATTGTGTGTGTGGTAACAAGAGGGAAGGTAAGACCAAACACACGGCCAGAAATACGGCATAAATTTGTCTTGTGTAGCAGGATGGGGGGGGGGGTAGTCCAATATCTCTAATGACCCGATCATATCTCGAGTTTTGTTAGCGTTCCAGCGGCTCTTTTGGACGTGTTTGCCAGGTGGCGAGACAGACTAATATAAATCGGCTAGACCACTAATATGCCGCCGGGTAGGTCTTCAACTCGCTAGGGTCAGATTTACACGTATTTCAGCAGCCAGGTCAGTTTGGTGCTTTGAACATAGGCCTGGACGATAGACTTTATAGCCGCCACAAGAGCGAGCACTGACCAACCAACAAGAATACACACTCGTTGTGATGTAAACACAGTAGAGTGTAAACTCATCGTGTGTGTACACCGAGAAGCTGAGTTTGCTTCTAGAGGCTGGAATCCACCTGGGCCCCCCCCTAGAGGCAGGAGTCCACCTGCCCCCCCCTAGAGGCAGGAGTCCACCTGCCCCCCCCTAGAGGCAGGAGTCCACCTGGGCCCCCCCCTAGAGGCAGGAGTCTACCTGGGCCCCCTAGAGGCAGGAGTCCACCTGGGCCACCCCCTAGAGGCAGGAGTCCACCTGCCCCCCCTAGAGGCAGGAGTCTACCTGGGCCCCCCTAGAGGCAGGAGTCCACCTGGGCCACCCCCTAGAGGCAGGAATCCACCTGCCCCCCCTAGAGGCAGGAATCCACCTGGGCCCCCTAGAGGCAGGAGTCCACCTGGGCCACCCCCTAGAGGCAGGAATCCACCTGCCCCCCCTAGAGGCAGGAGTCCACCTGGCCCCCCTAGAGGCAGGAGTCCACCTGGCCCCCCTAGAGGCAGGAGTCCACCTGGCCCCCTAGAGGCAGGAGTCCACCTGGCCCCCCTAGAGGCAGGAGTCCACCTGGCCCCCCTAGAGGCAGGAGTCCACCTGGCCCCCCTAGAGGCAGGAGTCCACCTGGCCCCCCCTAGAGGCAGGAGTCCACCTGGCCCCCCCTAGAGGCAGGAGTCCACCTGGCCCCCCCTAGAGGCAGGAGTCCACCTGGCCCCCCTAGAGGCAGGAGTCCACCTGGCCCCCCTAGAGGCAGGAGTCCACCTGGCCCCCCCTAGAGGCAGGAGTCCACCTGGCCCCCCTAGAGGCAGGAGTCCACCTGGCCCCCCCTAGAGGCAGGAGTCCACCTGGCCCCCCCTAGAGGCAGGAGTCCACCTGGCCCCCCTAGAGGCAGGAGTCCACCTGGCCCCCCCTAGAGGCAGGAGTCCACCTGGCCCCCCTAGAGGCAGGAGTCCACCTGGCCCCCCTAGAGGCAGGAGTCCACCTGGCCCCCCTAGAGGCAGGAGTCCACCTGGCCCCCCTAGAGGCAGGAGTCCACATGGCCCCCCCTAGAGGCAGGAGTCCACCTGGCCCCCGTAGAGGCAGGAGTCCACCTGGCCCCCCCTAGAGGCAGGAGTCCACCTGGCCCCCCCTAGAGGCAGGAGTCCACCTGGCCCCCCCTAGAGGCAGGAGTCCACCTGGCCCCCCCTAGAGGCAGGAGTCCACCTGGCCCCCCTAGAGGCAGGAGTCCACCTGGCCCCCCCCTAGAGGCAGGAGTCCACCTGGCCCCCCCTAGAGGCAGGAGTCCACCTGGCCCCCCCTAGAGGCAGGAGTCCACCTGGCCCCCCTAGAGGCAGGAGTCCACCTGCCCCCCCTAGAGGCAGGAGTCCACCTGGCCCCCCTAGAGGCAGGAGTCCACCTGGCCCCCCTAGAGGCAGGAGTCCACCTGGCCCCCCCTAGAGGCAGGAGTCCACCTGGCCCCCCCTAGAGGCAGGAGTCCCCTGGCCCCCCCTAGAGGCAGGAGTCCACCTGGCCCCCCCTAGAGGCAGGAGTCCACCTGGCCCCCCCTAGAGGCAGGAGTCCACCTGGCCCCCCCTAGAGGCAGGAGTCCACCTGGCCCCCCCTAGAGGCAGGAGTCCACCTGGCCCCCCTAGAGGCAGGAGTCCACCTGGCCCCCCCTAGAGGCAGGAGTCCACCTGGCCCCCCCTAGAGGCAGGAGTCCACCTGGCCCCCCTAGAGGCAGGAGTCCACCTGGCCCCCCCTAGAGGCAGGAGTCCACCTGGCCCCCCTAGAGGCAGGAGTCCACCTGGCCCCCCTAGAGGCAGGAGTCCACCTGGCCCCCCTAGAGGCAGGAGTCCACCTGGCCCCCCTAGAGGCAGGAGTCCACCTGGCCCCCCCTAGAGGCAGGAGTCCACCTGGCCCCCCTAGAGGCAGGAGTCCACCTGGCCCCCCCTAGAGGCAGGAGTCCACCTGGCCCCCCCTAGAGGCAGGAGTCCACCTGGCCCCCCTAGAGGCAGGAGTCCACCTGGCCCCCCTAGAGGCAGGAGTCCACCTGGCCCCCCTAGAGGCAGGAGTCCACCTGGCCCCCCTAGAGGCAGGAGTCCACCTGGCCCCCCCTAGAGGCAGGAGTCCACCTGGCCCCCCCTAGAGGCAGGAGTCCACCTGGCCCCCCCTAGAGGCAGGAGTCCACCTGGCCCCCCCTAGAGGCAGGAGTCCACCTGGCCCCCCCTAGAGGCAGGAGTCCACCTGGCCCCCCTAGAGGCAGGAGTCCACCTGGCCCCCCTAGAGGCAGGAGTCCACCTGGCCCCCCTAGAGGCAGGAGTCCACCTGGTCCCCTAGAGGCAGGAGTCCACCTGGTCCCCCTAGAGGCAGGAGTCCACCTGGCCCCCCCTAGAGGCAGGAGTCCACCTGGCCCCCCCTAGAGGCAGGAGTCCACCTGGTCCCCCCTAGAGGCAGGAGTCCACCTGGTCCCCCCTAGAGGCAGGAGTCCACCTGCCCGCCCCCCCTAGAGGCAGGAGTCCACCTGGCCCCCCCTAGAGGCAGGAGTCCACCTGGTCCCCCCTAGAGGCAGGAGTCCACCTGGTCCCCCCTAGAGGCAGGAGTCCACCTGGTCCCCCTAGAGGCAGGAGTCCACCTGGTCCCCCCTAGAGGCAGGAGTCCACCTGGTCCCCCCTAGAGGCAGGAGTCCACCTGGTCCCCCCTAGAGGCAGGAGTCCACCTGGTCCCCCCTAGAGGCAGGAGTCCACCTGGTCCCCCTAGAGGCAGGAGTCCACCTGGGCCCCCCTAGAGGCAGGAGTCCACCTGCCCCGCCCCCCCTAGAGGCAGGAGTCCACCTCCCCGCCCCTAGAGGCAGGAGTCCACCTGCCCCGCCCCCCCTAGAGGCAGGAGTCCACCTCCCTTCCCCCCTAGAGGCAGGAGTCCACCTGCCCCGCCCCCCCTAGAGGCAGGAGTCCACCTGCCCCCCTAGAGGCAGGAGTCCACCTGGTCCCCCCTAGAGGCAGGAGTCCACCTGGTCCCCCCTAGAGGCAGGAGTCCACCTGGTCCCCCCTAGAGGCAGGAGTCCACCTGGTCCCCCCTAGAGGCAGGAGTCCACCTGGTCCCCCCTAGAGGCAGGAGTCCACCTGGTCCCCCCTAGAGGCAGGAGTCCACCTGGTCCCCCCTAGAGGCAGGAGTCCACTTGGTCCCCCCTAGAGGCAGGAGTCCACCTGGTCCCCCCTAGAGGCAGGAGTCCACCTGGGCCCCCTAGAGGCAGGAGTCCACCTCCCCCCCCCTAGAGGCAGGAGTCCACCTGGCCCCCCTAGAGGCAGGAGTCCACCTGCCCCCCCCCTAGAGGCAGGAGTCCACCTGGGCCCCCCTAGAGGCAGGAGTCCACCTGGCCCCCCTAGAGGCAGGAGTCCACCTGCCCCCCCCCTAGAGGCAGGAGTCCACCTGGGCCCCCCTAGAGGCAGGAGTCCACCTGGCCCCCCTAGAGGCAGGAGTCCACCTGGCCCCCCTAGATGCAGGAGTCCACCTGCCCCCCCCCTAGAGGCAGGAGTCCACCTGGGCCCCCCTAGAGGCAGGAGTCCACCTGGGCCCCCCTAGAGGCCGGAGTCCACCTGCCCCCCCTAGAGGCAGGAGTCCACCTGCCCCCCCCCTAGAGGCAGGAGTCCACCTGCCCCCCCTAGAGGCAGGAGTCCACCTGCCCCGCCCCCCCTAGAGGCAGGAGTCCACCTCCCCCCCCTAGAGGCAGGAGTCCACCTGCCCCCCCCCTAGAGGCAGGAGTCCACCTCCCCCCCCCTAGAGGCAGGAGTCCACCTGCCCCCCCCCCCTAGAGGCAGAGTCCACCTCCCCCCCCTAGAGGCAGGAGTCCACCTGGCCCCCCCTAGAGGCAGGAGTCCACCTGGCCCCCCCTAGAGGCAGGAGTCCACCTGCCCCCCCCCCCCCCTAGAGGCAGGAGTCCACCTCCCTCCCCCCTAGAGGCAGGAGTCCACCTGGCCCCCCCTAGAGGCAGGAGTCCACCTGCCCCCCCCCCTAGAGGCAGGAGTCCACCTGCCCCCCACCCTAGAGGCAGGAGTCCACCTGCCCCCCCACCCCTAGAGGCAGGAGTCCACCTGCCCCCCACCCTAGAGGCAGGAGTCCACCTGCCCCGCCCCCCCCTAGAGGCAGGAGTCCACCTCCCCCCCCCTAGAGGCAGGAGTCCACCTGGCCCCTCCTAGAGGCAGGAGTCCACCTGCCCCCCCACCCTAGAGGCAGGAGTCCACCTGCCCCCCCCCCCCCTAGAGGCAGAGTCCACCTGCCCTTCTATGCATCACAAAACAGGTGAGCTCAGATGAGCAAAGCCAGCAGCATCAGCAGCCGCACCAGATGCAGCCTAACCCGGCCCTCTGTGACACACAATTACGGTCGTGGGACGACGGGCGTTAAGGGTCATATATGTAACACCCGCGGCTTGTGTCCTTCGTCGCCAGAGCTTCCCTAGGGGGGGGGACTCGAACCCCCCCCCCCCCCTCTCTCTCGCTTGTCCGAAAGTTGCAGAGTCAACAGTTTGTTCTTGCAGGTTTTATAGGGTTGATCAGTCAAGGGCGGCGGCGGCGGCGGGCGTTTCACCCAGGAATCGAACTCTGTAACGGATCAAACATGTCCGCTTTGAGTAACTTCAGACACGGCGGCTGTATTAGCACCTCGAGTCTCAGTCTGGCGCACTCGAATCACCGCGCGCGCACTCGCACCCAGCTTTTTTTTTGTTCTAGTTTTGGATGGTGGTTAACGTTTGAAGTGTGTGTGTGTGTGTGTGTGTGTGTGTGGTGTGTGTGTGTGCGTGCGTGCGTGCGTGCGTGCGTGTGTGTGCGTGTGCGTGTGTGTGTGTACTCACCTAGTTGTGCTTGCGGGGGTTGAGCTTTGGCTCTTTGGTCCCGCCTCTCAACTGTCAATCTACAGGTGTACAGTTTCCTGAGCCTATTGGGCTCTATCATATCTGCATTTGAAACTGTGTATGAGTCAGCCTCCACCACTTCACTGCCTAATGCATTCCATCCCTTAACTACTCTTGACACTGAAAAAGTTCCTTCTAACGTCTCTGTGGCTCATGTGGGTACTCAGTCTCCACCTGTGTCCCCTTGTTCGCGTCCCGCCAGTGTTGAATAGTTTGTCCTTGTCTACCCGGTGATCAGGTGTGTGAGTGTGTGTTGGTGAGTGAAGGGACTGAGTGCGTGAGGTGTCACTCGAATGCATGGGAAGGGGGGGGGAATGAAGGACCACCAGGGTGTGGCTGGCAGGTGTGTGTACCACACCCGCTAAGCCAGCAGGTGTGTGTACCACTCCATAAGCCAGCAGGTGTGTGTACCACCCCTTAAGCCANATGTCTGTTGACAGTCTGATGGTATACGCGACACTCCTCTCTTCCAAGGCGTTTCGTTAGTGTCGAGATGGCTTCATTGTTCTCTGAGTTCTTAGAATTCTGAGTGAGAATTCTCAGAGAATTCAGAGTTCTGAGAGTTCTCAGAGAATTCAGAGAGTTCTGAGAGTTCTCAGAGTTCTCAGAGAATTCAGAGTTCTGAGAGTTCTCAGAGAATTCAGAGTTCTGAGAGTTCTCAGAGAATTCAGAGTTCTGAGAGTTCTCAAATTGGCGGTATTCTTGCTTGTGTAGTAGATTGTGAACGATATCTTATGGTAAATGTCAGTAGCGATCATATTTCTGTGAGTGAGGCCTTCCCTGCGTTATACGGGTCGCTGAAGGAAGTTCCGAGGGAGGTTATATGATAGTTGGGACATATTCTGTAGTGTTGATTACTTCCTCAGATGAAGCAAGCTCTTCACCTTTCTTTTAATTACCTCTTCAACATTTCCGTTGTAGGATTGATTGTTAGAAGGAACCTGCCTTCCTCTGCCGAGTTCCAGGTCAACCTGCCTCCAGCTGGAGGTGTGTGAGAGGCGGCGGAGGACAATGACATCCTCAGCACTCCGCGTGTACCTGTCAGAGCACCTAATAACACGCATCTTGCTTCCCTTAGTGTAGACTGCAATGTGAAAGAATTCCTTTTCCGAGGTTGTAACATCTAAGACAGGCGGCTTGCCTTCACTCTTCGTCTCGCAAGCGAAACTAAGCAGACGGAACTTCGCTCGAGACGTCCTTAAGCTGTAGCAAGAGTTCCATGTGAGGGTCCAGAAAGAATAGTCAACATACCTACAATAGACGTTTGGGTTTTAGATCCAGGGTGGCAAATATTTTCTCCTCAATAGTACCCATGTAAACGTTTGCCAATAGGACACACGGAGGTCGACCCGTCCTCACACTAGGCTGGTTAAAGCAGCGGCCGTCCTCCCCAGACCCATTCATAAATTTTAACATTCTGTGTATTCAACATTGGTTTTTTCTCATATATAAATTTTATTATTAGACATAAAAATTATATATATAGTTAGGCGTAGGTCAGGTTAGGTGTTTATGGTCTGTTGGTGATTATTTTTTGTAGTACGAGGTGAAGCATTTACAGCGTTGTGGTTCGAACAGAGGACGTGAGTGAAGCACTTGTTCGGACGTCATCAGTTGTGAGTCGTGTGTAAACCGTTTTTCATTCATAAACAGCGGGTTGGATGGAATCGCTTTTGCGGGTGGAATCGCGGGTGGATGGAATCGCTTTTGGGTTTTTGTTTGGAGGACGAGTTGCTATAAATGCTTCACCCGCATACTTCAAATACAAATAATCGCCAACAGAACCTAAACACCTAACCAGTGCCTAAATATGTACAATATAGTAATATAAAATAATATTAATTTATTTTGAGAAAATTCCTGTTTTGAATGAACAGAATGTTAAAATTTATGGATGCGTCTTTGGGGTCGACCGCTGGATGTAATGGACTTGAGTCGAGGACGGGTTGGAATGAGCTCACTCCGTGACTCCGACTCCACTCCCATCGATTGTCTTACATCTTACTGCTGGCGTATTGACATCCTAAATTATATCTGAGATGTCTTGAATATTCTGTGAGAGTGTAGGCATCCATCAGTCTCAGGAGACTATGGAGTTGCGCTCTGGTGGTCGGTCTGGAGAGAGGTAGTATAGGAGACAGCTCCTCCTGTACAATGTTGATAGTCATAATGAGTTTGTTCTTTCTTTTGATAATTACTCGCTCGTCTTAACTGTCAGGAGCGTAGCTGATGACCAATTTGCTCCATGGAGGGTCTGTAAATCTTGACTTGTACCTCTTAGGCACTGCTAATACAAAGTCCCCATCATTGGGGCTCTAGCATACAGCTGTTCCAAATGGACTGTTGGGGGGAAGGGGTCATTCATCGTGATGAATAACCCCCAGCAGGGTCTAGGTGCTACAAGTACATTCATTCCGCCGATTGGTGAAGGGAAGGGAGTTATCAGAGGGGGGAGAAGCGCCAAGCCGTTACGACTATATAGCACTTGGATGGGGGTCAGGACCTGGAATTTATGAATTTAGAATCGTCTCTGGCCAGCACGTCACATTGAGTGTTCTAGTTCTCGAACATGTTCCCCCTGCGAGGTGTCCAGGTGTCGAGGTGAAGGCCTCTCAACCAGCAAGTGTAGTTTAGCCCAGAACACACTCGAGGATTAAAGTACACTCTCAGTGTACTTTTACACTGAAATTGTTTATGTAATAATCTAAGATGAGATCTGATAAAGACCTTTTGTGCCCTCTGTAATGCTTTTTGCGCTACCACTCACAGGATGAGTATGGGGTGCACAATAAAGTAGCCGCCTTCGGCGGCAACAATCAAATCTCATTGTACATGTGCTGCACCACTCATTATATACATCCCTGTGTAAAGGAGGTTGATAGTATTATTGACACACTGATCTAAAAAACTCCAGCTGGGAGTCTCCAGCAGGGAGCTTCCAGCAGGGAGCTTCCAGCAGGGAGTCTCCAGCTGGGAGTCTCCAGCAGGGAGCTTCCAGCAGGGAGCTTCCAGCAGGGAGTCTCCAGCAGGGAGTCTCCAGCAGGGAGTCTCCAGCAGGGAGTCTCCAGCAGGGAGATTCCAGCAGGGAGTCTCCAGCAGGGAGTCTCCAGCAGGGAGTCTCCAGCAGGGAGTCTCCAGCAGGGAGTCTCCAGCTGGGAGTCTCCAGCAGGGAGTCTCCAGCAGGGAGTCTCCAGCAGGGAGTCTCCAGCAGGGAGTCTCCAGCAGGGAGTCTCCAGCAGGGGAGCCTCCAGCAGGGGAGTCTCCAGCAGGGAGTCTCCAGCAGGGAGTCTCCAGCAGGGAGTCTCCAGCAGGGAGATTCCAGCAGGGAGTCTCCAGCAGGGAGTCTCCAGCAGGGAGTCTCCAGCAGGGAGTCTCCAGCAGGGAGTCTCCAGCAGGGAGATTCCAGCAGGGAGTCTCCAGCAGGGAGTCTCCAGCAGGGAGTCTCCAGCAGGGAGTCTCCAGCAGGGAGTCTCCAGCTGGGAGTCTCCAGCAGGGAGTCTCCAGCAGGGAGTCTCCAGCAGGGAGTCTCCAGCAGGGAGTCTCCAGCAGGGAGTCTCCAGCAGGGGAGCCTCCAGCAGGGGAGTCTCCAGCAGGGAGTCTCCAGCAGGGAGCCTCCAGCAGGGGAGCCTCCAGCAGGGGAGCCTCCAGCAGGGAGCCTCCAGCAGGGGAGCCTCCAGCAGGGGAGCCTCCAGCAGGGGAGTCTCCAGCAGGGAGTCTCCAGCTGGGAGCCTCCAGCAGGGAGTCTCCAGCAGGGAGTCTCCAGCAGGGAGTCTCCAGCAGGGGATCTCCAGCAGGGGAGCCTCCAGCAGGGAGCCTCCAGCAGTGAGTTGCACATCTTGTGAGTGGTGGCGGTGTTGCTATAGGCTGCACGTGTTGAAAACATTGCAAAGAAACCCCCTTAAACAGAATAACACATTAACAAACCAAGTTCAACACTGAACAATGACGACGGTGGAATGTGGACAAAAAGGACCGACTCTGCCGTTCATCTTTTATTACAGAAGGTTATGCACTTCCGGTAGTACACATACATGGTACAGGAGTTACAGAGAGGCCTGCGGTGTATAATTGTGAAATACGTTATACGTGAGAAGAAATGTTATCGTAAGCGACCACGGACACAAACTTTTCATCTCTATAGGCCCATCCACGGCTCTGAAGGTTGTTACGGGCAGAGTGCTATAGACACATACACATGCTGTTATCTCGGTGGTACAACCAGGAACTGTTATCTCGGTGGTACAACCAGGAACTGTTATCTCGGTGGTACAACCAGGAACTGTTATCTCGGTGATACAACCAGGAACTGTTATCTCGGTGGTACAACCAGGAACTGTTATCTCGGTGGTACAAACAGATGTTATCTATGTGATACCCACAGAAGGTGTTATCACAGTGGTATAAACAAGCCTTGTTATCACAGTGGAACAAGGACACAATAGCCAGTTCCACCAAACACTTTTCTTGTTCACCCGCCTGTAGAGGACAGTGTGCGGTAGTCAGCTCCTGCAGCGCCCTCCGCAGGCTGTGAGGACCCTCCGCAGGCTGTGAGGCCCCTCCGCAGGCTGTGAGGACCCTCCGCAGGCTGTGAGGCCCCTCCGCAGGCTGTGAGGCCCCTCCGCAGGCTGTGAGGCCCCCCCGCAGGCTGTGAGGCCCCTCCGCAGGCTGTGAGGCCCCTCCGCAGGCTGTGAGGACACTCCGCAGGCTGTGAGGACCCTCCGCAGGCTGTGAGGCCACTCCGCAGGCTGTGGGGACCCTCCGCAGACTGTGAGGACCCTCCGCAGGCTGAGAGGACACTCCGCAGGCTGTGAGGCCACTCCGCAGGCTGTGAGGACACTCCGCAGGCTGAGAGGACACTCCGCAGGCTGTGAGGACCCTCCGCAGGCTGTGAGGACACTCCGCAGGCTGTGAGGACCCTCCGCAGGCTGTGAGGCCACTCCGCAGGCTGTGAGGACCCTCCGCAGGCTGTGAGGACCCCCCCGCAGGCTGTGAGGACCCTCCGCGGGCTGTGAGGACCCCCCGCAGGCTGTGAGGCCACTCCGCAGGCTGTGAGGACCCTCCGCAGGTTGTGAGGACCCTCCGCAGGCTGTGGGGACCCTCCGCAGGCTGTGAGGACCCTCCGCAGGCTGTGAGGACCCTCCGCAGGCTGAGAGGACACTCCGCAGGCTGTGAGGCCACTCCGCAGGCTGTGAGGCCACTCCGCAGGCTGTGAGGCCACTCCGCAGGCTGTGAGGACCCTCTGCAGGTTGTGAGGACCCTCCGCAGGCTGTGGGGACCCTCCGCAGGCTGTGAGGACCCTCCGCAGGCTGTGAGGACCCTCCGCAGGCTGTGAGGACCCTCCGCAGGTTGTGAGGACCCTCCGCAGGCTGTGAGGACCCTCCGCAGGCTGTGAGGACCCTCCGCAGGCTGTGAGGACCCTCCGCAGGCTGTGAGGACCCTCCGCAGGCTGTGGGAACCCTCCGCAGGCTGTGGGAACCCTCCGTAGGCTGTGGGAACCCTCCGCAGGCTGTGAGGACCCTCCGCAGGCTGTGGGAACCCTCCGCAGGCTGTGAGGACCCTCCGCAGGCTGTGAGGACCCTCCGCAGGCTGTGAGGACCCTCCGCAGGCTGTGAGGACCCTCCGCAGGCTGTGAGGACCCTCCGCAGGTTGTGAGGACTCTCCGCAGGCTGTGAGGACCCTCCGCAGGCTGTGAGGACCCTCCGCAGGCTGTGGGAACCCTCCGCAGGCTGTGAGGACCCTCCGCAGGCTGTGAGGACCCTCCGCAGGCTGTGAGGACCCTCCGCAGGCTGTGAGGACCCTCCGCAGGCTGTGAGGACCCTCCGCAGGTTGTGAGGACCCTCCGCAGGCTGTGAGTACCCTCCGCAGGCTGTGAGGACCCTCCGCAGGCTGTGGGAACCCTCCGCAGGCTGTGGGAACCCTCCGCAGGCTGTGAGGACCCTCCGCAGGCTGTGAGGACCCTCCGCAGGCTGTGGGGACCCTCCGCAGGCTGTGAGGACCCTCCGCAGGCTGTGAGGACCCTCCGCAGGCTGTGAGGACCCTCCGCAGGTTGTGAGGACCCTCCGCAGGCTGTGAGGCCCCTCCGCAGGCTGTGAGGACCCTCCGCAGGCTGTGAGGACCCTCCGCAGGCTGTGAGGACCCTCCGCAGGCTGTGAGGACCCTCCGCAGGCTGTGAGGCCCCTCCGCAGGCTGTGAGGACCCTCCGCAGGCTGTGAGGACCCTCCGCAGGCTGTGAGGCCCCTCCGCAGGCTGTGAGGCCCCTCCGCAGGCTGTGAGGACCCTCCGCAGGCTGTGAGGACTCGCCGCAGGCTGTGAGGACTCTCCGCAGGCTGTGAGGACTCGCCGCAGGCTGTGAGGACTCTCTGCAGTCCTCATCTCTGGCTTTGTGACCTTTTATCTTTCAGGTAAAAAGACATTCTGAGATACAAAAAAGATGAGTTTTTAGCACTAGAGGAAATGATGACCACCTGAGGTCATCATTTCAGGTGGTCATCACCAGCTCAAAGCTCCTAAGTCCACTACGGGGCTCACCATAGCCCGTGCTGCTTGGAACATTTTTGTTCCAAGTAGCGAATCTTAAACAACAACAACAACAACATCCTACGGTATGGGCAGGTTTGTGTTCGTGGTTGGATT
>WNGS01135237.1:20633163-20653425 GCA_020271785.1 Procambarus virginalis
ACGATAGAGTGAGTCGGACTCCCACACCTTACCATTCTAAGCCGGCAATCGTCCTCCCTTATTAATACAGCATTTTCGCATCGTATGCGCGACGGCCCAAAAATGGAGCGTATTTGAAAGGAAATGACATACTGACGAAATAAAGTTTTGGGATTTTTTTTTTTAACAACAGTAAGTTAAGGTTCTTCTGGTAAGTTAGGAGGGCAGCAAGTTCTCCAAGAAACGCTGCTGCAGCATGTTTTCAAAACGTCATGGAAACCGTAAATTGAAAGTTTCCTCTCATAACCTAACCGAGTCAAGGCCGGAAAGGACTGCCAAAGACCATAAATATGGGATCCAGTGTCACTTTCGCTAGGCCGATTTCATTCAAATTAATAAATTAAGTGATGTATTGGTAAGAGAACAGCTTGAGGTCACCAAGATCTCGACCGAGACCAATCACACAATGCCCACGGGAACCAAAGCCTCTATCAATAACAACCCACACTAACAAGTTGTGAGAACACGCTAGCCACAACCGACCCGCCGGGTGATCCAGCCCATCACATATTGAACCACAACATACAAAGAGCTTGATCATTCATGCCTTCAATCTTCTCCATGAAACCAACCCTCTTTCAAAAGAACACGATATGAGGGGGGTCCATACAATAGGTTCCTGCCTCACCGCGGAATACTCCACAATGAACTCGTAGGAGAATCAACCAAAGCGATGCACGCTTCAACCCACACAGCCAAGTTGCCCCACATAACACGAAGAGCCTAGTCCAGCATCAGATCACCCTAAAGACTTGACAGCTATACCAGAACAACTACAGTGCTCCTCGGTCACAGTATATGGAAGCACAGGCAAGGGACCTGGCAAACTTGGAAATACGCAGGCATAAACAAATAACAGAACATAGGTCCTACCCCGAAATGACCAAAAGCTGGGAGCCTCCAAGCTATAGCACCATAGCACCACACAGCTATAATGACAGGACCAACGTAAATAAACTTGGCATCCACTGCCAGGTTCTAGAGACAATTCATCATACACACAATTTCTATTGCGTGTTTTAGAAATTTATTGGACAAAGAAATTGGACAATTTCTATTGTCCACTGTTTTAGAAATCTTAGCGCTAGAGTACAATATCCCCAAACCAGAACTTATCAACCCTCAAAGTGCCCTTAAACATGGACCACATATTAGGCGTAGCAGACCTCTCACTACCTACCACATATCCAGTAGTCGAAGAATAGGATCAATATCTCCATGTTGTTGTTGTGTTTTAGATTAGCTACTCAGAACGAAGTGTCTATGTAGCACGGGCTATGGTTGAGCCCGTAACACATAAATATTCTCCAGTTAACACAACAATTTAGGCTACACTTGACCTATTCATCTAGCAGCCCGTCCTCTCCAATTGCCACAACGTTACATAAGTAACGGACCCGATCCCTAACCTAACCTGGCACCCAAGATTCAGAACTGAAGCAAAATATGTATTCTAATTTATTAATAATAAATTAGCTTTGGAGTTATTACATCATTCTAGTAATTATTACGTTACTAGTTATTATTTATTACTTTTATTAATACTAGCCTTAGCCTTTATTTAATAATAATTAGCGAAAATAATTTACATATCTCTCAACTGTCGTAAAGTGTGTAGTGTGCGTTGTTTTAGCCACCAATGATATCAACCATAATTATTTATAATTTGTGTTTAGTCCTCATCGTCATCAGTAAATTGTAAAGTTAATCATTATATAATGGCAACCTGTTGCGAGCGGGCGAGCCTCGTGCTGGTAGCCACCTCCCTCTCTCACCGTACTTAATACTTTCAGTCCGGCTCACAACGCTTATGTGAATTATTAATTGTTCTCCTCTTATACCATTCCATATTTGTATTTTTCCTACTTATTGTACTGAGTGATATATTTTGTACACTGCTATATTATGTACCTTGATGTATTTTATTATTAAATTGATGTAGCCATGCGGTTTTCGTTGGTCGTCTGCGCTCTTCAGTAAGGGGGCCTCGCCCAGTTTACATATTAGTTTACTATACTCTGTGACCTGAGATGCGGCTGGGTGTACTGCGATGGGCTGGCGTTCTGTCCCCTGCCTCCGGGCATTCGTGGTGCTGTCGTAAAGCATCATATTATCATCAATTGTTCTCCCGAAAGTCGCTAAGTGCGTGGGTACAAGCTTAATACACATTTTGTTCCAACCCAAGTACTTCTTGTATATGATAAATAAATAAATAAAAATATAAGCCTGAGCTGGGAGCCTGACCTGGGCAGACGTAAGCAGCGCGGTTCGCCTTCATGCAGATCGGCGTTCAATCCCTGACCGTCAAAGTGTTGACACATCCTTCTCTCCTCCTCCCCCCGTCCCATCCCAAATCCTTATCCTGACCCCTTCCCAGTGCTTATATAGTCGTAATAGCTTGGCGCTTCCTCCTGTAAAAAATATTTATTACACCGGGAAATTAAGCCGGTAAAGAGGAGCTGGTATACTTCCAGTTTCTGTCAAACAGGATGCCCCAGCGAAGTAACGCGTCAACCATACCTACTATCTAGTCCAAGTGCAGTCGAAAAGCTCTGACTCAGGGTACGAGTCGCTTGCACCGCTGCCTTTTCCTTATTCTCTATCAGATATAGACACAAAATACAAGTCACAGTTCGTCATCCATTTGAGACGACCAACAAAAACAGTAAGGAAATTACTCGGCTGAAGACATAATGAAAAAACTTCAAGTGATATTAATAAAAGTTTTCGGCTGGGCACAGAAAATAAATGCATGTTTTAACAGCTGAAAATTCCAGGTTTATCAGTACGGGTAAAAATGAGACCTTAAACATTAATACAGGGTACAAAACACAATCACAATGTGGCCCATAGTAGGAAAACAACATGTAGAAGGATTTCGGGACATAATGATGTGACTGTGACGACCTACGTTTAGTGGAGCATAACAAGCAAAAATATGTGCAGACAGCCAAGAAAAATGTAGGCATGGTTACGAGAACTTCAAACATCCAGGGAGTACCATTCACAAATGCTTGTCTCTTCAAGTCACTTGTGCTGTCCCCGTTTGACCCGACACTGTCAGACTCACTTCCCCTTTAGAGCAGGAGAGAGTTGCTGAAATGGAGGGAATACAGAGAACATAAACGGCACATCGCATAGATACGCGAGTATATCAAGCACCTAAATTATTGGGATCGCTTCAAAGCTCTCCAAATGTATCTCACTAGAAAGATGACGAGAGAGATAATCAAAATAATATACGACCTGGAGAAAGAACTGGAGGGCCAGGTTCCAATATCTAACACAGTAACAAGACAACATATGAATACTGGAGTGAACTGATATGCGAAGGAAGTTCAATGCCAGAATGAGATGCCAGGTGAATGTACGGTTAGTGGGTGCCATAGGCACAATCCGAGGAAGACACTGTTAAACATCAGAGCGTTCGCGGTTGTTCAAACGTCCCTCCCAGCAACGCATAAAAGAAATTATCTGCCGGAGAACCGTGGAATCTTCAGAGCGAAACTAGATTTTTATACAAGGAGTTACCGGACAGCGGGCTGCTGTGGGTCTATGGGGCCTGCGGGCGCTCCATGTCGTTTCACAGCTAGTTGGACCAGAACTCTCACAAGATCAAGCCTGGCCACGGGACCACCCCCACCGGCGCCTTGGGGAGTAGATGGAGAATCCCAAGAACACCACAACCAGGTATCAACAGGTATTAAAAATAGGTCAAGCCCTGGCTCCTCTTCTCATACTACAGCTTCTTCCTCAAAACCCTCCCACTTATTCTTTCTCTATCCCCACTTCCCGCTCGCTCTTCGGGGTGTCTTGTCCTATATCTCATGTCGTTTTGTTGCAAACCCTTTAGTCACTGAATTAAATAGTCTCTCTTCTGTGGAAGGTTATCGTTTCTGTTACCGCGCCATGCTAACTGTTTTCTGTGACCACCACCTTTAACCTATAACTACGCAAAACTATTTTCAAATTGGCAGTTCAATGTAAATATTGAACAGGCACTTTTAGTAGCTATTTATGCTTATCTGCAGTTTACTTCCATATTAAGTGAACAGGTACCTGGGAGTTTGTCGACTGTTGTGGGGTGCATGCCGGAAGAGGTCAGTCGTTGGCCTTACTCCTTCAAGGGAAGATCGGTAGGTCTAGGAGGCTTCCTGTCCCCGGCACCGGAACTTATGTAGTTGAAGAGATACAAGTGGTGACGAGGATGAAGAGACGTATCAGTATTAGAGTAACGTTTACTTGTAAATAACGTATAGACCATAGAGACGATTCGTTACATAAAATTTAAGTGACGAATGTGATCTTGGGGCTTGTGACTGACCCGTGTAAGTAACGGCTTTTTATACATGTAAATTCCTCAACAGGTTTTACCGTTTATTAACATTTTATTTATTACTTATATCGGTTGAATAAAAGACCTTGTTAATGGCCAGCGTATCCATGGCCATACGCTGGCCATGACCAGCGTATCCCTCTATCATACATTATTTCATATCATTAGCGAGAAAGGCTTAAGGTCCTCCAACCTCTGGAGGGGCTATATTATGGCCACAACAGTAGCCTACTGACCAACCTGCAAGTGTACGTTTGTCCAGAATTAAGGTTGTTGTTGTTATAGATTCAGCTACTCGGAACAAGTTCCAAGTAGCACGGGCTATGGTGAGCCCGTAACTTACCTGGCACAGGAGCGGGGCAAGAAGCACGGGCTATGGTGAGCCTCGTGGACAGGAGATGTCTCCCTTGCAGAATTAAGGTAAACTTCCAGTTTATATACACCGAGAAGCGAGGTGTAGTCCCTCTAGATGACGGGTACTCATCAAGTTGTGCTTGCGGGGGTTGAGCTTTGGCTCTTTGGTCCCGCCTCTCAACCCTTAATCTACTGGTATACAGATTCCTGAGCTTCTCGACCTCTTGTACGTTGTTTCCTTCTAAGTGTCATGTCTGGAGGTTGTTGCCGGCATCAACTAACCATCGTTCCGTCGCACACAAGTATCGATGGTGGTTTACGATAGGTGCAGTTTGCGTGAAGGTTTTTCTCCTCCCCACCCGATGGCTGCACGAGTGGTGATGTTGGGAGACGCGTCACAGTGGCAGGTCAGTGTTGTGGCAAGACTTCAGTGTTGTGGTTTATAGTTAGACTTGCTGCTCCTGGCCGCGAGGGCTTCATTGTTGTGTTGATGGTGTCTCCTGATTGCTGCTGATGTTCGGGTTACGTTTTCTATGTAGGATTGTCCAAGTAGTGTGTATGTGTGTCTGTGTGTATCTGTCCTCTCGAACTGTACATAGCATTTTGACGTATAAATCCCCTACGTCAAAATATAATGTAGTATATATTATAGCAGCTGCTCGCAAAATTAACGGGATGTCCCGTTTTCTATTTTTGGGGTGCCCGGTTAGGTTTGTTCGGCCTTTATTTATGTAACGAGTTGGAGGAGTGTATGATGAATTGTCTCTAGAACCTGGCAGTGGATGCCAAGTTTATTTACGTTGGTCCTGTCATTATAGCTGTGTGGTGCTATAGCTTGGAGCGTCCCAGCTTTGGTCATTGTTAGGCCTATTTCTGTATTTGTTATGCCTGGCCTGTTTCCAAGTTTGCCAGGTCTTGCCTGTGCTTCCATAGTGCGCCGGGGAGCACTGTGTGTTCTGTATCGCTGTCAAGTCTTGGGTGATGGTGGATTTTAGGACTTCTTTTCGTGTTATGTGGGGGAACTTGGCTGTTGTGGGATGAAGCGTGCATCGCTTTGGTTGATTCTCCTACGAGTTCATTGTGGAGTATTCCGCGGTGAGCAGGAACCTATTGTATGGATATATCGTGTTCTTTTGAAAGTTGTTCATGGAGAAGATTGAAGGCATGAATGATCAAGCTCTTTGTATGTTGTGGTTCAATATGTAATGGGTTGGATCACCCGGCGGTTGTGGCTTGCGTGTCTCACAACTGTTAGTGTGGTTGTTATTTATAGAGCTTGGTACCGTGAATGTTGATTGGTAGGTGAGCTGGTAGTCACTATTCCTGTTTGAAATGGTAATGTGGGATTCACTCAACTCTGGTGACCAGTGCATGAATGATCACCTGGCCGAGTGAACTGATCACCTGGCCTAGTGAACTGATCACCTGGCCGAGTGAACTGATCACCTGGCCTAGTGAACTGATCACCTGGCCGAGTGAACTGATCACCTGGCCGAGTGAACTGATCACCTGGCCGAGTGAACTGATCACCTGGCCGAGTGCACTGATCACCTGGCCGAGTGAACTGTCTGCACAACTTGTGCTGTTGTTGGGAGTAAACAATTATTAGAACGTAAATTCCGCAATTATCATGTATTTAAATACAATTAATATTTAATTATTGTTATGTGTTAACAAATCGGTAAAAGTAATGAACATCGAAATTAATTAATCAAACGTTAATTTGAACAAAGGCTTACTCTGGCACCCCGGCGACCAACTGCCACCACAAACAGTTTACGTGATCGTTTAAACAAAATCACAACCTTGGCCACACTACGGACTAAGTTATTTATTCGTTGTGGTGTACTAACCGACGATTGGTTGACGATGATTAGCCCACTTTAAGTGGTGGCACGGACATGAATAGCCCGTAAGTGGTAGTTCACTATAGACATCGTTAATAGATATTTATACATTTATACACATTTCCTCAGCTCAGGGTTAGGTGTCACTCAGCACTTACGAGGTGCGGACCTCAGACCTTCCCCATGGTCGTGGGTTAGGTGTCACTCAGCACTTACGAGGTGCGGACCTCAGACCTTCCCCATGGTCGTGGGTTAGGTGTCACTCAGCACTTACGAGGTGCGGACCTCAGACCTTCCCCATGGTCGTGGGTTAGGTGTCACTCAGCACTTACGAGGTGCGGACCTCAGACCTTCCCCATGGTGGTGGGTTAGGTGTCACTCAGCACTTACGAGGTGCGGACCTCAGACCTTCCCCATGGTCGTGGGTTAGGTGTCACTCAGCACTTACGAGGTGCGGACCTCAGACCTTCCCCATGGTGGTGGGTTAGGTGTCACTCAGCACTTACGAGGTGCTGACCTCAGACCTCCAACATGGCGGTTAACTAGAATATATATTTATAAATCAGTTTAGAGGTCGTCCTTAGCAATAATTACCTTGGGTTGAGGACGACCTCGCAGCACTCTGAGGGTCGTAAACTGTTTAATGAATATAAACTGAGCCACATTGATTGATTTAATAGCTACGACAACCATGCTGCCACTTCCGAGCTACGACCACCAACCTGCCACCCCCCTGAGATACGACCACCAACCTGCCACCCCCCCTGAGATACGACCACCAACCTGCCACCCCCTCGAGCTACGACCACCAACCTGCCACCCCCCCCTGAGATACGACCACCAACCTGCCACCCCCCCTCAAGCTACGACCACCAACCTGCCACCCCCCCTCGAGCTACGACCACCGTCCTGCCACCCCTCTAGCTACGACCACCATCCTGCCACCCGGTGCTACGACCACCAACCTGCCACCCCCCCCCCGAGCTACGACCACCAACCTAGCTGCCACCCCCCCCCGAGCTACGACCACCAACCTGCCACCCCCCCCCCCCACTACGACCACCATCCTGCCACCTCCCCCCCCCGAGCTACGACCACCATCCTGCCCCCCCCCCCCGAGCTACGACCACCAACCGACCACCCCGACCTACGACCACCATCCTACCACCCCCGACCTACGACCACCAATCTACCACCCCCGACCTACGACCACCATCCTACCACCCCCGACCTACGACCACCAGCCTACCACCCCCGAGCTACGACCACCATCCTACCACCCCCGACCTACGACCACCATCCTACCACCCCCGACCTACGACCACCATCCTACCACCCCCGACCTACGACCACCAGCCTACCACCCCCGACCTACGACCACCAGCCTACCACCCCCGACCTACGACCACCAATCTACCACCCCCGACCTACGACCACCATCCTACCACCCCCGACCTACGACCACCATCCTACCACCCCCGACCTACGACCACCAGCCTACCACCCCCGACCTACGACCACCATCCTACCACCCCCGACCTACGACCACCAACCGACCACCCCCGACCTACGACCACCTATTGTGACCCGGTGGTCGTACTAAAAATAAACGCTGTGTCCTAACCTTATAATTAAATAATATAATTATGGTCATTAATAAGTATATTTAACTGTTGTTTATGTTAAACTAATTTTCTTATAAGTGGCCAGGGTGTGGCCAGGTGTGTGGCCAGGTGTGTGGCCAGGGGTGTGGCCAGGGGTGTGGCCAGGGGTGTGGCCAGGTGTGTGGCCAGGTGTGTGGCCAGGCGTGTGGCCAGGTGTGTGGCTAGGGGTGTGGCCAGGGGTGTGGCCAGGTGTCTGACCAGGTGTCTGGCCAGGGGAGTGGCCAGGGGTGTGGCCAGGTTTGTGGCCAGGTTTGTGGCCAGGAGTGTGGCCAGGTGTGTGGCCAGGGGAGTGGCCAGGTGTGTGGCCAGGGGTCTGGCCAGGGTGTGGCCAGGTTTTGGCCAGGAGTGTGGCCAGGAGTGTGGCCAGGAGTGTGGCCAGGGGTGTGGCCAGGTCTGTGGCCAGGGGTGGCCAGGAGTGTGGCCAGGAGTGTGGCCAGGTGTGGCCAGGTGTGTGGCCAAGGGTGTTTCCAGGTGTCTGGCCAGGGGAGTGGCCAGGTGTCTGGCCAGGGGTGTGGCCAGGTGTCTGGCCAGGAAAGTGGCCAGGTGTCTGGCCAGGGGTGTGGCCAGGGGTGTGGCCAGGTGTGTGGCCAGGTGTCTGGCCAGGGGAGTGGCCAGGGGTGTGGCCAGGGGTGTGGCCAGGTGTGTAGCCAGGGGTGTTCCAGGTGTCTGGCCAGGGGAGTGGCCAGGTGTCTGGCCAGGGTGTGGCCAGGTGTCTGGCCAGGAGAGTGGCCAGGGGTGTGGTCAGGTGTCTGGCCAGGGGAGTGGCCAGGGGAGTGGCCAGGTGTCTGGCCAGGGGAGTGGCCAGGTGTGTGGCCAGGAGTGTGGCCAGGTGTCTGGCCAGGGGAGTGACCAGGGGTGTGGCCAGGGGTGTGGCCAGGTGTGTGGCCAGGTCAGTTAGACATACATTACAATTGTCCGTATATAGTTGGGACAATGTAATGAAATATTAAATGTTTTTCTTTTGGCTCGATATTAACTATGCAACTGCTTGTTTGAATAACTGTGTGTATTCACCTAGTTGTATTCACTTAGTTGTCCTTACCAGGGTTGAACTTTGACTCTTTCGGCCCGCCTCTCAACTGTCAATCAGTCAACTGTTACTAACTACTAACTAATTCCCTCCCAACCATCTCCACACACACACACCCAGCCCGTAGGAGCTGTCTAACTCCCAGGTACCTGTTTACTACTAGGTAACAGGAGCATTAGGGTGAAAGAAACTCTGCCCATTTTGTTTCCGCCATCCGATCCCCGGTTCCTAGGATTACGAGTGCCAAGCGCTCTCCACTCAGCCTACTCCACTCCACTCCATTAATAAATGTAGTCCACTCCAGTAATGTGTGTGTGTGTGTGTGTGTGTGTGTGTGTGTGTGTGTGTGTGTGTGTGTGTGTGTGTGTGTGTGTGTGTGGTGTGTGTGTGTGTGTCTGGATGAGTTGTAGTTCAGGGCCGCCAGCCCTGTGGATGGTTAATCAACGTTTTGTAATGGTTTAACTATATGCAGGCGATGAGTCACAATAACGTGGCTAAAGTATGTTGACCGGACCACACACTAGAAGGTGAAGGGACGACGACGTTTCGGTCCGTCCTGGACCATTATCAAGTCGATTGACTTGAGAATGGTCCAGGACGGACCGAAACGTCGTCGTCCCTTCACCTTCTAGTGTGTGGTCCGGTCAACAATGGTTTAACTGCTCTCTTATACTAATAATAATAATATATTAATATTATTATGAAAACGAGCAGCTGCGTGTGTTCAAGTGCGGTTAGTGTTAGAGAATGAGGCATATAAGACATCATTGCGTGTACCAGGAGATGGAAGCAAGTGTTATTGAACCTTGTTGTTTGTTGTTGTTGTAGTTGTTTTTAGATTCAGCTACGCGGAACAAAAAGATTCAAGTAGCACGGGCTATGGCGAGCCCGTAGTGGACTTAACTGGCACAGGAGCGGTGCCTGTAACTGTATTAAACCCTTCAGTTGATAGTGATGTGGCTGTCCTCTGGCCTGGGGCTGGCCAGAGGACAGTAAGTTCCTCCTTACTGGTTTGATAAAGTTCACGTCGATTCAAGTTTACAACCACTTTAACTTAGCCACGTCAAGCTGCAGTCTAGTGTACCAATGTTACTAAGTTTGATGTCAAGTAACCGGTTGACGAGAGTTTAACTTAACAACATCTAGCCAAAGTCAATGTTGTGACGATTCACGTATCCTGTGCTTGAGGAGATTAACTTAGCAGCATCCAGCTGCTAAGTTAGGATTAACAGAGATTATTAAGTTTCGTCTAAATGTAAATTTAATTTTTTTTTAAACTGCCCCGAGGGGCGAGTTTATTGGGCAGCACCACTCATCCTGTGAGTAGACACACCGCCAATAGCAGCATGTTCAACACTCCCCAATAGGAAGAAAACCCGCTCGGTTGTTCATCCTGTCACTTGTACCCAGACACAGCTGGGATATATGTTGGCTATAGCTTATATTAAAGTTGACTATTTCACTAAATACACTGGTGGCTACGACCACCATCTCCTTCCACCACCCCCAGAGCCTACGACCACCATCTCCTGCCACCTCCCGGAGCCTACGACCACCATCTCCTGCCACGCTTGAACGACGACCTCCTCAATGTCACCCCGGGTGTCATAGAGACACGCTCCCCAAAGTGACTGGGAGGTATTTTATCGCAGGAGTCTTTGTTGATGGTGGCCGCCCCGGCGAGGCGCGCACGACGGCCCGCCGCCCCGCTGCTCTAATGAGTTCCCATTCTCCCCCCCCAACCCCCCCCCCCTTGTTCTGGTAAATTAATTCCCTCCGAATGTGTGTGTGTAGGTACCGAGCTGGCCTAACGTGGCTTGCTGCTGGTGTCACTGCTGCTGGTGGTAGTGGTGGTGGTGGTGGTGGTGCTGGTGTTGGTAGTGCTGGTGGTGGTGGTGCTGGTGTCACTACTGATGGTGGTGGTGCTAGTGCTGGTGGTGGTTGTGGTGGTGCTGGTGCTGGTGGTGGTGGTGGTATACGTCACCTAAGGCCAGAAACTGGCGTACTAGAAAAATGGAAGCGGGTCGCGAATTGACATGCTGTCCCGTTTTCAGTTTTAGGTCCTCTGGTAGGTTAGGATAAGGCCCTTTTGTACCGCGGATTCTTGACGTCAGGAACGCTTGCGTGAACAGGCTGGTTAAGATTCATATCGGAAAATTTAGTACATCAGTTTAGTGGCGCTATGAACGCCCGAGAGGACGAGCTGGTAAGGGGGCGGCATCTTCCTTCGGCATAGAAAATCCATCAGGTTTGGCGTTGTTCTTTCTCCAAAATATATTTTGCGTGGTGTTCTCTCTTGAAAGTTCTCTGTCCTATCATTACGGAACCCCAGGAGTCAACTCTCCTCCTCTTAGCCCATCTCTGGAGGCTTCGTGACATCTCTAATGTCACTTCAGTGTCTGCCTTGCCAACCCTGTTTCGTCTACCCGACTTGGATCCATTGTTTTATATTCATTTTGGATATAACTGAAGTCTCCCTTTACTAACAGCTTTGCTGTCACCCTCAGGCATGCTTCACGCTGCTCCATGTACGATATTCTGTGGTGTCATGGGGGTCAGAGGTCAGGCACTGCCTCACCCACCTGGGGTCAGAGGTCATGACATCCTCACCCACCTGGGGTCAGAGGGCACTGCCTCACCCACCTGGGGTCAGAGGGCACTGCCTCACCCACCTGGGGTCAGAGGGCACTGCCTCACCCACCTGGGGTCAGAGGACACTGCCTCACTCACCTGAGGTCAGAGGTCAGGCACTGCCACACCCACCTGGGGTCAGAGGTCACTGCCACACCCATCTGGGGCTGGAGGTCACTGCCACACCTGGGGTCAGAGGTCACTGCCACACCCACTTCTTTAACCGTCCATCAAAATGTTTCCTGAAACTTAGTCTACATAATTAGTTGCCTTCTCTGTGCCAAAGTTCTTGGTGCATTTACACTGACAGTTTACTTCTGTCCTGGACATTGCTACTCAGTAAGCTTCTGTCCTGGACTAAACTATACTACCTGTTTGGTCAGTAAGTTACTGTGATAAGCCTTAAGACTCTAAACCAAACAAAAATTGCCCACACACAAAAAATTATGATCCTGAAAATTGTAAAATAATTAGTATTTGAACGGAAAATAGGTCCACAGACAGGTCAAAGATTGAGAGATCAAAGGAATCACGTAAACTGTTTGTGGTGGCAGTTGGTCGCCGGGGTGGCCAGAGTAAGCCTTTGTTCAAATTAACGTTTGATTAATTAATTTCGATGTTCATTACTTTTACCGATTTGTTAACACATAACAATAATTAAATATTAATTGTAATTAAATATATGATAATTGCGGAATTTACGTTCTAATAATTGTTTATTCCCAAGAACAGCACAATTGTGCAGACAGTCACTCGGCTAGGTGATCAGTGCACTCGGCCAGGTGATCAGTTCACTAGGCCAGGTGATCAGTTCACTCGGCCAGGTGATCAGTTCACTCGGCCTGGTGATCAGTTCACTCGGCCAGGTGATCAGTGCACTCGGCCAGGTGATCAGTTCACTAGGCCAGGTGATCAGTTCACTCGGCCAGGTGATCAGTTCACTCGGCAGGTGATCAGTTCACTCGGCCAGGTGATCAGTTCACTCGGCCAGGTGATCAGTTCACTAGGCCAGGTGATCAGTTCACTCGGCCAGGTGACTAGTTCACTCGGCCAGGTGATCAGTTCACTCGGCCTGGTGATCATTCATGCACTGGTCACCAGAGTTGAGTGAATCCCACCATTACCATTTCAAACAGGAATAGTGACTACCAGCTCACCTACCAATCAACATTCACGGTAGCAAGCTCTATAAATAACAACCACACTAAACGTTGTGAGACACGCAAGCCACAACCGCCGGGTGATCCAACCCATTACATATTGAACCACAACATACAAAGAGCTTGATCATTCATGCCTTCAATTTCTCCATGAACAACTTTCAAAAGAACACGATATATCCATACAATAGGTTCCTGCTCACCGCGGATACTCCACAATGAACTCGTAGAAGAATCAACCAAAGCGATGCACGCTTCAACCCACAACAGCCAAGTTGCCCCACATAACACGAAAAGCAGCCCTAAAATCCAGCATCACCCAAGACTTGAAGCGATACAGAACACACAGTGCTCCTCGGCACAGTATGGAAGCACAGGCAAGACCTGGCAAACTTGGACACACGCCAGGCATAACAAATACAGAAATAGGCCTAACAATGACCAAAGCTGGGACGCTCCAAGCTATAGCACCACACAGCTATAATGACAGGACCAACGTAAATAAACTTGGCATCCACTGCCAGGTTCTAGAGACAATTCATCATACACTCCTCAACTCGTTACATAAATAAAGGCCGAACAAACCTAACCGGGCACCCAAAAAATAGAAAACGGGACATCCCGTTAATTTTGCGAGCAGCTGCTATAATATAACTAAATTACATTTTGACGTAGGGGATTTATACGTCAAAATGCTATGTTACAGTTCGAGAGGAACAGATACACACAGACACACATACACACTACTTGGACAATCTACATTGAAAACGTAACCGGAACATCAACAACAATCAGGAGACACCATCAACACAACAATGAAGCCCTCGCGGCCAGGAGCCGCAAGTCTAACTATAAACCACAACACTGAAGTCTTGCCACAACACTGACCTGCCACTGTGACGCGTCTCCCACCACTCACCACTCGTGCACCCATCGGGGTGGGGAGGAGAAAACCTTCACGCAAACTGCACCTATCGTAAACCACCATCGATGCTTGTGTGCGACGGAACGATGGTTAGTTGATGCCGGCAACAACCTCCAGACAGACAATTAGAAGGAAACAAACGTACACGAGCTCGAGAAGCTCAGGAATCTATAACCAGTATGATTAAGGTTGAGAGGCGGACCAAAGAGCCAAAGCTCAACCCCCCGCAAGCACAAATTGATGAGTACGCGTCATCTAGAGGGACTACACCTCGCTTCTCGGTGTATATAAACTGGAAGTTACCTTAATTCTGCAAGGGAGGACATCTCCTGTCCACGAGGCTAACCATAGCCCGTGCTTCTTGCCCCCGTCCTGTGCAGGTAAGTTACGGGCTCACCATAGCCGTGCTTCTTGCCCCGCTCCCTGTGCCAGGTAAGTACGGGCTCACCATAGCCCGTGCTCTCTGCCCCGTCCTGTGCCAGGTAAGTTACGGGCTCACCATAGCCGTGCTACTTGGAACTTGTTCCGAGTAGCTGAATCTATAACAACAACAACCTTAATTCTGGACAAACGTACACTTGCAGGTTGGTCAGTAGGCTACTGTTGTGGCCATTAATATAGCCCCTCCAGAGGTTGGAGGACCTTAAGCCTTTCTCGCTAATGATATGAAATAATGTATGATAGAGGGATACGCTGGTCATGGCCAGCGTATGGCCATGGATACGCTGGCCATTAACAAGGTCTTTTATTCAACCGATATAAGTAATAAATAAAATGTTAATAAACGGTAAAACCTGTTGAGGAATTTACATGTATAAAAAGCCGTTACTTACACGGGTCAGTCCAAGCCCCAAGATCACATTCGTCACTTAAATTTTTAGTAACGAATCGTCTCTATGGTCTATACGTTATTTACAGGTAAACGTTACTCTAATACTGATACGTCTCTTCAACCTCGTCACCACTTGGTATCTCTTCAACTACATAATTTCCGGTGCCGGGGACAGAAGCCTCCTAGACCTAACCGATCTTCCCTGAAGGAGTAAGGCCAACGACTGACCTCTTCCGTGCATGCACCCACAACAGTGCGACCAAACTCCCAGTACCTGTTCACTTATAATCTGAACAGTAACCTTATGTAACATAATAGCACTAAAAGTGCCTGTTCAATATTTACATTGAAACTGCCAATTTTGAAAATAGTTTTGCGGTATTATAGGTTAAAGGTGGTTGTCCACAGAAACAGTAAAATCGCATGGCGCGGTAACAGAAAACGAAACCGTTCACAAAGAGAGACTATTTAATTCAGTGACTAAAGGGTTTGCAACAACAACGACATGAGATATAGACAAAAGACAAACCCCGAAGAGCGAGCGGGAAGTGTGGGAAGAGAAAAAATAAGTGGGAGTTTTGAGGAAGAAGCTGTAGTAATAGAAGAGGAGCCAGGCGTCGATCGGACTTTATCCCCAATCGCGTACTATGCTTACATAGATTGTAATATTGTTATCAGAGGATTAGTCCACAAGCCATTACTTGATATATAAGTACATGGAAGGGGTCAGAATAAGATAATATGAAATGGGAAATACGGGAAATAATTGAATCAACCACTTTACGTAAACAGCATTCCACTAAGCGCTCCACCACCGTGGAGGTCGCTCTAATATCTTACGGCACGAATGCCCGGAGCAGGGAACAGAACGCCGCCCATCGCAGTACCACAACCAGCACCGCATCTCAGGTCACAGAGTATAGTAAACTAAAATGTAAACTAGGGCGAGCCCCTGAATACGAAGCGCAGACGACCAACGAAAACCGCATGGACTACATCAATTTAATAATAAAATACATCAAGTACATAATATAGGCAGTGTACAAATATATCACTCATACAATAAGTAGGAAAAATACAAATATGGAATGGTATAAGAGGAGAACAATTAATAATTCACATAAGCAGTTGTGAGCCGGGCTGAAAGTATTAAGTACGAGTGAGTGAGGAGGTGGCTACCCATCACGAGGCTCGCCCGCTCGCAACAGGTTGCCATTATAAATGATTAACTTTACAATTTACTGATGACGATGAGGACTAAACACAAATTATAAAGTAATAGGTTGATATCATTGGTGCTTAAAACACGCACAACTCACACTTGTACGAACAGTTTAGAGATATTTAAATTATTTTCGCTAATTATTATTAAATAAAGGCTAAGGCTAGATTATAAAAGTAATAATAATAACTAGTAACTAATAATTAACTATAATGATGAATAACACAAAGGCTAAATCTATCATTAAATAAATTAACTAATACATATTTTCTTAATTTCTATCTTGGGTGCCAGGTTTAGGTTAGGCATCGGTCCGTTACTTATGTAACGTTTGGTAATTGGAGAGGACGGGCTGCTAGATGAATAGGTCAAGTGTAGCCTAAATTGTTGTGTTAACTGGAGATATTTTATGTGTTACGGGCTCACCATAGGCCCGTGCTACATAGAACTATCGTTCTGAGTAGCTAAATCTTTAAACCACAACAAACATGGGAGATATTGATCTATTTCTCGACTAACTGGTATGTTGTATGTAGTGGAGGTCTGCTCAGCATAATATGTTGGTCTATGTTAAGGGCACTTTGAGGGTGTATAAGTTCTGGTTTGATATTTTACTCTAAGCGCTAAGATTTCTAAAACAGTGGACAATTAGAAATGTCCAATTTCTTTGTCCACATAAATTTCTAAAACACGCAATAGAAATTGTGTGTATGATGAATTGTCTCTAGAACCTGGCAGTGGATGCCAAGTTTATTTACGTTGGTCCTGTCATTATAGCTGTGTGGTGCTATAACGCTTGGAGCGTCCCAGCTTTGGTCATTGTTAGGCCTATTTCTGTATTTGTTATGCCTGGCGTGTGTCCAAGTTTGCCAGGTCTTGCCTGTGCTTCCATACTGTGCCGAGGAGCACTGTGTGTTCTGTATCGCTGTCAAGTCTTGGGTGATGCTGGATTTTAGGACTTTTCTTTTCGTGTTATGTGGGGCAACTTGGCTGTTGTGGGTTGAAGCGTGCGATCGCTTTGGTTGAATTCTTCTACGAGTACATTGTGGAGTATTCCGCGGTGAGCAGGAACTACTGTATAGGATATATCGTGTTGTTTGAAAGTTGTTCATGGAGAAGATTGAAGGCATGAATGATCCAGCTCTTTGTATGTTGTGGTTCAATATGTATGGGTGGATCACCCGGCGGTTGTGGCTTGCGTGTCTCACAACTAGTATGGTTGTTATTTATAGAGCTTGGTACCGTGAATGTTGATTGGTTGGTGAGCTGGTGACTCAAGCTGCTCTCTTACAAATTACATCACTTAATTTATTAATTTGAAATGAAATCGGTCACAAAGTGACACTGTCCCATATTTGTTTTTGAGTCCTCCGCTTACTCGGTTAGTGTTAGGAGAGGAAACTTTCAATTACGGTTTCCATGACGTTTTGAAACCCTAGGAGAACTTCTTGCTGCTCTAACCTGCCAGAGGACCCTTAACTTGCTGTATTGAAAAACAAAAATCCAAAATTTATTTCATTCATTTTCATTTTCAAAGTTACGTCCATTTTTGGCCGTCGCGCATACGAGCGAAAAATCTGTAATTAATAAGAGGAGAGTTGCCTGCTTGAAATGGTAATGTGGGATCCACTCAACTCTGATGATCAGCGTTCTGCTGGCCGAGTGAACTGTCTGTACAATTTGCGCTCTTTTTTGGGAGTAACAATTATTAGAACGTAAATTCCGCAATTATCATATATGTAAATACAATTATATTTAATTATTGTTATACATAACAAACCAGTAGAAGTAATGAACATCGAAATTAATTAAGCAAACGTTAATTGACAAAGGCTTCTCTGGCACCCCGGCGACAACTGCGCACCACCACAAACAGTTTACGTGATCGTTTAAACAAATCACAACCTTGCCACACTACGGACTAAGTTATTTATTCGTTTGGTATTCTAAGCGACATCGTGCATAGACAGTTATACCGTCCCCACAGCTCAGATCACGAGTCACTCAGCATTTACGAGGTGCATGTCACTGGCCTCCCCTGGAGCATACCTGGAGCATACCTGGAGCATACTGAGCATACCTGGAGAGTGTTTCGGAGTTGTTCTATTCCCCGAGCCCGGCTTGAGGCCAGGCTCGACTTCGTGATAACTTAGTCCAACAGGCTGTCGAGAAGCGGCCCGCAGACCCACATATCCACTACAGCCTGGTTGGTCCGGCACTTCTTGCAAGAACCTCCAAGTGCCTCTTGAATACTTCCACCTTCGTTCCAGCAATATTTCTAATACTTGCTGGGAGTGTGTTGAACAGCTGTGGACCTTTGGTGTTTGACCGTGCTCTCTGACTGTGCCTATGGCACCTCTACTCCTCTATGGTCAATTCTGCATTTCATTTCGTATCTTTCGCTTCAGTATGTTGTTATCTACTGTGCAAATTTGGACCTGGCTTCCAGTATCTTCCATGTATATATTATTTGATATCTCTCTCGTCTCCTTTGCAGAGAGGACATTTTGAGAGTATTGAGGACTGTCCCAATAGTTCAGATTTTTATCGTTTCTATGCGTGTATATGTTCTTTGTATTCCCTCAAATTCAGAGATCTCTCCTGCTCTGAAAGAAGAAGCGAGTACCGAGCAATACTCAAGACGGGACAGCACCAGTGATTTTATATAGTGTAAGCATGTAAGGGAGCCGGACGGCCGAGCGGACAGCACGCTGGACTTGTGATCATTTGGTCCTGGGTTCGATCCCAGGCGCCGGCGAGAAACAATGGGCAGAGTTTCTTTCATCCTATGCCCACGTTACCTAGCAGTAAATAGGTTACCTGGGTGTTAGTCAGCTGTCACGGGCTGCTTCCTGGGGGTGGAAGCCTGGTCGAGGACCGGGCCGCGGGGACACTAAAGAAGCCCCGAAATCATCTCAAGATAACCTCAAGATAGATAGGCATTGCTGTGGGTCTGGATTTGAACGTTCTCATAATCCATCCTATAATTTCCCCGACCGCCGCTATATTTGCTCGGTTATGTTCACTAAATGTCAAGTCTTCAGACATCTTAATTCCCTGATCTTTTACATGTTGCTTTCCTTCTATGAGTAGGTCTTACTCTTGAGTACTATGAGTAGGTCTTACCCTTGAGTACAATGATACTCTTACAGGCGTGTTCAGTGTGAGAGAGCGTCCACTCTAACGAGGGCTGAGAGTTTGACGCCCTTGGCACGATTCGGTCCATAGTCGCCACATATCACCGCATGTCCCTACATGTTTCCGCATGTCGCCACATATCCCCGCATGTCCACTACATGTTGCCACATGTCGCCACATATCACCGCATGTCCCTACATGTCTCCACATATCACCGCATGTCCCTACATGTTGCCACATGTCGCCACATATCACTAGTGTCCCTACATAAGGCCGCTAGGGGAGAGTGCTCCTACAGGGAGGGACTACCGGACCCCCTAAGGCGATGCCAGCCCCCCTTAGGGGCTGGCCGTTCCTGGCCAGCCCCTAAGGCGAGGGGGGGGGGAAGTGTGGTATATAATAAGGGGAAAAATACAATTAAAATGGTAATTAAAAATTCCTTGTGAGATTGTGTGCCATGAATACTTCCCCCTGGAAGATGTAAAGAGACAGCACTCAGGTGACAGGTAGCTGGTGGCTGGTGCGGGCTGGTGACAGGTGACAGGTGGCTGGTGACAGAAAACAGGTTGCTAGTGACAGAAGACAGGTGACAAAAGACAGGTGGCTGTTGACAGGAGGCTATAGTGACTGATGTCTGTCACTGCATCAAATGACAGAGTCAAGTCACAGTGTCAAGTCACAGTGTCAAGTCACAGTGTCAAGTCACAGTGCCAAGTCACAGTGCCAAGTCACAGTGCCAAGTCACAGTGCCAAGTCACTCGACAGCAGAGACTGCAAATTTTTTGAAGGTCTCCTAACAATCCTTTTCTCAGACTTGAGCTCCAGGTAAAGAACCCAGCCAGGTTATTTACCTGGAGCTCCAGTCTGAGAAAAGGAATGTTAGGAGACCTTCAAAATTTGCAGTCTCTGCTGTCGAGTGACTTGGCACTGTGACTTGACACTGTGACTTGGCACTGTGACTTGGCACTGTGACTTGACACTGTGACTTGGCACTGTGACTTGACACTGTGACTTGACTCTGTCATTTGATGCAGTGACAGGGACATCAGTCACTATAGCCTCCTGTCAACAGCCACCTGTCTTT
>WNGS01135237.1:20653450-20655950 GCA_020271785.1 Procambarus virginalis
CTCGTGGAGATCCACTTGGTTGAGGTTCACCTCCACAAGGTGGAGGCGGAGTAGGGGAGGCTGTGTAATGTAAGGTCTCATCACAATCACAGGAGCAGTAATTGTGATGAGATGCCACAGTACGAGCAGTGTGGGACCTCACTCGACAATTGGGATACACACACACACACCGACAAGGGATCACACAACACACACACACACTCGACAATGGGATACACACACACACACTCGACAATGGGATATACATACACCACACACACACACACAACACACACACACACACACACACACACACACACACACACACACACACACACACACACACTACACACACACACACACACTGCGAACAATGACACACATCACACAACACACACACACACACACACACACACATGGGACACACACACACACACACACCACACACTCGACAATGGGATACACACACATTCAACATACAAACTCTTGACATATAAACAAAGAAGTAGAAGGGTAACAGTAGAATAAAGAGGTGGCAGCCTGGAACTACAGTACAAGGGATCGCAGGGTTGGTGCCTAACACCCATTTACACACTACAGACAACAGCAAAAATGTAATTGTATTTCCAAGCTGTGATCTCTAGTGATGGTAACATTAAGATCATTGTAGATCTAGGACCCTGCCCAACCAGTTCAGACAGGATTCGCTGCGGTCATATATATGCCTTTCAAGTGTCAATATACCTTTATTACCATTTATAACCATGCTGCAGGGCCTAGTTGTCCAACCCCTGAGAGAGGGGTCGTGACACCAGGGACCTAGTAATTTCACCCCTGAGAGAGGGGTCGTGACACCAGAGGCCTAGTTGTCCAACCCCTGAGAGAGGGGTCGTGACACCAGAGGCCTATTGTCCAACCCCTGAAAGAGGGGTCGTGACACCAGGGACCTATTTGTCCAACCCCTGAGAGAGGGGTCGTGACACCAGAGGCCTAGTTGTCCAACCCCTGAAAGAGGGGTCGTGACACCAGGGCCTAGTTGTCCAACCCCTGAGAGAGGGGTCGTGACACCAGAGGCCTAGTTGTCCAACCCCTGAAGAGGGGTCGTGACATCAGGGTCTAGTTGTCCAACCCCTGAGAGAGGGGTCGTGACACCAGAGGCCTAGTTGTCCAACCCCTGAAAGAGGGGTCGTGACATCAGGGTCTAGTTGTCCAACCCCTGAGAGAGGGGTCGTGACACCAGGGCCTAGTTGTCCAACCCCCTTGTTCCAGTAGCTAAGAGGAGCTAAGTCCCACCCCCCCCCCCCTACATAAATAGATAGCTTGGAGATGTCTTGTTAATTTAAAGACATAAACCATTTATGGGGGCAGGCTATTAAGCTACTCTATCCTTTTGAGATTCATTTTATGGCCTCAATAAACGCACTTTAAACTTGATTAACCATTTATGGGGTCACGACTTCTGTGCTTCACTTCGACCTTAACATAGATCTCTGAAAGAAATAAAAATACATTCATATCATCAGGCTCTTCTTTTCTTTTAATCTTATAACTTTATAATTAATGAATTTTGAAAAGGTGTTGTGTGTATTCCGTGAAAAAATGGGGAATGATTATATACAAACTGGTAAATTAATTTTATATTTGTTTTTCAGTTAGTTCACTAGGCTTACAGGAATTAAAGCTTGAAACATTAGCCCCGATTGTGAATTTTCATATGCATTATGAATGTGGGGAGGAGCTTAACTTTGTGTGGTGGTGGCTTAGCTTAATTGTGTGTCATGGGAAGGGGGTTGTTCGCTTAATTTTATGGGTGTTGGTGGTGGCTTTGATTACATTGTAGAGGTGTGTGGCTTAACTGTAAATGTGTGGTGGTGGCCAAATCCACAAGGGGCCGTGACGAGGATTCGAAGCTGCGTCCGAGAGCATCCCAGACGCTGTCTTAATCGTTAGAGCTACGTTCATTTGATGCATCACGTAATTGTGGTTTCTGGTGTAGTGTAGTGTAGTGTAGTGGTGGCTTTGCTTAAATTGATGATGGGGTTTTTTTAAATTAATGCAGTGGCGTTGGGCGGCTTAACTTCATGTGTGGAGGTGGCTTAGCTTAATATATTGGGATTGCTTAGTTTAAAGCGTTTGAGTGGCTTACCTTATTGCGTTGATGGTGGTAGTGGTAGTTAACTTAATGTGTGGGTTGGCTTAGCTTAATAGATGGGATGAGCTTCGCTGAATGCATGTGGGTGGCTTAGTTTAATATGTGTGGAGGTGGCTTAGCCTAATGTGTGGGAGATAGCTTAGCTTAATGTATGATGATGTCTTAGCTAAATATGTGAAGGTGACTTAGCTTAATGTTTCAAGTGGATTAGCTTTATGTATTATGTATTGGGGGCTTAGCCTAATGTGTGGTTGACACATGCGGTAACTTAGTTTTAACAGCTCGAGGACCCCGCGTACATATGGATACCTGTTCAGAATGATGGATATATAGTCGAGACTGAGCTATTTAAAGGCGTCTAACATGTGG
>WNGS01135237.1:20658450-20694131 GCA_020271785.1 Procambarus virginalis
GTAGGGACATGCGGTGATATGTGGCGACGTATGGACCGAATCGTGCCAAGGGCGTCAAACTCTCAGCCTCGTTAGAGTGACGCTCTCTCACACTGAACACGCCTGTAAGAGTACTCATTGTACTCAAGGGTAAGACCTACTCATAGTACTCAAGAGTAAGACCTACTCATAGTACTCAAGAGTAAGACCTACTCATAGAAGGAAAGCAACATGTAAAAGATCAGGGAATTAAGATGTCTGAAGACTTGACATTTAGTGAACATAACCGAGCAAATATAGCGGCGGTCGAGGAAAATTATAGGATGGATTATGAGAACGTTCAAATCCAGAGACTCCACAGCCATGCTCTATCTATCTTGAGGTTATCTTGAGATGATTTCGGGGCTTTTTTAGTGTCCCCGCGGCCCGGTCCTCGACCAGGCTTCCACCCCCAGGAAGCAGCCCGTGACAGCTGACTAACACCCAGGTACCTATTTTACTGCTAGGTAACGTGGGCATAGGATGAAAGAAACTCTGCCCATTGTTTCTCGCCGGCGCCTGGGATCGAACCCAGGACCAAATGATCACAAATCCAGCGTGCTGTCCGCTCGGCCGTCCGGCTCCCTTACATGCTTACACTATATAAATCACTGGTGCTGTCCCGTCTTGAGTATTGCTCGGTACTCGCTTCTTCTTTCAGAGCAGGAGAGATCTCTGAATTTGAGGGAATACAAAGAACATATACACGCATAGAAACGATAAAAATCTGAACTATTGGGACAGTCTCAATGCTCTCAAAATGTCCTCTCTGCAAAGGAGACGAGAGAGATATCAAATAATATATACATGGAAGATACTGGAAGACCAGGTGCCAAATTTTCACAGTAGAATAACAACATACTGAAGCGAAAGATACGAAATGAAATGCAGAATTGAACCATAGAGGAGTAGAGGTGCCATAGGCACAGTCAGAGAGCACTGTCACAACACCAAAGGTCCACAGCTGTTCAACACACTCCCAGCAAGTATTAGAAATATTGCTGGAACGAAAGTGGAAGTATTCCAGAGGCAGTTGGACAGGTTCTTGCAAGAAGTGCCGGACCAACCAGGCTGTAGTGGATATGTGGGTCTGCGGGCCGCTTCTGCGACAGCCTGTTGGACCAAGTTATCAGAAGTCGAGCCTGGCCTCAAACCGGGCTCGGGGAATAGAACAACTCCGGAAACACTCTCCAGGTATGCTCCAGGTATGCTCCAGGTATGCTCCAGGTATGCTCCAGGGGAGGCCAGTGACATGCACCTCGTAAATGCTGAGTGACTCGTGATCCTGAGCTGTGGGACGGTATAACTGTCTATGCACGATGTCGCTTAGAATATAACAACGAATAAATAACTTAGTCCGTAGTGTGGCCAAGGTTGTGATTTGTTTAAACGATCACGTAAACTGTTTGTGGTGGCAGTTGGTCGCCGGGGTGCCAGAGTAAGCCTTTGTTCAGATTAACGTTTGCTTAATTAATTTCGATGTTCATTACTTCTACTGGTTTGCTATGTATAACAATAATTAAATATTAATTGTATTTACATATATGATAATTGCGGAATTTACGTTCTAATAATTGCTTACTCCCAAAAAAAGAGCGCAAATTGTACAGACAGTTCACTCGGCCAGCAGAACGCTGATCATCAGAGTTGAGTGGATCCCACATTACCATTTCAAGCAGGCAACTCGTCCTCTTATTAATTACAGCATTTTTCGCTCGTATGCGCGACGGCCAAAAATGGACGTAATTTGAAAATGAAAAATGACTGAAAATAAATTTTGGATTTTTGTTTTTCAATACAGCAAGTTAAGGGTACTCTGGCAGGTTAGGAGAGCAAGAAGTTCTCCTAGGGTTTCAAAACGTCATGGAAACCGTAAATTGAAAGTTTCCTCTCCTAACCTAACCGAGTAAGCCGGAGGACTCAAAAACAAAATATGGGACAGTGTCACTTTCGTGAGCCGATTTCATTTCAAATTAATAAATTAAGTGATGTAATTTGTAAGAGAGCAGCTTGAGTCACCAGCTCACCAACCAATCAACATTCACGGTACCAAGCTCTATAAATAACAACCATACTAACAGTTGTGAGACACGCAAGCCACAACCGCCGGGTGATCCAGCCCATCACATATTGAACCACAACATACAAAGAGCTTGATCATTCATGCCTTCAATCTTCTCCATGAACAACTTTCAAAACAACACGATATATCCATACAATAGGTTCCTGCTCACCGCGGAATACTCCACAATGTACTCGTAGAAGAATCAACCAAAGCGATGCACGCTTCAACCCACAACAGCCAAGTTGCCCCACATAACACGAAAAGAAGTCCTAAAATCCAGCATCACCCAAGACTTGACAGCGATACAGAACACACAGTGCTCCTCGGCACACTATGGAAGCACAGGCAAGACCTGGCAAACTTGGACACACGCCAGGCATAACAAATACAGAAATAGGCCTAACAATGACCAAAGCTGGGACGCTCCAAGCTATAGCACCACACAGCTATAATGACAGGACCAACGTAAATAAACTTGGCATCCACTGCCAGGTTCTAGAGACAATTCATCATACACACAATTTCTATTGCGTGTTTTAGAAATTTATTGGACAAAGAAATTGGACAATTTCTATTGTCCACTGTTTTAGAAATCTTAGCGCTAGAGTAAATATCAAACCAGAACTTATCAACCCTCAAAGTGCCCTTCAACATAGACCACATATTATGCGTAGCAGACCTCTCACTACATACAACATATCCAGTAGTCGAAGAATAGGATCAATATCTCCATGTTGTTGTTGTGGTTTTTAGATTTAGCTACTCAGAACGAAGTGTCTATGTAGCACGGGCTATGGTGAGCCCGTAACACATAAATATCTCCAGTTAACACAACAATTTAGGCTACACTTGACCTATTCATCTAGCAGCCCGTCCTCTCCAATTACCACAACGTTACATAAGTAACGGAGCCGATCCTAACCTAACCTGGCACCCAAGAATAGAAATTAAGCAAAATATGTATTATTAATTTATTTAATAATAATTAGCCTTTGTGTTATTCATCATTACTAGTAATTATTAGTTACTAGTTATTATTATTACTTTTATAATTAGTCTTAGCCTTTATTTAATAATAATTAGCGAAAATAATTAAATATCTCTAAACTGTTCGTAAAGTGTGAGTGTGCGTGTTTTAAGCCACCAATGATATCAACCATAATTACTTTATAATTTGTGTTTAGTCCTCATCGTCATCAGTAAATTGTAAAGTTAATCATTATATAATGGCAACCTGTTGCGAGCGGGCGAGCCTCGTGCTGGTAGCCACCTCCTCACTCACTGTACTTAATACTTTCAGCCCGGCTCACAACTGCTTATGTGAATTATTAATTGTTCTCCTCTTATACCATTCCATATTTGTATTTTTCCTACTTATTGTACTGAGTGATATATTTTGTACACTGCTATATTATGTACATTGATGTATTTTATTATTAAATTGATGTAGTCCATGCGGTTTTCGTTGGTCGTCTGCGCTCTTCAGGGGCCTCGCCCCAGTTTACATTTTAGTTTACTATACTCTGTGACCTGAGATGCGGCTGGTGGTACTGCGATGGGCTGGCGTTCTGTCCCCTGCCTCCGGGCATTCGTGGTGTTATCGTAAAGCATCATTTATTTATTTATTTATTTATTTATTTATTTATTTATTTATTTATTTATTTATTTATATATATACAAGAAGTTACATTGGGTTTGTGAGAATACATTGAATAGTACAATATTTACAATCTTGTAAAGCCACTAGTACGCGCAGCGTTTCGGGCAGATTATAAAGTCCCGCATCTGGGTCAAGTCCTGGCTCCTCTTCTCATACTACAGCTTCTTCCTCAAAACCTCCCACTTATTCTTTCTCTATCCCCACTTCCCGCTCGCTCTTCGGGGTGTCTTGTCCTATATCTCATGTCGTTGTTGTTGCAAACCCTTTAGTCACTGAATTAAATAGTCTCTCTTTTGTGGAACGGTTGTCGTTTTCTGTTACCGCGCCATGCTAACTGTTTTCTGTGACCACCACCTTTAACCTATAACTACGCAAAACTATTTTCAAAATGGCAGTTCAATGTAAATATTGAACAGGCACTTTTAGTGGCTATTTATGCTTACCATAAGTTACTGTTCAGATATAAGTGAACAGGTACCTGGGAGTTTGTCGACTGTTGTGGGGTGCATGCCGGAAGAGGTCAGTCGTTGGCCTTACTCCTTCAAGGGAAGATCGGTAGGTCTAGGAGGCTTCCTGTCCCCGGCACCGGAAATTATGTAGTTGAAGAGATACAAGTGGTGACGAGGATGAAGAGACGTATCAGTATTAGAGTAACGTTTACTTGTAAATAACGTATAGACCATAGAGACGATTCGTTACTAAAAATTTAAGTGACGAATGTGATCTTGGGGCTTGTGACTGACCCGTGTAAGAACCGGCTTTTTATACATGTAAATACCTCAACAGGTTTTACCTTTTATTAACATTTTATTTATTACTTATATCGGTTGAATAAAAGACCTTGTTAATGGCCAGCGTATCCCTCTATCATACATTATTTCATATCATTAGCGAGAAAGGCTTAAGGTCCTCCAACCTCTGGAGGGGCTATATTATGGCCACAACAGTAGCCTACTGACCAACCTGCAAGTGTACGTTTGTCCAGAATTAAGGTTGTTGTTGTTATAGATTCAGCTACTCGGAACAAGTTCCAAGTAGCACGGGCTATGGTGAGCCGTAACTTACCTGGCACAGGAGTGGGGCAAGAAGCACGGGCTATGGTTAGCCTCGTGGACAGGAGATGTCTCCCGTGCCAGAATTAAGATTGATTTGATTGATGAAGATTAAGCCACCCAAAAGGTGGCACGGGCATGAATAGCCCGTAAGTTTTTTTTTTTTTTTTTTTATTTTTACATGCAAGCATGCGAATTAAATACAATAAAAACAAAGAACACAGTAGAAACCACAGAGAACAAACCCCATCAGCCAGAAGGGCCGACAGCACAGCATAACAAAGAACAAACTCAAAAATGTACAGAAAACACAGAACAAAAAGTAAACACAGTCAGCAAAAAATAGAAACAAAATCAGTAAGGCTCATAGCAAAACAGTACAAAAACCATCGGTACAACAAACAAACCTAACACCGGCCTGAAGGACCGGGACCCAAAATACACTGCAATACACAAATGAAACAGAGAAGAAATAATAATTCAAGAACAGAGATCTCACCTCATAGCCAGAAGGGCACATAAATCAACAAATTAAATATACATGAACAAGAAAAGGCATAGCCAAAAGAGCACAGAAGACAACAAATAAAGAACATAGAACATGAAAAGGCATAGCCAAAAGAACAGGGACATTTAGAAAACCTCGGCCTGAAGGGCACACAATACACATCACATAACATACATCACATAACAGACGAAAACCCAAGATACACCCGATAGAACCGCAAGCACACAGACTATCAGTCCTGTGCATACTTTTCCGGCCACTCTGCAGCCGGGAAAAGAAGACAATACGCCTCCCATATCGCCATAATATATTCCGGAATAGGGGGACGAAGGGTCGTCCGAGGATCGGGCATTGAAAGCGGCACACCCTTAGCAAATACATTAAACGCCGGAACCCAGACAGTCGTGGGGCACCACGGAATAGGCTCCACTATGTCATGAAAGGTAATACCTATAGGGTTGGACTTCTCATGATACTCCGTGCCGTCGGCTAAGATGAACGGGATAGGCTTCTTCGGGATAGGCTTCTTCGTACCGGCGCAGGCAACGGGCAGCGCACTTGTAACCGCGGCAGCCTCACAGGGCTGCTCATCAACCACCGGACGGGACACTCGTGGGGGCTCCTCACCCCGAACATCCTTCCGCAGAACCAACACGAGGTCCCGACTTGCACCAGCACCCTCTTCACCAACCACTGGAGGTGCAACCACCCCCCACTGCGGGGAACTGCCGACAGAAGCCACAGGAGGCGAATCATAGACACAGCCCTCGGCATCAGCAGATATATGGACGTCAGCGGCCACTACCCCAAGTCCTGATAATCCATCAGCGCCAGAATCCACCTCATCAGCCCATGCAGTAGATGAGCGCCTGGATCTCTTGGGCACCGGGCGCACATCCTCGGAACCGGAAGTGGACCCAGACCCACGGGCATCACAAGCCGCTCGTACGCGTCTGACGACTGCAGCAGCTTCAACCGCAGGGGGAACCGGACCACACACAACCAGGGACCCCTCAGCCACTTCAGCATCCGGGATCCGAGTCGAGGAGATAGGGCCAGGCGCAGCACCGGAAGACAGGGGAGCAGGCGTAGAGGAGGGCGCAGGACCACGGGCCACTGGAGCAGCAGGGACAGGGATACGAACAGGATCAGGGGAATCCACTGATCTCATCGCAACAGCCGGAGGAGGGCCAGCGACATCCGGGGAAACGTCAGGAGACGCCGGGGGAGCCGCAGCAACGAGCCGGGCGGGCTCCACATCCCCGAGGTCCTCGTCCAGTGGAAGCGGCGGGAAATCCTCTTCCCGAAAGAGGTTGACAGGTGCAACCGGATCCGCCTCGCACCCTGCAGCCTGATGCCCCATCAAGCCACACCGGAAACAGGTCCGAGGCTGCCGGGCATAGTACACCCGGATGTAGCAACCCAGAAGCCGGACCGAAGACGGAATGTCCGACCGCAGACGCATGCCCAAGGTGCGAATATTCGTCCGCCTCCCGGCGTACTTCCCGGAGGATAACGTATTGACCCTCACACTGACGACGGGCCCAAATCGCTGGAAATAACGCCGCAGAAGCTCTTCGGGAAACTCCAAAGGCGCCCCATGCACGCTGACATAGGTCAGCGCACCACTCCGGTCTGATATGGCGACTGAGCCGGTACCTCCTGGCAAGGGCAGCGAGCGCCCCTCGTAACGACTGAGGAAGGCACGATATACCTCCTCCGTCGCCAGCTTGATGACAACGCGACGCGCAGTCACCAGCTCAATCCCGTCAATATCCAGCACCGGGATATGCAGCAAGTCGCACAGTACCTCCGCTACCTCTGGATACCCAGCACGGCCAGAGAATTCCAGTCCTACCGAGTTCACACGCTTGATTGCAGGTAGGGGACCACCCATGGTGAACCCAACACCTGCCACGTCTGCACACCGCCCGGCAGGCAACAACACTGGGGGGTGGGGGGGCAGCTACGCCCCGCCACCTGGCGATCAAACGGCAGACTACCCTAGCAGTCACGGAGGGACACGTCCGCACTCCACGGCTGCTCANCTTGCCAAGTAATGCTACCACCACCCTGCTTTACCGGACAGGGGACGGAATGGGATTCGTAGGACTTGTAAATTGTGTAATCCTACCAGGACAAGTGTAAGGACAATTGAATGGTGTGAGGATCCTGGCCTGACACTCGAATAATCCTGACCACTTGAGGAACTATAGAGTACACAAAAATAAGCGGGAAACACCCAATACTAACACCTCAACAAGGGACGGACGGGGGGGGGAGCACTTGATAATTACGGACACTAGGTCACTAGGGCAAAGGGACGACGGTAGGCCCAATATCACTAAGACAAGGAACCATTAATACACACTAGAAAACACTTGACAATATATGACTTTATATAACACAGTTAATAGACACTTGCCTAACTATATTCCCTAGCCTGGTTGATCATTCCAGCCACAAGGAGCCTGGTCGACGACCGGCGCGGGGACACTAAGCCCCGGAAAGCACCTCAAGGTAACCTCAGGTAGGTAACAGAGCCAAATCAATGATGATAAGGTGCTTTAAGTTCAAGAGAGCCGTACTTGCTCGAATGGTGGTCCACAAATTTCCTGGGGATGATGTTCTCTCCCCGTGTCCACTCACACCTTCCTCTTGGAACTTCTCGCACTCTACTGTGTCTGATTGTGATCTCCTGCTCCCCAGCTGAACATGAGGGCTTGCCTTGATGTGGAGAGTTAATCCCAGTAAATTATCACGACGGCATCAACTCTGACCACCTCGTGACTCAGTGACCGTTGACCTGTCCCCTGGTTAATTTCCACGGAGGTGTACTTTCCCATTGTCTGGCGCCGCGCCTGTGGCTTGTTCATGCTGTTATGATGTTCATGTTGTTCTACTATGTACTGCTCTCTTGTTACAGTAAGGTATAAGCATACAGGTACAGTGGTACAGGCAGTGCAGGATACACGTACAGGCAGTGCAGGGTACAGGTATACAGTGGCACAGGTAGTAGTGGGTACCGGTATACAGTGGCACAGGTAGTGCAGGGTACAGGAACAAGGAAGGGTACAGGCATTTAGGGTACAGGGGGAGCTTGGGATGCTCCTCCTCCCTCACCATTCGGTGGAGCAACAGGTGGTGGTCTCGCCTGTGTCTAGTATTGATTACTTCACCACGTGGCGTGTTCCTCCCCCCTGGTGCGGGGAGGGTAAGGGAGGCTGGTGTGGGTACTCACCTATCAGTGACTGCGGGGGAGTAGTGGTCTATATAGCGCCTTGTGTTCCTCAGTCTGTACTAACCTTTTTTTTATGGCCTTTTGTGTGTGGCAGTTTAACTTTCCTTTGAGGCATAACTCATTGTCGAATCTGCCTTACATTTGTGAGGGTTGATTGACAGGTGATGCTGCTGCAACCGTAAAACTCTTCCTGAAGGGGATATTTTGGTGTTGCTGCTGCAGATGTTGTGCTTGATGGTAACTATCCTGCATCGTACCCAAAAACTGTGTTTTGTGTGTGTGTATTCACCTAGTTGTGCTTGCGGGGGTTGAACTCTGGCTCTTTGGTTCCGCCTCTCAACCGTCAATCACTGGTGTACAGATTCCTAAGCCTACTGGGCTCTATCATATCTACATTTGAAACTGTGTATGGAGTCAGCCTCCACCACATCACTGCCTAATGTATTCCACCTGTTAACTACTCTAACACTGAAAAAGTTCTTTCTAACGTCTCTGTGGCTCATTTGGGTATTCAATTTTTCACCTGTGTCCCCTTGTTCGCATACCTCCCGTGTTAAAAAGTTTATCCTTATCTACCCTGTCAATTTCTCTGAGAATTTTGTAGGTAGTGATCATGTCTCCTCCTACTCTTCTGCCTTCCAGTGTCGTGAGGTACATTTCACTCAGCCTTTCCTCGTAACTTATGCCTCTTAGTTCTGGGACTAGCCTAGTGGCATACCTCTAAACTTTTTCCAGCTTCGTCTTGTGCCTGACAAGGTACGGGCTCCATGCTGGGGCCGCATACTCCAGGATTGGTCTTACATATGCTGTTTACAAGGTTCTAAATGATTCCTTACACAGGTTCCGAAACGCTGTTTCTGATGTTAACCAGCCTCGCATATGCCGCAGACGTTATTCTTTTTATGTGGGCTTCAGGAGACAGGTTTGGTGTGATATCAACTCCTAGATCTTTCTCTCTGTCCGTTTCATGAAGTACTTCATTTCCCATTCGGCATCCTGTGTCTGGCCTGTTTCCACCGCCTAGTTTCATGACCTTGCATTTACTCGGGTTAAACTTTAATAGCCATTTGTTTGGACCATTCATTCAGTCTGTCTAGGTCATCTTGTAGCCTCCTACTATCATCCTCTGTTTCAATCCTCCTCATGATTTTTGCATCATCAGCAAACAATGAGAGGAAGGATTCTATAACCCTCTGGGAGATCATTTACATATATCAGAAACAGTATAGGTCCAGGACTGACCCCTGCGGGACTCAATTGGTGACGTCTCGCCAATGTGATGCCTCACCCCTCACACTGACTCGTTGTCTCCTGTTGCTTAATACTCCCTTATCCAATGGAGTACCTTCCCTTTCACTCCAGCTGCTCTCCAGCTTTTTCACTAGTCTCTTGTGGTACTGTGTCAAAGGCTTTCTGGCAATCCAAAAATGTGCAGTCTGGCCCCACCCCTCTCTTTCTTGCCTTATTTTTGTTGCCTGGTCATAGAATTCATTTAATCCTGTGTGTCAGGACTTGCCATCCCTGAACCCATGTTGATGCTGTTTACAATTCCTTCGCTTCCAGCTCCAATGTTCCACAACTTTTTTTTCGCATAATCTTCTCCATCAGCTTGCATGGTATGCAGTTAGGGACACTGGCCTGTAGTTCAGTGCTTCCTGTCTATCCCCTTTCTTGTATATCGGGACTACATTAGCAGTCTTCCAATTTTTGGCAATTCCCCTGTTACCAGTGATTTATTACACTATGGAGAGTGGCAGGCACAGTGTTTTTTGCTCCTTTCTTTAGTATCCATGGGAAGATTTCATCCTTGTCTATAGCCTTTGTCACATCCAACTCTAGTAAAAACTTCCTTACCCCCGCTGGCAATCTCAAACTCTTCCAGTGGTTCCTGGTTAGCTATTCCCTCTCTTATCTCTGGAATTTCTCCTTGCTCTAAGGTGAAGACCTCCAGGAATTTCTTATTCATTCCTCGCACACTTCTTTGTCGTTTGTTGAATCTTTTTGCCCCTATCCTTAATTTCATAACCTGTTCCTTTACTGTTTGTTTTTTCTCCTGATGTGGCTGTGCAGCAATTTAGGTTGAGTCTTTACCTTGCTTGCGATGTCATTTTCGTATTGTCTTTCTGCCTCTCTTCTCATCCTGACACATTCATTCCTGGCATTCTGGTATCTTTCTCTGCTCTCCAGTGTCCTGTTTTTCCTATAGTTTCTCCATGCCCTTTTACTTTGCTGCTTAGCTAGCCTACATCTCTGATTAAACCATGGGTTTCTCATCTTCATGTCGTTATTTCCTTTTGGACTGGGACAACTTCTGTCTTCTGCTCTCCTTACACTTCTGTGTGTGTGTGTTTTGGACTCACCTAGCTGCACTCACTTAGTTTGTGCTTGCGGGGGTTGAACTTTGGTTCTTCGGTCCCGCCTCTCAACCATCAATCAACAGGTGTATCGATTCCTGAGCCTACTGGGCTCTATCATATCTACATTTGAAACTGTGTATAGAGTCTTGCCTAGTTTTTGTTGCTTGGTCATAGAATTCTATTAAACCTGTGAGGCACGATTTACCATCTCTGAACCCATGTTGGTGGTGCGTTACAAGCTATTTCCCTCCAGATCTCTACGAGCCTTTTCCTCACGATCTTCTCCATCACCTTGCATGGTATACAAATTTAGGGAAACTGGCCTGTAGTTCAGTGCCTCTTGCCTGTCACCCTTTTTTGTATTTTGGGACTACATTAGCTGTCTTCCAACTTTCCGGTCCCAAACTTCCGGTTTGCAGTGACCTGTTATACACCATAGAGTGTGATCAGATTCTTCCAAGGTTACTTGGTTTGCCTCCTCCTCATTTAGTGCAGGACTTCTCCTTGTTCTATTGTGAAGACCTTCTGGAATCTTTTGTTGAGTTTTACACACACCTCCTATTATTCTCTTGTGTCTGTTCTCCCCTTTTCTCAGTTTCATCACTTGTTCCTTCACTGCTGTTTTCCTCCTGATGTGACTGTGGAGCAGCTTTGGTTGGGTCTTAGCTTTACTCGCGATGTCATTTTCGTACTGTTTCTCTGCTTCTCTCCTCACTCTGACGTACTCATTCCTGCCCTCTATGTGTGTGTGTGTGTGTGTGTGTGTGTGTGTGTGTGTGTGTGTGTGTGTGTGTGTGTGTGTGTGTGGTGTGTGTGTACTCACCTAGTTGTACTCACCTAGTTGTGCTTGCGGGGGTTGAGCTCTGGCTCTTTGGTCCCGCCTCTCAACCGTCAATCAACAGGTGTACAGGTTCCTGAGCCTATTGGGCTCCATCATATCTACACTTGAAACTGTGTATGGAGTCAGCCTCCACCACATTACTTCCTAATGCATTCCATTTGTCAACCACTCTGACACTAAAAAAGTTCTTTCTAATATCTATGTGGCTCATTTGGGCACTCAGTTTCCACCTGTGTCCCATAGTGCGTGTGCCCCTTGTGTTAAATAGCTTGTCTTTATCAACCCTGTCGATTCCCTTGAGAATCTTGAATGTGGTGATCATGTCCCCCCCTGTCTTCCAACGAAGTGAGGTTTAATTCCCGTAGTCTCTCGTCGTAGCTCATACCTCTCAGCTCGGGTACTAGTCTGGTGGCAAACCTTTGAACCTTTTCCAGTTTAGTCTTATGCTTGACTAGATATGGACTCCATGCTGGAGCCACATACTCCAGGATTGGTCTGACATATGTGGTATATAATGTTCTGAAAGATTCCTTACACAAGTTTCTAAAGGCCGTTCTTATGTTAGCCAACCTGGCATATGCTGCTGATGTTATCCTCTTGATATGAGCTTCAGGAGACAGGTCTGGCGTGATATCAACCCCCAGGTCTTTCTCTCTCTCTGACTCTTGAAGTATTTCATCTCCCAAATGATACATTGTATCTAGTCTCCTGCTCCCTACCCTGTGTGCACTTCTGAGTGACGTCCCAGGAACCAGCACCACCACCACCAGCAGCAGCAGCAGCAGCAGCTCGTCCATCTTTTCAACGCATACTATAGACCCTGGACGGAATTTGATCAGCAGACAGATTCTGCTGGGTCCTGCCCCCCTGCCCCCCCCCCTTCCCTACCTTCCCTCTCCAGCTCCCTCCTCACCAAAGAAACATCATGCCCCTTTTCCCCTAACTGTACTTACCTGGGTGTACTTACCCGGCTGTGCTTACCTTCTTCATCTACCTACATTCACCTACCTGTAGGGATTACGTCTGATGATTCTTCCTCCTCCGTTTGTCCCTGGGCCACCTACCTGGCCAGGATCAGCCAAGAGGCCCCCCCTCCAGGGGCGCCCCTTGGCTGATCCCCTCCGGGGTCCCCTGGCAACAGCCTCCAGGGGATGCTCTTGAAGGCGGCCGCGCGAACGGAAAGAGCAGGAGATGGAGCAGGCAAAAATATTTCGTTTTGGAAATATGGATGGGAAAATGTTGGGAGGGAAGAGGCTTGGTGTAAGTCTCAGGGCTTGGCGTAAGTCTCAGGGCTTGGTGGAGGTTCAGGGCTTGGTGGAAGAAAGTAGTACAGGACTGGACAAATATGAAGGAGGTAAGTGCCCATGAGTTTCAAAAATTATATGAATCAGTTGGCAGACTAGTCAATAAAACATATCTATAGAGTTTCAGTAGAAGAGGGTGAGGGGGGGGGATACGATGGATGGTCTTAGAACACTCATTGGCACAGGAAAGGACTTCTTACTCAACACGGATTTCTGGACTGGAAACTCTGACCAATATAAGACTCCACTTAACTTAAGCAGACTGTACTTGAATCGCAGATAGGGATCACATCTGAGGCACGGACCTCGGGTCATCTGAGCACACTGGACGAAGAATATAGTATACTTTTATATTATACTTTTACGCTTGGAGCAGGTCGCCTGGGGAGGGGAAGAACCGGGTCCTGGTCGAACCCCGAGACACGCACCTTAACGATGACTGATCAATAAATGGCCTGAGGAAAACACTTCCCCTCACAGGCTACAACGCCTCGTGGGGAAAAAATAAGATATAGACGATGCAGAAGAGGAAAGACTCGCCCATTACATCTGTGGGGAAAATTGGGACTTTGCATGGGGGAATACGAAAAGGCAAAAAGGGGTTGTCAGTCAACCCCTTTTTTGACTGAAGTTAAAATGTAACCAGTCAGGGGTAACCAGAAATGCAAAATCAAATCCAGGAGGCTTTTCCCAGCTTCGCCAGACCAAAGTGGTGTGGAAAGTGCAGGGTCTCTGAAAACAAATACCACCCAACTGGTGAATGAGAATCACGAGAATGATTCACAATATGCTAAGCAATATTTTGCCTCGATGTTGACTGGTTGTGACCTCGTCAACCTTCCCAACGCAGAGTCAATATACAAGAATGGCCACAAACGTAAGTCATGCAACATTGACGTTAATAACCCTTAAACGACGGTTTATACGTCATTTGACGGGAAGGTTAGATTAGGTTAGGTTAGGTTAGGTTTATACGTCATTTGACGGGAAGGTTAGATTAGGTTAGGTTAGGTTAGGTTTATACGTCATTTGACGGGAAGGTTAGGTTAGGTTAGGTTAGGTTAGGTTAGGTTAGGTTAGGTTAGGTTTATACGTCATTTGACGGGAAGGTCAAACTTTTCCACACAGAAAGCTGGCTTATGTGTATAACTCTCTGTAATTAACCAAAAGATTTGGCATATCTCTGGCTATTGTGACCTTGTATTCAGTACCATATATTCATTACAGGATTTTACTGTAGCGCTCGGAATTGCTGTAACTCTCATTCTCCACCTTTTACCAGCTGTTATTATCTCTGGTTAATGGTGCCCTGGTGGTAGTGGTGGCGGTGGACAGGTGCAACAGGCTTGCTGGCCAACATTATAAATGAAAATGGAATTGTTATCTCGAAAAAGCTAACGTAATAATTTCATGGATTAGAAGGGTTAGAGCTATAGACGTTACCCGATATATTTCGCCTCTCTAGAGTATGTATGTTAAACACAGAAATCACAATAACGTGATGCATCAAATGAACAAAATAGTTCATTAGAACTAAGTTCAGTAGAACCTCGGTTTCAACTCTCTTGACCATGTCGTAGCACAGTCGATTAACGCAGCGTCTGGGATGCTCTCGGATGCAGGTTCGAATCCTCGTCACGGCTCTTGTGGATTTGTTCGAATGTAAATTAAGTTTTTTTTTTTTTTTTTTAGATTTTCATAATTGAGGCTTTTAATTCCTGGGATTAACTTTATCATCTCTGTACAGTATGGTGATCAAAACTGAAGTGAATAATATTAATCATCAGTATTTTTCTCTCCCTCTACACTGAATGTTGTGTGAGGGAGGATAGGCTAAGGCTTTAAAGGCTTTATACTATACTGTAGGCTAAGGTTTTAAAGGCTTTAAATGCTTTATACATTCGTAGCCAAATATTTTATTCAATTCAACTTTTCCGAAGTGTTATTCGTGTAAACACTGAGCTTGGCAGATTTGGTCCAGCTGTGCTAACAGGCTGTTGTGGGTAGCAGGACTGCTGCGGGGAGTCTTCAGACAATGCATTACGGTATAGATGCTATTGGAAATCTGCTTTTTAAACAAAGCTATGAGGGCCGAGCCTAGGGAGAAACCATAGGGTTTCTGGGGGCTCTTAGGGTAAAACCAGAAGCCTGTCCTGTAACCTATCTCTAGGGTCGACCCCATGGAGATAATACTAGGGATGATCCCAGGGCCCAACCTTTGGGGGTGACCCTAGGGGGCCCCCCCAACCTTTGGGGGTGATCCTAAGGGGGCCCAACCTTAGGGATGACCCTAAGGGCCACCTAGGGGTGGGGCTGCATGTGGGCGTGCTTGGCTGCGAGGCTTCCAGAGGCACGTAATGAAACTAATCCGACTATCGACCTGTCTGGCGTAGGGAAGCCCTCTATCTTCTGCCTTCCCGCCCTCACCTCCTACACGCCACTCTCTCACACACACACACACACACACACACACCTCTTCAGCGGCGCCCTTCCCGGCCCCCAGCGCTGCTGCTGCTGCTGCTGATGCTGCTGGCGCTGTTGTTGCTACTGCTGCTGCTGCTCCTGGTGGTAGCGAACATTTGAATAGTTATGGTGCCTGAGGCGGGGATATCCTCGAGATCGTCTGGTTCGGGAGGCTGTTTGTGTTAGTAGCGTGTAAGCCCACATGCTCACCACAATAGCTCAGTTGATCCGGGAGCTTCTGCAGAAAATTGTCTAAGTTCCCTTTCGAAAGTTTCCAGCAATGTTTCTTAGATATATTGGCAGGAGGATGACGAGTCGTAGTCCTCTGGTGTTTACAGTGTTCTCTAATTGCTGTTAGCGGATATATATATATATATATATATATATATATATATATATATATATATATATATATATATATATATGATATATATATATGTGTGTGTGTGTGTGTGTGTGTTTTTGCACATATTTATCACTGATATATATATATCAGCGGCGAGGCAGAGGCCGACAGGTACGGACGGCATGGCCTTCTCTGCCGAAGGACAGGAGGATGGCATGCAAGACACGGCGAGGTTAACGATATTATTAAGAGAGGCCTTACTACAGCCGGTTGTCCAGCAGAGAGAGAGCCCCGTGATATAATGCCCCGCAACTCTGATGAGCCTGTCGGTCGCCCAGAAGGGATCACGGTGAACCCCTGGAAGAATGGTAGACAGTTGGTGTGGGACTACACTTGTGTTTAGCCAACTTTAGCCAACATCTATGTTGATTTCAGTGCTGCACAGGCAGGAGGTGCTGCCAGTCACCGGGAAGCAGCCAAGTCACGTAAATACAGAGACCTTGAGCACCACTACAATTTTGTCCCCATTGCCTCAGAGACACTTGGTACCTGGGGTAAAAGTGGTGCTAATGTTTTGAAGGAGTTGGGGTCTAAGCTAATTGAAACAAGTAGAGACCCTAGAGCAGCCAGTTTTCTCATTCAACGCCTTATAGTGTGGCAATCCAGGAAGGAAATGCTCACTGCATCCATGGTTCCTGCCCGCCATCTGAGGAGCTGGAGGAGCTCTACAACTTGTGACAAGTAAGTTGAACAGACCACACACAAGAAAGTGAAAGGACGACGACGTTTCGGTCCGTCCTGGACCAATCTCAAGTCGATTGTCTGAGAATGACGCGATTGTCTCAAATCGACAATCGACTTGTGAATGGTCCAGGACGGACCGAAACTTCGTCGTCCCTTCACTTTCTAGTGTGTGGTCTGTTCAACATATTTCAGCCGCGTTATTGTGACTCCTCGTCTGCTTGTGACAAGAAGCCTTGTAACTTGCTTGTAACCAATGTTGTAACCCTTTTTGTGTAATGAAATTTTAAATAAAGTTTGGTATATATATACACACATACAAAAGAATAGGGGTGGTAGGTGAAGAAAATATCAGTGTTCAGTGTGAGATCACAGCGATGTTTAGCACACCAGTTCCTTGATGAGTGTCATTAGTGGTGTGCCATCTCCTGCACCCAGAGGTCTTTATTGACCGTCTTAGTGGTCGTCTGTTGCTCCCTGGGTCTTTATTGACCGTCTTTATGCACATATTTCTGACCTTCGCGGTCTTTGTTATGGGTTATATACAGTACAGTATAATGAATTACTGAAGCTTATATGATGCCGGCGTTATATCAACACATGCTGATGGACCCTGATGAGCCTTCACCCCATACACGCACCTCTGGATACCTGTGGGTACCTGTGGGTACCTGCGGGTACCTGTGGGTACATCTGGGTACATCTGGGTACCTGTGGGTACCTGTGGGTAGGTCAGCTGCCTACTCAGTCAGTCCCGGTGTTCAGCTACTCATGATGATTTACACACGCACAGAGAAATCTCGCTAACGTGATGAATCAGAGAGAAAAATCAATCGGAGCCATGCTGAGGATTCGAACCTACACCATACGGGAACTCCCAGGCACACGCCTTACACCACTGCACCACGATACGCTGTAAGTATCAGGCTTGGGCTTCAACTGAATCCACTAAAGGTGGTGAAGCATCGAGCTGATTCCAAGTTAAGGTTGTACACCTTACTGACGTTCATGCTGGTGTGTAGAGGAGTTCTTCCTCACCATCCCTCACCTAACCTAACCTAACCTAACCTAACCTAACCTAACCTAACCTTCACACTACTACCTTTCCATACTCATTTTATCCCCAACACCCCCGTTTTCTTCCTCACTGCTGCCTCCCCCTTCCTTCCTCCTCCTTCCAGCACTGTTCCGAAAGGTCTCCCCTCTCTTTCAACCCCCCACAGACTCCTCCTCCTGCCCCCATGAACCCCTCCCCCACCAACGCTCGAGACACATTCTTATATAACTTTCCTAACAGTTTCCATTCAGCGGTGTTCTCTCCGGCACCAGCTTCCAGACCCGACCTTCCAGGCCCACCACAACCCACCACTGTGGCCCACCTCCAACAGGGACCTCCTCGACCCACCACTACCACTAGGGACCACCTCGGCCCACCACCACCACCACCAGGGACCACCTCGACCCACCACTACCATCACCAGGGACCACCTCGACCCACCATCATCACCAGGGACCACCTCGACCCACCACCACCACCACCAGGGACCACCTCGACCCACTACCACCACCAGGGACCACCTCGACCCACCACCACCAGGGACCTCCCTGACCATCAACCAAGAATACTTCTATTTCCACTTTCACCAGAGTCACACCTCTGCATTCCTACAGCCCTTAACTTTAAGGGGAACCTTAAATACAACCCCCACACCCCAGAGACCTCACCCTCAACCCCACACTCCAAATACAACCCCCCCACACACCCCAGAGACCTCACCCTCAACCCCACACTCCAAATACAACCCCCCACACACCCCAGAGACCTCACCCTCAACCCCACACTCCAAATACAACCCCCCACACACCCCAGAGACCTCACCCTCAACCCCACACTCCAAATACAACCCCCCCACACACCCAGAGACCTCACCCTCAACCCCACACTCCAAATACAACCCCCCCACACACCCCAGAGACCTCACCCTAAACCCCACACTCCAAATACAACCCCCCCACACACCCCAGAGACCTCACCCTCAACCCCACACTCCAAATACAACCCCCAACACCCTTGAGACTCTCAGGGGTGTGTGGAAGTCAAAAAAAAATAATGAGATGTTACACATTACCCAAAGTTGAATATAATCTTTGTACAGTAATTTCCAATCCCATTTTATACCCTAGAAAAAGCACAGCCGGCAGTTGGATTTATTAATTAAAATATATAATAACTCTTTTTTCGGCTTTTGATGAGTAAATAATGAATGCGTTGATGAATCGTTATTAAATTAGACCGAAATTATATCTGGCCAAAACTACTTTGTAAATGTTCAAAAAGTTATAATTTTTATGGGCAGTTGTGTTGCGTGAATTAGTTTGAGGTCGTCGTCATTATATACCGGTCTTATCATCGTCGTCATTATATATCGGTCTTATCATCGTCGTCATTATATACCGGTCTTATCATCGTCGACATTATATACCGGTCTTATCATCGTCGCCATTATATATCGGTCTTATCTTCGTCGTCATTATATATCGGTCTTATCATCGTCGTCATTATATATCGGTCTTATCATCGTCGTCATTATATATCGGTCTTATCATCGTCGTCATTATATCGTCCTAATCATCGTCGTCATTATATATCGGTCTTATCATCGTCGTCATTATATACCGGCCTAATCATCGTAATTATATATCGGTCTTATCATCGTCGTCATTATATCATCCTTATCATCGTCGTCATTATAATTTTCATCATTATCACCACCATTACCAGCCCCGGACAGACAGCGATATACACATCGAGCGATGGTTTACCTGTTGACAATTTCGAGAGTTACTCTCTCAGCCTGACCTGTGGCCAGGCTTCCTCCCCCTTAGCGCTCGCCTGGTCGGTGAGGCGGCCTTTATAGCCAGAAGGCCATCACAGAGCCATCACAGCCAGGCTGATCCGCGAACTCTAGCAGGAACTTGAACCAAGTTGTCTCTTAACAAAAGTTTCACTTTTGTTAGAGCGACAGATTTTAGATTTGTAGGCAGCAGGAGACTGAAGACAAATGGTTGTCTGCGCTGTTGCTCCTTTTGTGGATCCGTTGACGTTTTCAGACGTTGACGTTTTCAGACGTTGACGTTTTCAGACGTTGACGTTTTCAGACGTTGGCGTTTTCAGACGTTGGCGTTTTCAGACGTTGGCGTTTTCAGACGTTGACGTTTTCAGACGTTGGCGTTTTCAGACGTTGACGTTTTCAGACGTTGACGTTTTCAGACGTTGACGTTTTCAGACGTTGACGTTTTCAGACGTTATCATTCCAAGGTGGTTGGCTCGTTAGCTGCTTTCAGTGAGGTTATCTGGCCGTATTGTGTACTCCTTGATGTGCTTCATACGTCAATAAACCCACCACACTGCTTCATACATCCACAGCTGTCTGTGCTGGTTTAAGGTAAGTCTGTGTTGGTTTAAGGTAAGTCTGTGTTGGTTTAAGATAAGTCTGTGTTGGTTTAAGGTAAGTCTGTGTTGGTTTAAGGGAAGTCTGTGCTGGTTTAAGGTAAGTCTGAGCTGGTTTTTAAGGTAAGTCTGTGCTGGTTTAAGGTAAGTCTGTGTTGGTTTAAGGTAAGTCTGTGCTGGTTTAAGGTAAGTCTGTGCTGGTTTAAGGGAAGTCTGTGCTGGTTTAAGGTAAGTCTGTGTTGGTTTAAGGTAAGTCTGTGCTGGTTTAAGGGAAGTCTGTGCTGGTTTAAGGTAAGTCTGTGCTGGTTTAAGGTAAGTCTGTGCTAGTTTAAGGTAAGTCTGTGCTGGTTTAAGGGAAGTCTGTGTTGGTTTAAAGTAAGTCTGTGCTAGTTTAAGGTAAGTCTGTGCTGGTTTAGGGAAGTCTGTGCTGGTTTAAGGTAAGTCTGTGCTGGTTTTTAAGGTAAGTCTGTGCTGGTTTTTAGGTAAGTCTGTGCTGGTTTAAGGTAAGTCTGTGCTGGTTTAGGGTAAGTCTGTGCTGGTTTAAGGTAAGTCTGTGCTGGTTTAGGGTAAGTCTGTGTTGGTTTAAGGTAAGTCTGTGCTGGTTTAAGGTAAGTCTGTGTTGGTTTAAGGGAAGTCTGTGCTGGTTTAAGGTAAGTTTGTGCTGGTTTAAGGTAAGTCTGTGCTGGGTTAAGGTAAGTTTGTGCTGGTTTAAGGTAAGTCTGTGCTGGGTTAAGGTAAGTTTGTGCTGGTTTAAGGTAAGTCTGTGCTGGTTTAAGGTAAGTCTGTGTTGGTTTAGGGTAAGTCTGTGCTGGTTTAAGGTAAGTCTGTGTTGGTTTAAGGGAAGTCTGTGCTGGTTTAAGGTACGTCTGTGCTGGTTTAGGGTACGTCTGTGCTGGTTTAGGGTAAGTCTGTGCTGGTTTAAGGTAAGTCTGTGTTGGTTTAAGGGAAGTCTGTGCTGGTTTAAGGTAAGTCTGTGTTGGTTTAAGGTAAGTCTGTGTTGGTTTAAGGTAAGTCTGTGCTGGTTTAGGGTAAGTCTGTGCTGGGTTAAGGTGTACATATTGTCTTTGGAAGTCAAATCATTCGTATTTTAACCAATGTGTATTTTGTTTTTGTTAACATATATCACTCGATTATAATGTCATGTTAAATGCGTTTCGCAATTCATTTGTTACGGAAATTCAAAATATTTATGAATGTAAAAAAAAATTGTTCAGTTATGAATAAAAATCCATTATAAAATCATATAAAATCCTCCTCTGCACCCCCGTCCTAGTAATCCCTCCCCAGTAATCCCTCCCCAAATAATTCCTCCCCCAGTAATCCCTCCCCCAGTAATCCCTCCCCCAGTAATCCCTCCCCCCAGGTAATCCCTCCCCCAAATAATTCCTCCCCCAGTAATCCCTCCCCCAGTAATCCCTCCCCCAGTAATCCCTCCCCCAGTAAACGCTCCCCCAGTAATTCCTTCCCCCAGTAATCCCTCCCCAGTAATCCCTCCCCCCAAATAATTCCTCCCCCAGTAATTCCTTCTCCCCAGTAATCCCTCCCCCAGTAATCCCTCCCCCAGTAATTCCTTCTCCCCAGTAATTCCTCCCCAGTAATCCCTCCCCTCAGTAATCCCTCCCCCCAGTAATCCCTCCCCCCAGTAATCCCTCCCCCCCAGTAATCCCCCCCCCCCCCACGGTCCGGTGAGAACTGGTGCCTGCTGACGGAGTGGTGTCGTCCTACAGGCCGGAGGAGAGGAGCGAGGTGGACGTGTCGGCCATCACCTCCCGCCTGAGGAGCGTGCGGCCCCTGGCCCGCCTGCCCTCGCCCGTGCTGGGGGACCTCGCCCGCTGCTCCTACTACGAGGACCTCGAGAGGGGCGTCACCTGTGAGTACTGCCTTCGTTACTGCCCGCCACAGTCTGTGTGTGTGGGGGTGTGGGTGTGTGTGTGTGTGGGGGGGGGATGTGGGTGTGTGTGGGGGTGTGTGTGTGTGTGTGTGGTATTTTACGTGTGTGTGTGTGTGGTAATAATTGTAAAACAATTATTTCCTGAATGATATTGGAAAGATCAATACACGAAGGCGTGTCGATCATTTAGAACACATAAATGTTGTTTCCAAGCATCAACACGGATTCAGGAAAGTCAAATCTTGCTTAACCAACTTACCAGAGTTCTGTGACAAGGTGACAACAAACAAACAGTAGAGAGAGAGGGGGGAGGCAGGGCAGACTGCATTTTCCAGGATTGGCAGAAAGCTTTTGACACTGTTCCTCCCAAGCGATTCTTGTATGCAAAGTCGAAAAACAGGCTGCGGGTGTATTGGAAAAGTACCAAAGTGGGAGAAGGAGTACCTATCAGGAAGAAGACTGAGAGTAGGAGGAGAACTATCAGAATGGAGAGGAAATAAGTAGCACAAACGGTCGTGCATCTCATTCTTATCCAAGTTTGCTGACGATGCTAAACTTTCTTGAGGCGAATCAGAACTGATGAGGACTGCAATACATTTCAAGATGAAACTTAGATAATATCCTGAAATGGAGTGATATAAATGGCTAATAGACTTCAACCCCGACAAATGCAAGGTTACGAAGAGACACGTTGCCACAAAAAAAGACCTCAAATCCAGAATATCCAGGATGAAGGGCAGGCAATTTCAACTTCTGAAGAGGAGAAAGACTTAGGAGTGGACATAACTTGAGATCTAACACCAGAGGCGAACACACACACACACACACACACACACACACACACACACACACACACACACACACACACACACACACACACACACACACACACACACACAAACACACACACACACACACGCACGCGCACACACAACCGTGTGTGTGTGTGCGTGTGTATTCAACTAGGTGAGTACACACACACACACACACACACACACACACACACACACACACACACACACACACACACACACACACACACACACATCAGGAGGAAGACAACAGTGAAGGAACAGGTGATTAAACTTAGGGTGGGCGAGGACAGGTACACAGAGAATGACAAAGAGGTGTGTGAAGAACTCAACAAAAGGTTCCAGGAGGTCTTTACAATAGAACAGGGAGATATCACGGCGCTGGGAGAGGTGGCAGCAAACCAGGTGACCTTGGATAGGTTCGAAATTACAAGAGATGAGGTCAAAAAAGCACCTATTGGAGCTGGATGTGAGAAAAGCTGTTGGGCCNACGAGGCAGCTCCTATTGGCCCATACGAGGCAGCTCCTATTGGCCCATACGAGGCAGCTCCTATTGGCCCATACGAGGCAGCTCCTATTTATAACCACCCAATCCCACTCATATATATGTCCAACCCACGTTTGAAACAATTAAGGGTCCCCACCTCCACCACGTTATGTGGTAATTGGTTCCACAAATCAACAAACCTGTTACCGAACCAGTATTTACCCAGGTCTTTCCTAAATCTAAACTTATCCAATTTATATCTATTGTTTCGTGTTCTGTCTTGTGTTGATAATTTTAATATCCTCTTTGTTATGCCCATTCATCCACTTGTAAACCTCTATCATATCACTCCTAACTCTTCGCCTTTCTAGAGAATGTAATTTAAGCTTTGTCAATCTTTCTTCATGCGACAGGTTTCTAATTTGGGGGAATAACTTTGTGATCCTATGCTGAACACGTTCTAGTGAATTAATATCCATTCTACAGTACGGCGACCAAAACTGAACTGCATAATCTAAATGGGGCCTAACCAGAGCAAGATATAGCTGAAGAACAACACACAGGTGTCTTATTACTAATGCTTCGATTAGTAAATTCCAGTGTCTTATTTGCCTTATTTCAAACATTTATATATTAATTTTTTGGTTTTAAATTCTTACTAATCATAACTCCCAGATTCCTTTCGCAATCCGACTTCGCAATCTCAACACCATCTAGCTCGTATTTTGTAACTCTATCATCATTACCTAGCCTCAAAACTTTACATTTATCAGCATTAAACTGCATCTGCCAATCTTTTGACCATTTCAAAACCCTATTTAGATCGTCTTGAAGTAATAATGAATCTTTTTCCGTGTTTATTTCCCTACCGATTTTTGTATCATCGGCAGATTTACAAATATTGCCGTTCAAACCTGAATCTAAATCATTTATATATCTTTTGAGTAACAAAGGTCCCAGGACAGAGCCTTGAGGCACTCCATTTAGAACATTTTCGCACTCTGACTTAACCACATTTATACTATTTTTTTCCTTTGGTATAGCCATGCCTTAATCCAGCTTAATATAACACCCCCCCCCCCAATGCCATTAGCCTCTAACTTTTTAATCAGTCTTTCATGTGGCACTGTATCAAAAGCTTTGCTAAAGTCAAGGTACATAACATCACACTCTTTACCACTATCAACTGCCTCAACTATGCTGGCATAAAATGAGAGCAAATTCGTTAAACATGAACGGCCATTTGTAAAACCATGTTGTGAATCATTTATTCATTTATGTTTTTCAAGATGAAGACGAATGGTATTTGCAATTATCGATTCAAGTAACTTTCCCACAATAGACATTAGGCAAATTGGCCGATAGTTTGACACAAATGATCTATCTTCTTTCTTAAAAATTGGTACCACATTAGCAACCTTCCACGACTCTGGCTCCCTGCCTGACTCTAATGATTTATTAAATATGGTAGAAAATGGCTCGAAAAGCTCCTCTTTTCATTCTTTAAGCACTCTGGTAAACACTTCTTCTGGCCTTGGGGATTAGTTAGGCTTTAGGTTCATAGGCTAACATTTTGGCCGTCATATAAGGAACTAAACAATCAATATTGACTGTGAACTGCGTAGGCACCTTAAGGGAGTAAAGAGCGAGAGTGAATGAGGGAGAGTGAGAGTAAGTGAGGGAGAGTGAGAGTGAGTGAGGGAGAGCGAGAGCAAGTGAGGGAGGGCGAAAGTGAGTGAGAGAGATTGAGATAGAAATATTAGTTGCTACAGCCTCCGTATGACTTGCCAAGTAATGCTACCACCACCCTGCGTTACCGGACAGGGGAACGGAATGGGATTCGTAGGACTTGTAAATTGTGTAATCCTACCAGGACAAGTGTAAGGGACAATTGAATGGTGTGAGGATCCTGGCCTGACACTCGAATAATCCTGACCACTTGAGGAACTATAGAGTACACAAAAATAAGGCGGGAAACACCCAATACTAACACCTCAACAAGGGACGGACGGGGGGGGGGAGAGCACTGGATAATTACGGACACTAGGTCACTAGGGCAAAGGGGACGACGGTAGGCCCAATATCACTAAGACAAGGAACCATTAATACACACTAGAATAACACTTGACAATATATGACTTTATATAAACACAGTTAAATAGACACTTGCCTAACTATATTCCCTAGCCTGGTTGATCAGTCCAGCCACAAGGAGGCCTGGTCGACGACCGGGCCGCGGGGACACTAAGCCCCGGAAGCACCTCAAGGTAACCTCAAGGTAAGGTAACAGAGCCAAATCAATGAATGATAAGGTGCTTTAGTTCAAGAGAGCCGTACTTGCTCGAATGGTGGTCCACAAATTTCCTGGGGATGATGTTCTCTCCCCGTGTCCACTCACACCTTCCTCTTGGAACTTCTCGCACTCTACTGTGTCTGATTGTGATCTCCTGCTCCCCAGCTGAACATGAGGGCTTGCCTGTGATGTGGAGGAGTTAATCCCAGTAAATTATCACGACGGCATCAACTCTGACCACCTCGTGACTCAGTGACCGTTGACCTGTCCCCTGGTTAACTTCCACGGAGGTGTAACTTTCCCATTGTCTGGCGCCGCGCCTGTGGCTTGTTCATGCTGTTATGATGTTCATGTTGTTCTACTATGTACTGCTCTCTTGTTACAGTAAGGTATAAGCAGTACAGGTACAGTGGTACAGGCAGTGCAGGATACACGTACAGGCAGTGCAGGGTACAGGTATACAGTGGCACAGGTAGTGCAGGGTACAGGTATACAGTGGCACAGGTAGTGCAGGGTACAGGAACAAGGAAGGGTACAGGCAGTTTAGGGTACAGGGGGGAGAGCTTGGGATGCTCCTCCTCCCTCACCATTCGGTGGAGCAACAGGTGGTGGTCTCGCCTGTGTCTAGTATTGATTACTTCACCACGTGGCGTGTTCCTCCCCCCTGGTGGCGGGGAGGGGTAAGGGAGGCTGGTGTGGGTACTCACCTATCAGTGACTGCGGGGGAGTAGTGGTCTATATAGCGCCTTGTGTTCCTCAGTCTGTACTAACCTTTTTTTTATGGCCTTTTGTGTGTGGCAGTTTAACTTTCCTTTGAGGCATAACTCATTGTCGAATCTGGCCTTACATTTGTGATGGTTGATTGACAGGTGATGCTGCTGCAACCGTAAAACTCTTCCTGAAGGGGATATTTTGGTGTTGCTGCTGCAGATGTTGTGCTTGATGGTAACTATCCTGCATCGTACCCAAAAACTGTGTTTGTGTGTGTGTATTCACCTAGTTGTGCTTGCGGGGGTTGAACTCTGGCTCTTTGGTTCCGCCTCTCAACCGTCAATCAACTGGTGTACAGATTCCTAAGCCTACTGGGCTCTATCATATCTACATTTGAAACTGTGTATGGAGTCAGCCTCCACCACATCACTGCCTAATGTATTCCACCTGTTAACTACTCTAACACTGAAAAAGTTCTTTCTAACGTCTCTGTGGCTCATTTGGGTATTCAATTTTCACCTGTGTCCCCTTGTTCGCATACCACCCGTGTTAAAAAAGTTTATCCTTATCTACCCTGTCAATTTCTCTGAGAATTTTGTAGGTAGTGATCATGTCTCCTCCTACTCTTCTGCCTTCCAGTGTCGTGAGGTACATTTCACTCAGCCTTTCCTCGTAACTTATGCCTCTTAGTTCTGGGACTAGCCTAGTGGCATACCTCTAAACTTTTTCCAGCTTCGTCTTGTGCCTGACAAGGTACGGGCTCCATGCTGGGGCCGCATACTCCAGGATTGGTCTTACATATGCTGTTTACAAGATTCTAAATGATTCCTTACACAGGTTCCGAAACGCTGTTCTGATGTTAACCAGCCTCGCATATGCCGCAGACGTTATTCTTTTTATGTGGGCTTCAGGAGACAGGTTTGGTGTGATATCAACTCCTAGATCTTCTCTCTGTCCGTTTCATGAAGTACTTCATTTCCCATTCGGCATCCTGTGTCTGGCCTGTTTCCACCGCCTAGTTTCATGACCTTGCATTTACTCGGGTTAAACTTTAATAGCCATTTGTTGGACCATTCATTCAGTCTGTCTAGGTCATCTTGTAGCCTCCTACTATCATCCTCTGTTTCAATCCTCCTCATGATTTTTGCATCATCAGCAAACAATGAGAGGAAGGATTCTATACCCTCTGGGAGATCATTTACATATATCAGAAACAGTATAGGTCCAAGGACTGACCCCTGCGGGACTCAATTGGTGACGTCTCGCCAATGTGATGCCTCACCCCTCACACTGACTCGTTGTCTCCTGTTGCTTAAGTACTCCCTTATCCAATGGAGTACCTTCCCTTTCACTCCAGCCTGCTCTCCAGCTTTTTCACTAGTCTCTTGTGTGGTACTGTGTCAAAGGCTTTCTGGCAATCCAAAAATGTGCAGTCTGCCCCACCCTCTCTTTCTTGCCTTTTTTGTTGCCTGGTCATAGAATTCATTTAATCCTGTGAGTCAGGACTTGCCATCCCTGAACCCATGTTGATGCTGTGTTACAAAGTTCCTTCGCTCCAGATGTTCCACAAGCTTTTTTCGCATAATCTTCTCCATCAGCTTGCATGGTATGCAAGTTAGGGACACTGGCCTGTAGTTCAGTGCTTCCTGTCTATCCCCTTTCTTGTATATCGGGACTACATTAGCAGTCTTCCAATTTTTGGCAATTCCCCTGTTACCAGTGATTTATTATACACTATGGAGAGTGGCAGGCACAGTGTTTCTGCTCCTTCTTTAGTATCCATGGGAAGATTTCATCCTTGTCTATAGCCTTTGTCACATCCAACTCTAGCAAAGCTTCCTTACATCCCCGCTGGCAATCTCAAACTCTTCCAGTGGTTCCTGGTTAGCTATTCCCTCTCTTATCTCTGGAATTTCTCCTTGCTCTAAGGTGAAGACCTCCAGGAATTTCTTATTCAGTTCCTCGCACACTTCTTTGTCGTTTGTAGTGAATCCTTCTGCCCCTATCCTTAATTTCATAACCTGTTCCTTTACTGTTGTTTTTTCTCCTGATGTGGCTGTGCAGCAATTTAGGTTGAGTCTTTACCTTGCTTGCGATGTCATTTTCGTATTGTCTTTCTGCCTCTCTTCTCATCCTGACACATTCATTCCTGGCATTCTGGTATCTTTCTCTGCTCTCCAGTGTCCTGTTATTCCTATAGTTTCTCCATGCCCTTTTACTTTGCTGCTTAGCTAGCCTACATCTCTGATTAAACCATGGGTTTCTCATCTTCATTTCGTTATTTTCCTTTTGGACTGGGACAAACTTGTCTTCTGCCTCCTTACACTTCTGTGTGTGTGTGTTTGGACTCACCTAGCTGCACTCACTTAGTTGTGCTTGCGGGGGTTGAACTTTGGTTTCTTCGGTCCCGCCTCTCAACCATCAATCAACAGGTGTATCGATTCCTGAGCCTATTGGGCTCTATCATATCTACATTTGAAACTGTGTATAGAGTCTTGCCTAGTTTTTGTTGCTTGGTCATAGAATTCTATTAAACCTGTGAGGCACGATTTACCATCTCTGAACCCATGTTGGTGGTGCGTTAAAAAGCTATTTCCCTCCAGATACTCTACGAGCCTTTTCCTCACGATCTTCTCCATCACCTTGCATGGTATACAAAGTTAGGGAAACTGGCCTGTAGTTCAGTGCCTCTTGCCTGTCACCCTTTTTGTATTTTGGACTACATTAGCTGTCTTCCAACTTTCCGGTAGACCTCCTGTTTGCAGTGACCTGTTATACACCATAGAGTGTGATCAGATTCTTCCAAGGTTACTTGGTTTGCCTCCTCCTCATTTAGTGCAGGGACTTCTCCTTGTTCTATTGTGAAGACCTTCTGGAATCTTTTGTTGAGTTTTACACACACCTCCTAGTTATTCTCGGTGTGTCTGTTCTCCCCTTTTCTCAGTTTCATCACTTGTTCCTTCACTGCTGTTTTCCTCCCGATGTGACTGTGGAGCAGCTTTGGTTGGGTCTTAGCTTTACTCGCGATGTCATTTTCGTACTGTTTCTCTGCTTCTCTCCTCACTCTGACGTACTCTTCCTGGCTCTCGTGTGTGTGTGTGTGTGTGTGTGTGTGTGTGTGTGTGTGTGTGTGTTGTGTGTGTGTGTGTGTACTCACCTAGTTGTACTCACCTAGTTGTGCTTGCGGGGGTTGAGCTCTGGCTCTTTGGTCCCGCCTCTCAACCGTCAATCACAGGTGTACAGGTTCCTGAGCCTATTGGGCTCCATCATATCTACACTTGAAACTGTGTATGGAGTCAGCCTCCACCACATTACTTCCTAATGCATTCCATTTGTCAACCACTCTGACACTAAAAAAGTTCTTTCTAATATCTATGTGGCTCATTTGGGCACTCAGTTTCCACCTGTGTCCCATAGTGCGTGTGCCCCTTGTGTTAAATAGCTTGTCTTTATCAACCCTGTCGATTCCCTTGAGAATCTTGAATGTGGTGATCATGTCCCCCCCTGTCTTCCAACGAAGTGAGGTTTAATTCCCGTAGTCTCTCGTCGTAGCTCATACCTCTCAGCTCGGGTACTAGTCTGGTGGCAAACCTTTGAACCTTTTCCAGTTTAGTCTTATGCTTGACTAGATATGGACTCCATGCTGGAGCCACATACTCCAGGATGGTCTGACATATGTGGTATAATGTTCTGAAAGATTCCTTACACAAGTTTCTAAAGGCCGTTCTTATGTTAGCCAACCTGGCATATGCTGCTGATGTTATTCTCTTGATATGAGCTTCAGGAGACAGGTCTGGCGTGATATCAACCCCCAGGTCTTTCTCTCTCTCTGACTCTTGAAGTATTTCATCTCCCAAATGATACATTGTATCTAGTCTCCTGCTCCCTACCCTGTGTGCACTTCTGAGTGACGTCCCAGGAACCAGCACCACCACCACCAGCAGCAGCAGCAGCAGAAGCTCGTCCATCTTTTCAACGCATACTATAGACCCTGGACGGAATTTGATCAGCAGACAGATTCTGCTGGGTCCTGCCCCCCTGCCCCCCCCTTCCCCACCTTCCCTCTCCAGCTCCCTCCTCACCAAAGAAACATCATGCTCCTTTTCCCCTAACTGTACTTACCTGGGTGTACTTACCGGCTGTGCTTACCTTCTTCATCTACCTACATTCACCTACCTGTAGGGATTACGTCTGATGATTCTTCCTCCTCCGTTTGTCCCTGGGCCACCTACCTGGCCAGGATCAGCCAAGAGGCCCCCCCTCCAGGGGCGCCCCTTGGCTGATCCCCTCCGGGGGCCCCTGGCAACAGCCTCCAGGGGATGCTCTTGAAGGCGGCCGCGCGAACGGAAAGAGCAGGAGATGGAGCAGGCAAAAATATTTCGTTTTGGAAATATGGATGGGAAAATGTTGGGGGGAAGAGGCTTGGTGTATTCTCAGGGCTTGGCGTAAGTCTCAGGGCTTGGTGGAAGGTTCAGGGCTTGGTGGAAGTTCAGGGCTTGGTGGAAGGTTCAGGGCTTGGTGGAAGGTTCAGGGCTTGGTGGAAGGTTCAGGCTTGGTGAAAGACTCAAGGGTTGGTGAAGGGCTCAGGGCTTGGTGGAAGGCTCAGGGCTTGGTGGAAGAAAGTAGTACAGGACTGGACAAATATGAAGAAGGTAAGTGCCCATGAGTTTCAAAAATTATATGAATCAGTTGGCAGACTAGTCAATAAAACCTATCTATAGAGTTTCAGTAGAAGAGGGTGAGGGGGGGAGGGGGGGGAATACGATGGATGGTCTTAGAACACTCATTGGCACAGGAAAGGACTTCTTACTCAACACGGATTTCTGGACTGGAAACTCTGACGAATATAAGACTCCACTTAACTTAAGCAGACTGTACTTGAATCGCAGATAGGGATCACATCTGAGGCACGGACATCGGGTCATCTGAGCACACTGGACGAAGAATATAGTATACTTTTATATTATACTTTTACGCTTGGAGCAGGTCGCCTGGGGAGGGGAAGAACCGGGTCCTGGTCGAACCCCAAGACACGCACCTTAACGATGACTGATCAATAAATGGCCTGAGGAAAAACACTTCCCCTCACAGGCTACAACGCCTCGTGGGGAAAAAAATAAGATATAGACGATGCAGAAGAGGAAAGACTCGCCCATTACATCTGTGGGGAAAATTGGGACTTTGCATGGGGGAATACGAAAAGGCAAAAAGGGGTTGTCAGTCAACCCCTTTTTTGACTGAAGTTAAAATGTAACCAGTCAGGGGTAACCAGAAATGCAAAATCAAATCCAGGAGGCTTTTCCCAGCTTCGCCAGACCAAAGTGGTGTGGAAAGTGCAGGGTCTCTGAAAACAAATACCACCCAACTGGTGAATGAGAATCACGAAAATGATTCACAATATGCTAAGCAATATTTTGCCTCGATGTTGACTGGTTGTGACCTCGTCGACCTTCCCAACGCAGAGTCAATATACAAGAATGGCCACAAACGTAAGTCATGCAACATTGACGTTAATAACCCTTAAACGACGGTTTATACGTCATTTGACGAGAAGGTTAGGTTAGGTTAGGTTAGGTTAGTTAGGTTAGGTTTGGTTAGGTTTATACGTCATTTGACGGGAAGGTCAAACTTTTCAACACAGAAAGCTGGCTTTTGTTTATACTCTCTGTAATTAACCAGAAGATTTGGCATATCTCTGGCTATTGTGACCTTGTATTCAGTACCATATATTCATTACAGGATTTTACTGTAGCAAATTGGAATTTGCTACAGAATTGCAAATTGCAATTCTGTAGCAATTGAATTGCTGTAACTCTCATTCCCCACCTTTTTACCAGCTGTTATTATCTCTGGTTAATGGTGCCCTGGTGGTAGTGGTGGCGGTGGACAGGTGCAACAGGCTTGCTGGCCAACATTATAAATGAAAATGGAATTGTTATCTCGAAAAAGCTAACGTAATAATTTCATGGATTAGAAGGGTTAGAGCTATAGACGTTACCCGATACATTTCGCCTCTCTAGAGTATGTAAGTTAAGCACAGAAATCACAATAACGTGATGCATCAAATGAACAAAATAGTACATTAAAACTTAGTTCAGTAGAACTTCGGTTTCAACTCTCTTGACCATGTCGTAGCACAGTCGATTAACGCAGCGTCTGGGATGCTCTCGGACGCAGGTTCGAATCCTCGTCACGGCCCTTGTGAATTTGTTCGAATGTAAATCAAGTTTTTTTTTTTTTAGATTTTCATAATTGAGGCTTCTAATTCCTGGGATTAACTTTATCATCTCAGTACAGTATGGTGATCAAAACTGAAGTGAATAATATTAATCATCAGTATTTTTCTCTCCCTCTACACTGAGTGTTGTGTGAGGGAGGATAGGCTAAGGTTTTAAAGGCTTTATACTATACTGTAGGCTAAGGCTTTAAAAGCTTTATATTATACTGTAGGCTAAGGCTTTAAAGGCTTTAAATGCTTTATAACATTCGTAGCCAAATATTTTATTCAATTCAACTTTTCCGAAGTGTTATTCGTGTAAACACTGAGCTTGGCAGATTTGGTCCAGCTGTGCTAACAGGCTGTTGTGGGTAGCAGGACTGCTGCGGGGAGTCTTCAGACAATGCATTACGGTATAGATGCTATTGGAAATCTGCTTTTTAAACAAAGCTATGAGGGCCGAGCCTAGGGAGGAACCATAGGGTTTCTGGGGGCTCTTAGGGTAAAACCCAGAAGCCTGTCCTGTAACCTATCTCTAGGGTCGACCCCATGGAGATAATACTAGGGATGATCCCAGGGCCCAACCTTTGGGGGTGACCCTAGGGGGCCCCCCCAACCTTTGGGGGTGATCCTAAGGGGGCCCAACCTTAGGGATGACCCTAAGGGCCACCTAGGGGTGGGGCTGCATGTGGGCGTGCTTGGCTGCGAGGCTTCCAGAGGCACGTAATGAAACTAATCCGACTATCGACCTGTCTGGCGTAGGGAAGCCCTCTACCTTCTGCCTTCCCGCCCTCACCTCCTACACGCCACTCTCTCTCACACACACACACACACACACACCTCTTCAGCGGCGCCCTTCCCGGCCCCCAGCGCTGCTGCTGCTGCTGTGATGCTGCTGGCGCTGTTGTTGCTACTGCTGCTGCTGCTGCTGCTCCTGGTGGTAGCGAACATTTGAATAGTTATGGTGCCTGAGGCGGGGATATCCTCGAGATCGTCTGGTTCGGGAGGCTGTTTGTGTTAGTAGCGTGTAAGCCCACATGCTCACCACAATAGCTCAGTTGATCCGGGAGCTTCTGCAGAAAATTGTCTAAGTTCCCTTTCGAAAGTTTCCAACAATGTTTCTTAGATATGTTGGCAGGAGGATGACGAGTCGTAGTCCTCTGGTGTTTACAGTGTTCTCTAATTGCTGTTAGCGGATATATATATATATATATATATATATATATATTATATATTATATATATTATATATATATATATATATATATATGATATATATGTATATGTGGGTGTGTGTGTGTGTGTGGTGTGTACTACCTAGTTGTACTCACCTAGTTGTACTCACCTAGTTGTGCTTGCGGGGGTTGAGCTCTGGCTCTTTGGTCCCGCCTCTCAACGTCAATCAACAGGTGTACAGTTTCCTGAGCCTATTGGGCTCTATCATATCTACACTTGAACTGTGAGCGTGTGTGTGTGTGTGTTTTGCACATATTTATCACTGATATATATATATATCAGCGGCGAGGCAGAGGCCGACAGGTACGGACGGCATGGCCTTCTCTGCCGAAGGACAGGAGGATGGCATGCAAGACACGGCGAGGTTAACGATATTATTAAGAGAGGCCTTACTACAGCCGGTTGTCCAGCAGAGAGAGAGCCCCGTGATATAATGCCCCGCAACTCTGATGAGCCTGTCGGTCGCCCAGACGGGATCACGGTGAACCCCTGGAAGAATGGTAGACAGTTGGTGTGGGACTACACTTGTGTTTAGCCAACTTTAGCCAACAACTATGTTGATTTCAGTGCTGCACAGGCAGGAGGTGCTGCCAGTCACCGGGAAGCAGCCAAGTCACGTAAATACAGAGACCTTGAGCACCACTACATTTTTGTCCCCATTGCCTCAGAGACACTTGGTGCCTGGGGTAAAAGTGGTGCTAATGTTTTGAAGGAGTTGGGGTCTAAGCTAATTGAAACAAGTAGAGACCCTAGAGCCGCCACTTTTCTGATTCAACGCCTTATAGTGTGGCGATCGAGGGAGGAAATGCTCACTGCATCCATGGTTCCTGCCCGCCATCTGAGGAGCTGGAGGAGCTCTACAACTTGTGACAAGTAAGTTGAACAGACCACACACAAGAATGTGAAGGGACAACGACGTTTCGGTCCGTCCTGGACCATTCTCAAGTCGATTGTCTGAGAATGACTCGATTGTCTCAAGTCGACAATCGACTTGAGAATGGTCCAGGACGGACCGAAACGTCGTCGTCCCTTCACTTTCTAGTGTGTGGTCTGTTCAACATATTTCAGCCGCGTTATTGTGACTCCTCGTCTGCTTGTGACAAGAAGCTTGTAACTTGATTGTAACCAATGTTGTAACCCTTTTTGTGTAATGAAATTTTAAATAAAGTTTGGTATATATATACACACATACAAAAAGAATAGGGGTGGTAGGAGAAGAAAATATCAGTGTTCAGTGTGAGATCACAGCAATGTTTAGCACACCAGTTCCGGCTGGTTGCCTGGAGTGGCTGGGGGGGCCTGGAGTGGCTGGGGCCTGGAGTGGTTGGTGCCTGGAGTGGCTGATGCCTGGAGTGGCTGGTGCCTGGAGTGGTTGGTGCCTGGAGTGCTGGTGCCTGGAGTGGGCCTAGTGCTGTGCCTATGTGTGTGGGTGCTGGTGCCTGGAGTGGCTGGTGCCTGGAGTGGTTGGTGCCTGGAGTGGCTGGTGCCTGGAGTGCTGGGCTGAGCTGGTGCCTGGAGTGTTGGTGCCTGGGAGTGCTGGTGCCTGGAGTGGTGGTGCCTGGAGTGGTGGTGCCTGAGTGCTGGGCTGGGCTGGTGCCTGAGTGCTGGTGCCTTGGAGTGGCTGGTGCCTGGAGTGGCTGAGTGCCTGGAGTGGTTGGTGCCTGGAGTGCTGGTGCCTGGAGGGCTGGTGCCTGGAGTGGCTGATGCCTGGAGGGTGGCCTGGGTGCGGCTTGGAGTGCTGGTGCCTGGAGGGCTGGTGCCTGGAGTGCTGGTGCCTGGAGGGCTGGTGCTGGAGTGCTGGAGCCTGGAGGGTGGTGCCTGGAGTGCGTGGTGCCTGGAGTGGCTGGTGCCTGGAGTGGCTGGGCCTGGAGTGCTGGTGCCTGGAGTGGCTGGTGCCTGGAGGTGGCTGGAGCCTGGAGTGGCTGGTGCCTGGAGTGGTGGTGCCTGGAGTGGTCTGTGCCTGGAGTGGCTAGTGCCTGGAGTGGTTG
>WNGS01135237.1:20694156-20716656 GCA_020271785.1 Procambarus virginalis
GTGCCTGGAGTGGCTGGTGCCTGGAGTGGCTGGTGCCTGGAGTGGCTGATAGTGTGTTGGTCTGCAGTTAATTCAGTTATGAGGATTAGGCGAAGAACCGGAGACATGATTAGGTAACTCTCTCTCTCTCTCTCTCTCTCTCTCTCTCTCTCTCTCTCTCTCTCTCTCTCTCTCTCTCTCTCTCTCTCTCTCTCTCTCTCTCTCTCCTCAGGCGCAATGGTAACATTCAATTACGTTACTTGTCAGAAATGAGCCAACCTGGTCAGGTTCATCACGTCAAAGCTTTGATACAAGTGTGAGTATTGATGGAAGAGTGAGCATGATGCAATAGTGAGCATTGATGCAAGAGTGAGCATTGATGCAAGAGTGATCATTGATGCAACAGTGAGCATTGATGCAGAGTGATCATTGATGCAAGTGATCATTGATGCAACAGTGAGCATTGATGCAACAGTGATCATTGATGCAAGAGTGAGCATTGATGCAAGAGTGAGCATTGATGCAACAGTGATCATTGATGCAAGAGTGAGCATTGATGCAAGAGTGATCATTGATGCAAGAGTGAGCATTGATGCAAGAGTGAGCAATGATGCAAGATTGAACATTGATTTAACAGTGATCATTGATAAAATAGTGAGCATTGATGCAAGAGTGAGTATTATGGCACAAAGTGAGCGCAGAGGCAAGAGTGTAATGGCACTATTAATTTCTGCAACGAGTGCCATTGCATGCAACAGCACCAATCCCAACGGTGCACTCTGGACAGGCTATCAGTTGACAGTAATTAACGCATCCGGCGGGTAAGACGCCCCTGTGTCTCAGATGGTGTGTGTGTGTCTGTCGCACGACACAAGGCTGGCCAACGACCACAGGGCCACCTCCCGTTACTGGGGTCGTAGCTTGGCTCCAAGGCTGCCCAACGACCACAGGGTCACCTCCCGTTACTGGGGTCGTAGCTTGGCTCCCAGGCTGCCCAACGACCACAGGGCACCTCCCGTTACTGGGGTCGTAGCTTGGCTCCAAGGCTGCCCAACGACCACAGGGCACCTCCCGTTACTGGGGTCGTAGCTTGGCTCCAAGACTGCCCAACGACCACAGGGCCACCTCCCGTTACTGGGGTCGTAGCTTGGCTCCAAGCTGCCCAATGACCACAGGGCCACCTCCCGTTACTGGGGTCGTACTCTGCTCCAAGCCGAGCACACACACAAGAGCTAAAGACATTTGTGGCTGACTCCTAACTAATTTGTATTCAGTGCTAAAGGCTACGGGGCCCCGATACCCGGAGCCTTTGACTAATTATTTATGTAGTAATAAATAATGTGGTGCCAGTATTCAGTAAACTTACGAATAATCAGGGAGCTTACGTTACGATAAACAAAGTGTCACTTGCGAAGGCGAGACACAAGTATTCACACCTTCACGTCATTTTAGGGCCAGGTCCCAAATCTACACAGTAAAATAACAACGAACTGGAGTGGACGATATGGAAGGAAATGCAGAATAGAACCAGTGAAGAGCAGAGGTGCCATAGACACAATCAGAGAACACTGTATAAACATCAGAGGTCCGTGATTTTTCAACGTCCTCCCAGCGAGTATAAGAAATATTGCTCGAACAACCGTGGACATCTTCAAGACACAACTAGATAGTTTTCTTGAAGAATTGCCGGACCAACCGGGCTGTGGTGGATATGCAGGCCTGCGGGCCGCTCCAAGCAACAGCCTGGTGGACCAAGCTCTCACAAGTCAAGCCTGGCCTCGGACCGGGCTTGGGAAATAGCAGAACGCAGGTACACAGGTACACAGCAGTACTCAGAACAACCAGGTACACAGCAGGAATCGTTCCCCACGTCCCTAGTATACTGAGGCAATGAGAGTTGGTCCTTTTGCTTGCACACACATGTGATGCGACTGATCACTTGTGAACATACTGATAGCAACTGCACGTGACACTTGCGCTAACAAGGGACACTGACTGGGGTTACAGCTGCACAAGGGCTTGTGTAATAATCAATATGAAATACAAATTAATTGCACAATGATTACCAACTCAAGTGAACGAATCCACAAGGGCCGGGATGAGGGTTTGAACCTACGACCGGGATGATCCCAGACTCGCCTTAGTCGATAGCGCCACGATATGGTCAAAAGAATTGCAACCGGCAGTGCTACTGCCCTCACACGGCTCCTGCAGCCTCTTCGAGACACAATGTCGTGGCGCAATCGACTAAGTCGCGTCTGGGATCATCCCGAACGTAGGTTCGAATCATCATCACGGCCCTAGTGGATTTGCTCATTTGATATATCATGCTATTGTGATTTCAATGTGTATTACCAACTCAAGTCACAAAGACACTAATAATCACTGGAAGAGATCGCTGGTCACTAAGACATATACCTATCACTGAAATATACAGTCACTACAACAAAAATAGATCGTGGGATTAACGCAGGACAGTGACTATAACTGGCCATTGAAATACACAAAAGTCACTAAGAAAAGAAATAAATTAATGCTGCAAAGCTGCGCGTCGCTGAGACTCCACTATTCACTGGAATGATCATAAGTCACTGAGACATATACCTTCAGAGAAATGGCACAGGTCATTGAGACGCTAAATGTGTGTGTGTGTGGGGGGGGGGAGGGATGGTTAGTTTAATCGTCTGACACCTGAAACCAAGTGTGCAAACATCATCACGTAGACTGACAGTAAGACAAATGTTAACCTCCACAATCTTCAAGCTTCCCCGCCTGTTGCAGGAATCCAAGGCAATATATCTGATCGGTTGGTCGCTCACCGTGATCAGCACTAGGCAACTAACTGGAAGAGATGGTGTCATTACAGAACTGGCCGGACTTCACCCTTTCCACTGTCCATTCACACACGCTAACAGCTAGGAGGGGAAAATGACTTTTTCCGTAAATCCGCTGACATAGCAAGGCTTAGCAGACTCGGTGTGTGTGTAGGTGCTGCCTCCTGCACCTTCTCCTCCAGCACTCAGACATAAGAACATATGAATGAAGGTAACTGCAGAAGGTCTCTTGGCTCATACGAGGCAGCTCCTATTTATAACCACCCAATCCCACTCATATATATGTCCAACCCACGTTTGAAACAATTAAGGGTCCCCACCTCCACCACGTTATGTGGTAATTGGTTCCACAAATCAACAAACCTGTTACCGAACCAGTATTTACCCAGGTCTTTCCTAAATCTAAACTTATCCAATTTATATCTATTGTTTCGTGTTCTGTCTTGTGTTGATAATTTTAATATCCTCTTTGTTATGCCCATTCATCCACATGTAAACCTCTATCATATCACTCCTAACTCTTCGCCTTTCTAGAGAATGTAATTTAAGCTTTGTCAATCTTTCTTCATGCGACAGGTTTCTAATTTGGGGGATTAACTTTGTGATCCTATGCTGAACACGTTCTAGTGAATTAATATCCATTCTACAGTACGGCGACCAAAACTGAACTGCATAATCTAAATGGGGCCTAACCAGAGCAAGATATAGCTGAAGAACAACACACAGGTGTCTTATTACTAATGCTTCGATTAGTAAATCCCAGTGTCTTATTTGCCTTATTTCAAACATTTATATATTAATTTTTTGGTTTTAAATTCTTACTAATCATAACTCCCAGATTCCTTTCGCAATCCGACTTCGCAATCTCAACACCATCTAGCTCGTATCTTGTAACTCTATCATCATTACCTAGCCTCAAAACTTTACATTTATCAGCATTAAACTGCATCTGCCAATCTTTTGACCATTTCAAAACCCTATTTAGATCGTCTTGAAGTAATAATGAATCTTTTTCCGTGTTTATTTCCCTACCGATTTTTGTATCATCGGCAGATTTACAAATATTGCCGTTCAAACCTGAATCTAAATCATTTATATATCTTTTGAGTAACAAAGGTCCCAGGACAGAGCCTTGAGGCACTCCACTTAGAACATTTTCGCACTCTGACTTAACCACATTTATACTATTTTTTTCCTTTGGTATAGCCATGCCTTAATCCAGCTTAATATAACACCCCCCCCCCCAATGCCATTAGCCTCTAACTTTTTAATCAGTCTTTCATGTGGCACTGTATCAAAAGCTTTGCTAAAGTCAAGGTACATAACATCACACTCTTTACCACTATCAACTGCCTCAACTATGCTGGCATAAAATGATAGCAAATTCGTTAAACATGAACGGCCATTTGTAAAACCATGTTGTGAATCATTTATTCATTTATGTTTTTCAAGATGAAGACGAATGGTATTTGCAATTATCGATTCAAGTAACTTTCCCACAATAGACATTAGGCAAATTGGCCGATAGTTTGACGCAAATGATCTATCTTCTTTCTTAAAAATTGGTACCACATTAGCAACCTTCCATGACTCTGGCACCCTGCCTGACTCTAATGATTTATTAAATATGGTAGAAAATGGCTCGAAAAGCTCCTCTTTTCATTCTTTAAGCACCCTGGTAAACACTTCTTCTGGCCTTGGGGATTTGTTAGGCTTTAGGTTCATAGGTTAACATTTTGGCCGTCATATAAGGAACTAAACAATCAATATTGACTGTGAACTGCGTAGGCACCTTAAGGGAGTAAAGACCGAGAGTGAATGAGGGAGAGTGAGAGTAAGTGAGGGAGAGTGAGAGTGAGTGAGGGAGAGCGAGAGCAAGTGAGGGAGGGCGAAAGTGAGTGAGAGAGATTGAGATAGAAATATTAGTTGCTACAGCCTCCGTATGACTTACCAAGTAATGCTACCACCACCCTGCGTTACCGGACAGGGGAACGGAATGGGATTCGTAGGACTTGTAAATTGTGTAATCCTACCAGGACAAGTGTAAGGGACAATTGAATGGTGTGAGGATCCTGGCCTGACACTCGAATAATCCTGACCACTTGAGGAACTATAGAGTACACAAAAATAAGGCGGGAAACACCCAATACTAACACCTCAACAAGGGACGGACGGGGGGGCGGGGAGGAGGAGTACTGGATAATTACGGACACTAGGTCACTAGGGCAAAGGGGACGACGGTAGGCCCAATATCACTAAGACAAGGAACCATTAATACACAGTAGAATAACACTTGACAATATATGACTTTATATAAACACAGTTAAATAGCCACTTGCCTAACTATATTCCCTAGCCTGGTTGATCAGTCCAGCCACAAGGAGGCCTGGTCGACGACCGGGCCGCGGGGACACTAAGCCCCGGAAGCACCTCAAGGTAACCTCAAGGTAAGGTAACAGAGCCAAATAAATAAATGATAAGGTGCTTTAGTTCAAGAGAGCCGTACTTGCTCGAATGGTGGTCCACAAATTTCCTGGGGATGATGTTCTCTCCCCGTGTCCACTCACACCTTCCTCTTGGAACTTCTCGCACTCTACTGTGTCTGATCGTGATCTCCTGCTCCCCAGCTGAACATGAGGGCTTGCCTGTGATGTGGAGGAGTTAATCCCAGTAGGTTATCACGACGGCATCAACTCTGACCACCTCGTGACTCAGTGACCGTTGACCTGTGCCCCTGGTTAACTTCCACGGAGGTGTAACTTTTCCATTGTCTGGCGCCGCGCCTGTGGCTTGTTCATGCTGTTATGATGTTCATGTTGTTCTACTATGTACTGCTCTCTTGTTACAGTAAGGTATAAGCAGTACAGGTACAGTGGTACAGGCAGTGCAGGATACACGTACAGGCAGTGCAGGGTACAGGTATACAGTGGCACAGGTAGTGCAGGGTACAGGTATACAGTGGCACAGGTAGTGCAGGGTACAGGTATACAGTGGCACAGGTAGTGCAGGGTACAGGTATACAGTGGCACAGGTAGTGCAGGGTACAGGAACAAGGGTACAGGCAGTTTAGGGTACAGGGGGGAGAGCTTGGGATGCTCCTCCTCCCTCACCATTCGGTGGAGCAACAGGTGGTGGTCTCGCCTGTGTCTAGTATTGATTACTTCACCACGTGGCGTGTTCCTCCCCCCTGGTGGCGGGGAGGGGTAAGGGAGGCTGGTGTGGGTACTCACCTATCAGTGACTGCGGGGGAGTAGTGGTCTATATAGCGCCTTGTGTTCCTCAGTCTGAACTAACCTTTTTTTTATGGCCTTTTGTGTGTGACAGTTTAACTTTCCTTTGAGGCATAACTCATTGTCGAATCTGGCCTTACATTTGTGATGGGTTGATTGACAGGTGATGCTGCTGCAACCGTAAAACTCTTCCTGAAGGGGATATTTTTGTGTTGCTGCTGCAGATCTTGTGCTTGATGGTAACTATCCTGCATCGTACCCAAAAACTGTGTTTGTGTGTGCGTATTCACCTAGTTGTGCTTGCGGGGGTTGAACTCTGGCTCTTTGGTCCCGCCTCTCAACCGTCAATCAACTGGTGTACAGATTCCTAAGCCTACTGGGCTCTATCATATCTACATTTGAAACTGTGTATGGAGTCAGCCTCCACCACATCACTGCCTAATGCATTCCACCTGTTAACTACTCTAACACTGAAAAAGTTCTTTCTAACGTCTCTGTGGCTCATTTGGGTATTCAATTTTCACCTGTGTCCCCTTGTTCGCATACCACCCGTGTTAAAAAAGTTTATCCTTATCTACCCTGTCAATTTCTCTGAGAATTTTGTAGGTAGTGATCATGTCTCCTCCTACTCTTCTGCCTTCCAGTGTCGTGAGGTACATTTCACTCAGCCTTTCCTCGTAACTTATGCCTCTTAGTTCTGGGACTAGCCTAGTGGCATACCTCTAAACTTTTTCCAGCTTCGTCTTGTGCCTGACAAGGTACGGGCTCCATGCTGGGGCCGCATACTCCAGGATTGGTCTTACATATGCTGTTTTCAAGATTCTAAATGATTCCTTACACAGGTTCCGAAACGCTGTTCTGATGTTAACCAGCCTCGCATATGCCGCAGACGTTATTCTTTTTATGTGGGCTTCAGGAGACAGGTTTGGTGTGATATCAACTCCTAGATCATTCTCTCTGTCCGTTTCATGAAGTACTTCATTTCCCATTCGGCATCCTGTGTCTGGCCTGTTTCCACCGCCTAGTTTCATGACCTTGCATTTACTCGGGTTAAACTTTAATAGCCATTTGTTGGACCATTCATTCAGTTTGTCTAGGTCATCTTGTAGCCTCCTACTATCATCCTCTGTTTCAATCCTCCTCATGATTTTTGCATCATCAGCAAACAATGAGAGGAAGGATTCTATACCCTCTGGGAGATCATTTACATATATCAGAAACAGTATAGGTCCAAGGACTGACCCCTGCGGGACTCAATTGGTGACGTCTCGCCAATGTGATGCCTCACCCCTCACACTGACTCGTTGTCTCCTGTTGCTTAAGTACTCCCTTATCCAATGGAGTACCTTCCCTTTCACTCCAGCCTGTATCTCCAGCTTTTTCACTAGTCTCTTGTGTGGTACTGTGTCAAAGGCTTTCTGGCAATCCAAAAATGTGCAGTCTGCCCCACCCCTCTCTTTCTTGCCTTATTTTTGTTGTCTGGTCATAGAATTCATTTAATACTGTGAGTCAGGACTTGCATCCCTGAACCCATGTTGATGCTGTGTTACAAAGTTCCTTCGCTCCAAATGTTCCACAAGCTTTTTTCGCATAATCTTCTCCATCAGCTTGCATGGTATGTCAAGTTAGGGACACTGCCCTGTAGTTCAGTTCTTCCTGTCTATCCCCTTTCTTGTATATCGGGACTACATTAGCAGTCTTCCAATTTTGGCAATTCCCCTGTTACCATGATTTATTATACACTATGGAGAGTGGCAGGCACAGTGTTTCTGCTCCTTCCTTTAGTATCCATGGGAAGATTTCATCCTTGTCTATAGCCTTGTCACATCCAACTCTAGCAAGAGCTTCCTTACTTCCCCGCTGGCAATCTCAAACTCTCCAGTGGTTCCTGGTTAGCTATTCCCTCTCTTATCTCTGGAATTTCTCCTTGCTCTAAGGTGAAGACCTCCAGGAATTTCTTATTCAGTTCCTCGCACACTTCTTTGTCGTTTGTAGTGAATCCTTTTGCCCCTATCCTTAATTTCATAACCTGTTCCTTTACTGTTGTTTTTTCTCCTGATGTGGCTGTGCAGCAATTTAGGTTGAGTCTTTACCTTGCTTGCGATGTCATTTTCGTATTGTCTTTCTGCCTCTCTTCTCATCCTGACACATTCATTCCTGGCATTCTGGTATCTTTCTCTGCTCTCCAGTGTCCTGTTATTCCTATAGTTTCTCCATGCCCTTTTACTTTGCTGCTTAGCTAGTCTACATCTCTGATTAAACCATGGGTTTCTCATCTTCATTTCGTTATTTTCCTTTTGGACTGGACAAACTTGTCTTCTGCCTCCTTACACTTCTGTGTGTGTGTTTGGACTCACCTAGCTGCACTCACTTAGTTGTGCTTGCGGGGGTTGAACTTTGGTTCTTCGGTCCCGCCTCTCACCATCAATCAACAGGTGTATCGATTCCTGAGCCTACTGGCTCTATCATATCTACATTTGAAACTGTGTATAGAGTCTTGCCTAGTTTTTGTTGCTTGGTCATAGAATTCTATTAAACCTGTGAGGCACGATTTACCATCTCTGAACCCATGTTGGTGGTGCGTTAAAAAGCTATTTCCCTCCAGATACTCTACGAGCCTTTTCCTCACGATCTTCTCCATCACCTTGCATGGTATACAAGTTAGGGAAACTGGCCTGTAGTTCAGTGCCTCTTGCCTGTCACCCTTTTTTGTATTTTGGGACTACATTAGCTGTCTTCCAACTTTCCGGTAGACCTCCTGTTTGCAGTGACCTGTTATACACCATAGAGTGTGATCAGATTCTTCCAAGGTTACTTGGTTTGCCTCCTCCTCATTTAGTGCAGGGACTTCTCCTTGTTCTATTGTGAAGACCTTCTGGAATCTTTTGTTGAGTTTTACACACACCTCCTAGTTATTCTCGGTGTGTCTGTTCTCCCCTTTTCTCAGTTTCATCACTTGTTCCTTCACTGCTGTTTTCCTCCCGATGTGACTGTGGAGCAGCTTTGGTTGGGTCTTAGCTTTACTCGCGATGTCATTTTCGTACTGTTTCTCTGCTTCTCTCCTCACTCTGACGTACTCATTCCTGGCCCTCTATGTGTGTGTGTGTGTGTGTGTGTGTGTACTCACCTAGTTGTACTCACCTAGTTGTGCTTGCGGGGGTTGAGCTCTGGCTCTTTGGTCCCGCCTCTCAACCGTCAATCAACAGGTGTACAGGTTCCTGAGCCTATTGGGCTCCATCATATCTACACTTGAAACTGTGTATGGAGTCAGCCTCCACCACATTACTTCCTAATGCATTCCATTTGTCAACCACTCTGACACTAAAAAAGTTCTTTCTAATATCTATGTGGCTCATTTGGGCACTCAGTTTCCACCTGTGTCCCATAGTGCGTGTGCCCCTTGTGTTAAATAGCTTGTCTTTATCAACCCTGTCGATTCCCTTGAGAATCTTGAATGTGGTGATCATGTCCCCCCCTGTCTTCCAACGAAGTGAGGTTTAATTCCCGTTGTCTCTCGTCGTAGCTCATACCTCTCAGCTCGGGTACTAGTCTGGTGGCAAACCTTTGAACCTTTTCCAGTTTAGTCTTATGCTTGACTAGATATGGACTCCATGCTGGAGCCACATACTCCAGGATTGGTCTGACATATGTGGTATATAATGTTCTGAAAGATTCCTTACACAAGTTTCTAAAGGCCGTTCTTATGTTAGCCAACCTGGCATATGCTGCTGATGTTATCATCTTGATATGAGCTTCAGGAGACAGGTCTAGCGTGATATCAACCCCAGGTCTTTCTCTCTCTCTGACTCTTGAAGTATTTCATCTCCCAAATGATACATTGTATCTAGTCTCCTGCTCCCTACCCTGTGTGCACTTCTGAGTGACGTCCCAGGAACCAGCACCACCACCACCAGCAGCAGCAGCAGAAGCTCGTCCATCTTTTCAACGCATACTATAGACCCTGGACGGAATTTGATCAGCAGACAGATTCTGCTGGGTCCTGCCCCCCTGCCCCCCCCCCTTCCCCACCTTCCCTCTCCAGCTCCCTCCTCACCAAAGAAACATCATGCTCCTTTTCCCCTAACTGTACTTACCTGGGTGTACTTACCCGGCTGTGCTTACCTTCTTCATCTACCTACATTCACCTACCTGTAAGGATTACGTCTGATGATTCTTCCTCCTCCGTTTGTCCCTGGGCCACCTACCTGGCCAGGATCAGCCAAGGGGCCCCCCCTCCAGGGGCGCCCCTTGGCTGATCCCCTCCGGGGCCCCCTGGCAACAGCCTCCAGGGGATGCTCTTGAAGGCGGCCGCGCGAACGGAAAGAGCAGGAGATGGAGCAGGCAAAAATATTTCGTTTTGGAAATATGGATGGGAAAATGTTGGGGGGGAAGAGGCTTGGTGTAAGTCTCAGGGCTTGGTGTAAGTCTCAGGGCTTGGTGGAAGGTTCAGGGCTTGGCGTAAGTCTCAGGGCTTGGCGTAAGTCTCAGGGCTTGGTGGAAGGTTCAGGGCTTGGTGGAAGGTTCAGGGCTTGGTGAAAGACTCAAGGGTTGGTGAAGGGCTCAGGGCTTGGTGGAAGGCTCAGGGCTTGGTGGAAGAAAGTAGTACAGGACTGGACAAATATGAAGAAGGTAAGTGCCCATGAGTTTCAAAAATTATATGAATCAGTTGGCAGACTAGTCAATAAAACATATCTATAGAGTTTCAGTAGAAGAGGGTGAGGGGGGGGGGATACGATGGATGGTCTTAGAACACTCATTGGCACAGGAAAGGACTTCTTACTCAACACGGATTTCTGGACTGGAAACTCTGACCAATATAAGACTCCACTTAACTTAAGCAGACTGTACTTGAATCGCAGATAGGGATCACATCTGAGGCACGGACATCGGGTCATCTGAGCACACTGGACGAAGAATATAGTATACTTTTATATTATACTTTTACGCTTGGAGCAGGTCGCCTGGGGAGGGGAAGAACCGGGTCCTGGTCGAACCCCAAGATACGCACCTTAACGATGACTGATCAATAAATGGCCTGAGGAAAACACTTCCCCTCACAGGCTACAACGCCTCGTGGGGAAAAAATAAGATATAGACGATGCAGAAGAGGAAAGACTCGCCCATTACATCTGTGGGGAAAATTGGGACTTAATATAGGGAATACGAAAAGGCAAAAAGGGGTTGTCAGTCAACCCCTTTTTTGACTGAAGTTAAAATGTAACCAGTCAGGGGTAACCCGAAATGCAAAATCAAATCCAGGAGGCTTTTCCCAGCTTCGCCAGACCAAAGTGGTGTGGAAAGTGCAGGGTCTCTGAAAACAAATACCACCCAACTGGTGAATGAGAATCACGAAATGATTCACAATATGCTAAGCAATATTTTGCCTCGATGTTGACTAGTTGTGACCTCGTCGACCTTCCCAACGCACAGTCAATATACAAGAATGGCCACAAACGTAAGTCATGCAACATTGACGTTAATAACCCTTAAACGACGGTTTATACGTCATTTGACGGGAAGGTTAGATTAGGTTAGGTTAGGTTAGGTTTATACGTCATTTGACGAGAAGGTTAGGTTAGGTTAGGTTAGGTTTATACGTCATTTGACGGGAAGGTTAGATTAGGTTAGGTTAGGTTAGGTTTATACGTCATTTGACGGGAAGGTTAGGTTAGGTTAGGTTAGGTTAGGTTAGGTTAGGTTAGGTTAGGTTTATACGTCATTTGACGGGAAGGTCAAACTTTTCCACACAGAAAGCTGGCTTATGTGTATAACTCTCTGTAATTAACCAAAAGATTTGGCATATCTCTGGCTATTGTGACCTTGTATTCAATACCATATATTCATTACAGGATTTTACTGTAGCGCTCGGAATTGCTGTAACTCTCATTCTCCACCTTTTACCAGCTGTTATTATCTCTGGTTAATGGTGCCCTGGTGGTAGTGGTGGCGGTGGACAGGTGCAACAGGCTTGCTAGCCAACATTATAAATGAAAATGGAATTGTTATCTCGAAAAAGCTAACGTAATAATTTCATGGATTAGAAGGGTTAGAGCTATCGACGTTACCCGATATATTTCGCCTCTCTAGAGTATGTATGTTAAACACAGAAATCACAATAACGTGATGCATCAAATGAACAAAATAGTTCATTAGAACTAAGTTCAGTAGAACCTCGGTTTCAACTCTCTTGACCATGTCGTAGCACAGTCGATTAACGCAGCGTCTGGGATGCTCTCGGATGTAGGTTCGAATCCTCGTCACGGCCCTTGTGGATTTGTTCGAATGTAAATTAAGTTTTTTTTTTTTTAGATTTTCATAATTGAGGCTTCTAATTCCTGGGATTAACTTTATCATCTCAGTACAGTATGGTGATCAAAACTGAAGTGAATAATATTATCATCAGTATATTTCTCTCTCCTCTACCTGAGTGTTTGTGTGTGAGGAGGATAGGCTAAGCTTTAAAGCTTTATAGTATACTGTAGGCTGGCTTTAAGGCTTTAAATGCTTTATAACATTCGTAGCCAAATATTTTATTCAATTCAACTTTTCCGAAGTGTTATTCGTGTAAACACTGAGCTTGGCAGATTTGGTCCAGCTGNAAGATACTCAGAGAAGACCTTGTGGATCCTCACTGAACACTTTGATATTTTCTTCTCCTACCACGCCTATTCTTTTGGTATGTGTATATTTATCTAAGTTTTTTTGAAAATTCATTACACAAAAAAGTTACAATATTGATTACATGCAGGGTACAAGGCTGCTTGTCACATGTTGAATAGCTCCTCAAGCTCCTCAGATGTGGGCAGGAACCATGGATGCAGTGAGCATTTCCTCTCTGGATTGCCACACTAAGGCGCTGAAAAGAAAACTGGCAGCCCTAGGTCTCTAGTTGTTTCGATTAGCTTAGACCCCAACTCCTTCAAAAAGCTAGCAGCACTTTTACCCCAGGCACCAAGTGTCTCTGAGGCAATGGGGACAAAATTGTAGTGGGCTCAAGGTCTCTGTATTTACGTGACTTGGCCGCTTCCCGGTGATTGGCAGCTCCTCCTGCTTGAGTAGCACTGAAGTCATCATAGGTATTGGCTAAAGTTAAGACGCAAGTGTAGTCCCACACCAACTGTCTACCATTCTTCCAGGGGTTCACCGTGATTCCATCTGGGCGACCGACATGCTCATTAGAGTTGCGGGACATTAGGTAGCGGGGCTCTCTCTCTGCTGGACAGCCGGCTGTGGTAAGGCTTCTCTTAATAATGTCATTGACCTCGCCGTGTCTTGCATACCATCCTCCTGTCCTTTGGCAGAGAAGACCATGCCGTCCGTACCTGTCGGCCTCTGCCTCGCCGCAAATACACCTGTATTCGGTGTGGATGGGGCAGCGAGACGGAGAGCCACGGCAATTCGGAGGGCCTGCGGTGTGAGACGGGTGCTGGTTGCTGACATTGGGATTGCTAATAGGAAATCACCTGCACGGGGAGCTGCTACCGCTCTAAGTCGGGCATGTCATGTGGTGTTGTCGCAGCTTCTAGTAAAGTCGCAGCTTCTTGGTCGGCAATGGGGCGATCCCAGCTGGATTGCTTAGGGGCTTCAGAAGGCAGTGGTTGGGGTGCTGGTCCTGCGAGAGAGACCCATTTGGTTGTGCAGTCTGTGAAGCTGGGATCATGTACCCCTGCCTGTTGAACTAGGTGCTCGGTAGGATTTCCTTCACCAAGTTGTCAGACCCCACTGAGAGGACAGGAACGCATATTAATTATTAGTTGCAATTAGTGAAGATATATATGAATTAAACGAAAATTTCATTGTAACAAGAGAGCAGAACATAGTAGAACAGCAAACAGCCACAGTCGCGTGGCGCCAGGCAGTCAAGTAACGCAATGGAAAATTCACACCTCAGACAAGCTTAAGAAGGGGGACAGGTCACCTCGAGTCAACGGTGATGTGGTCACAAGGTTGTCAGCTACGATGCCGTCATGCTGATCTGTCAATAGTGATCCGAAGACCTCAAACGCCTCGTTCACCTGGTAAGGAGACTTCACGTCCAATGGGAGAACAGAGAGAGTGTTGGAGGAGGGTGGAAGTGTGGTGGTGACCCCGGGAAGAACATCTTCTTAACGTCGTGTGGAACAACACCCTCTGGTAGGGAACATAGTTAAGGAATTGTCTTTTTAATGAGTTAAATAAAGTCATATTTTCAAGGTGTCATTCCCGTATGTCTTAATGGTGCCTGTGGTGGTGATCCTGGGCTTACCCTTTGACCCCTAGTGACCTGGTGCTCTTAATTATCCAGTACTGACCCCTGTCAGTCACTTGTTGAGGTGTGTCGGTACTAGAGTGTCCAGTCTTGCTCTCGTGTCTTCTACCGTACATCCCCAAGTGGTCTTAGGATTATTGGAGTGACAGGCCAGGGTCCTTTTATCCTCCATTTGTTCCTTACACCCGTCCAGGGAGGACATTACATATCTTCAAGTCCTACGGTTCTCTCTCTTTGGTCCCCCTTGTGCGGTAACTCAGTGCGGTGGCTGCGTTATTTCTTGAAAAGTCATACGGGCCCAATAGCACCTAAAATTTCTCTCTCTCTCTCTCTCTCTCTCTCTCTCTCTCTCTCGCTCTCTCTCTCTCCTCTCTCTCTCTCTCTCTCTCTCTCTCTCTCTCCTCTCTCTCTCTCTCTCTCATCCCTTCAGAGATGAGAGAATTTTACCATCAAATATAATTGTTAGGTATTGATGTTCGTTTCCCATTTTGTTCCTTGTCTTCCTTGTTCACTGACCACAAAAATCAGGAAATTGCATGTGGGATGAACACATTTTATCGTTTAGCTCTGAGCCCCTTACCTTCCGTCTGGCCCTGAGCCCTTACCTTCCGTCTGACCTGAGCCCTTACCTTCCGTCTGGCCCTGACCTTACCTTCCGTCTGGCCCTGAGCCCTTACCTTCCGTCTAACCCTGAGCCCTTACCTTCCGTCTGACCCTGAGCCCTTACCTTCCGTCTGACCCTGAGCCCTTACCTTCCGTCTGACCCTGAGCCCTTACCTTCCGTCTGACCCTGAGCCCTTACCTTCCGTCTGACCCTGAGCTCTTACCTTCCGTCTGACCCTGAGCTCTTACCTTCCGTCTGACCCTGAGCTCTTACCTTCCGTCTGACCCTGAGCCCTTACCTTCCGTCTGACCCTGAGCCCTTACCTTCCGTCTGGCCCCTGAGCCCTTACCTTCCGTCTGGCCCTTGAGCCCTTACCTTCCGTCTGACCCTGAGCCCTTACCTTCCGTCTGGCCCTGAGCCCTTACCTTCCGTCTGGCCCCTGAGCCCTTACCTTCCGTCTGACCCTGAGCCCTTACCTTCCGTCTGGCCCCTGAGCCCTTACCTTCCGTCTGGCCCTGAGCCCTTACCTTCCGTCTGACCCTGAGCCTTACCTTCCGTCTGACCCTGAGCCCTTACCTTCCGTCTGGCCCTGAGCCCCTTACCTTCCGTCTGGCCCTGAGCCCTTACCTTCCGTCTGACCCTGAGCCCTTACCTTCCGTCTGACCCTGAGCTCTTACCTTCCGTCTGGCCCCTGAGCCCTTACCTTCCGTCTGGCCCCTGAGCCCTTACCTTCCGTCTGGCCCTGAGCTCTTACCTTCCGTCTGGCCCCTGAGCCCTTACCTTCCGTCTGGCCCTGAGCCCTTACCTTCCGTCTGGCCCTGAGCCCTTACCTTCCGTCTGATCCTAAAGCCTTACCTGTTGTTATAGATTCAGCTTCAGCTACTCGGAACAAGTTCCAAGTAGCACGGCTATGGTGAGCCCGTAGTGGACTTACCTGGCACAGGAGCGGGGCAAGTAGCACGGGCTATGGTGAGCCCGTAGTGGACTTACCTGGCACAGGAGCGGGGCAAGTAGCACGGGCTATGGTGAGCCCGTAGTGGACTTACCTGGCACAGGAGTGGGGCAAGTAGCACGGGCTATGGTGAGCCCGTAGTGGACTTACCTGGCACAGGAGCGGGGCAAGTAGCACGGGCTATGGTGAGCCCGTAGTGGACTTACCTGGCACAGGAGCGGTGAGCCTTACCTCTCACGCTTTACCTTAATCCCTCACCTACCTAACCAAACCTTAGTCCTCCTGACATGAGAGAACTCACATTAACCATTTGGTCCAGAGTACCAACACGTGGACCACCGGAAAGTTGACTTTGGTATTATTGAATATTTGCATAAACCGGAAACATTTTTTGTTTCCTAAGCGCAACATACATATAAGGCCTTATAGTCTAACCTAATTTAAATTATCCTAGGCCTAATATACGACATCCTAGGCCTATAGGAATATTTAAGTTTGGTTTTAAACTCTATTTTTTTTGGTCCAGATTCTATAAAATTAATAGTAAAAAGAAGTGGTTTACTAGCGGTGCTTCACTACATACTGGTACTTTGGTCCAGATAGTTACTTTAAGTAACTATAAGTAACAAATAGTTACTTATAACTATACTATAGTTATCAGTTGCTATAAGAAATAAGTACTGTCTTATTTCAGGAGGAGGGGAATGTGTACGGTCAGCCTTGGACGTAAATATGTGTAATTATGTATGTAAGTTACATTAGCATTTTAAAGGAACTACAATCACCTTCTGTGGTTGAGTGTTCAAGACAACGTTAAACTATATGTTCAACAGCTTCAAAAGATTGTCACTTGCTTAGATAAATGAACTGTTTATGGAGGACTGAAGTTTACTGAAGGAGCCGGTCGGCCGAACGGACAGCACACTGGACTTGTGATCCTGTGGTCCCGGGTTCGATCCCGGGCGCCGGCGAGAAACAATGAGCAGAGTTTCTTTCACCCTATGCCCCTGTTACCTAGCAGTGAAATAGGTACCTGGGTATTAGTCAGCTGTCACGGGCTGCTTCCTGGGGGTGGAGGCCTGGTCGAGGATCGGGCCGCGGGGACACTAAAGCCCCGAAATCATCTCAAGATATAACCTCAAGATAGGACAGTAAAAATTGTAAATATACTGGTTAGCATTGTAAATGTGTGGCCACGTCTGTGGTAAGGAACAAAAATTACTGACAGATCAACACCACCGGTGACTGACAGATCAACACCACCGGTGACTGACAGATCAACAACACCGGTGATTGACAGATCAACACCACCGGTGACTGACAGATCAACAACACCGGTGATTGACAGATCAACACCACCGGTGACTGACAGATCAACACATCTGAATTATGTTTTTTTAATCCATGCGAAGACAGAAGCGCAGAGGGCAATTAGAGGAGGCAATTAGAAAAGGCAATCAGAGGAGGCAGTTAGACAGGGCAATTAGACTGGGCAATTAGACTGGGCAATTAGACAGGGCAATTAGACAGGGCAATTAGACAGGGCAATTAGAGGGGGGGCAATTTGAGACGGATCAGGACCAGATGCGTCTTACAGACGTGTCGTTAACGAAGGATAGGTAACGAGGTAATTAGCAGGTACAGGCCCGAGAGAGACCTGGACAGACGGGAGGCTGGGAGTTAATTGAATTGAAAGCCATTATTCATCCTTATACAAGGGGTATACATTTATACATATATAAAAGCTCTGTTTCGTATAACAGGGACAGGGTAAGCATCGGGTTAAATGGTGGTTGAAGGTGGACGGTTGTTCTCCATGACCTTCCATAACAGGTGGACGGTTGTTCTCCATGACCTTCCATAACAGGTGGACGGTTGTTCTCCATGACCTTCCATAACAGGTGAACGGTTGTTCTCCATGACCTTCCATAACAGGTGGACGGTTGTTCTCCATGACCTTCCATAACAGGTGGACGGTTGTTCTCCATGACCTTCCATAACAGGTGGACGGTTGTTCTCCATGGCCTTCCATAACAGGTGGACAGGTTGTTCTCCATGACCTTCCATAACAGGTGGACGGTTGTTCTCCATGACCTTCCATAACAGGTGAACGGTTGTTCTCCATGACCTTCCATAACAGGTGGACGGTTGTTCTCCATGACCTTCCATAACAGGTGGACGGTTGTTCTCCATGGCCTTCCATAACAGGTGGACGGTTGTTCTCCATGACCTTCCATAACAGGTGGACGGTTGTTCTCCATGACCTTCCATAACAGGTGGACGGTTATTCTCCATGACCTTCCATAACAGGTGGACGGTTGTTCTCCATGACCTTCCATAACAGGTGGACGGTTGTTCTCCATGACCTTCCATAACAGGTGGACAGGTTGTTCTCCATGACCTTCCATAACAGGTGGACGGTTGTTCTCCATGACCTTCCATAACAGGTGGACGGTTATTCTCCATGACCTTCCATAACAGGTGGACGGTTATTCTCCATGACCTTCCATAACAGGTGGACGGTTGTTCTCCATGACCTTCCATAACAGGTGGACGGTTGTTCTCCATGACCTTCCATAACAGGTGGACGGTTGTTCTCCATGACCTTCCATAACAGGTGGACGGTTATTCTCCATGACCTTCATTAACAGGTGGACGGTTGTTCTCCATGACCTTCCATAACAGGTGGACGGTTGTTCTCCATGACCTTCCATAACAGGTGGACGGTTGTTCTCCATGACCTTCCATAACAGGTGGACGGTTATTCTCCATGACCTTCATAACAGGTGGACGGTTGTTCTCCATGACCTTCCATAACAGGTGGACGGTTGTTCTCCATGACCTTCCATAACAGGTGGACGGTTGTTCTCCATGACCTTCCATAACAGGTGGAGGCTCTCCACCTGTCCTGTGTTCCTCTCAATGTTTGCTGATGATGCAAAAATTATGAGGAGGATCAGGACAGAGGAGGATAGTAGGAGGCTACAAGATGACCTAGACAAACTGAAGGAATGGTTCAACAAATGGCTACTAAAGTTCAACCCAAGTAAATGTAAGGTAATGAAACTAGGAGGAGGAAATAGGAGGCCAGACACTGGATACCGAATGGGAGATGAAGTCCTTCACGAAACGGACAGTGAGAAAGATCTGGGAGTTGATATCACACCAAACCTGTCTCCCGAAGCCCACATCAAAAGAATAACATCAGCGGCCTATACGAGGCTGGCTAACATCAGAACTGCTTTCAGAAACCTGTGTAAGGAATCCTTCAGAACCTTGTATATCACATATGTAAGACCAATCCTGTAGTATGCAGCCTCAGCATGGAGCCCGTAACTAATCAAGCACAAGACGAAGTTGGAAAAAGTTCAGAGGTATGCCACTAGGCCAGTCCCAGAACTAAGAGGCATGAGTTATGAGGAAAGGCTGCATGAACTGCACCTCACATCGCTGGAAGACAGACAAGCTCGGGGAGACATGATCACCACATATAAAATTCTCAGGGGAACTGACAGAGTAGACGAGGATGGATTATTTAACACGTGTGGCACACGCACAAGGGGACACAGGTGGAAGCTGAGTACCCAAGTGATCCACAGAGACATTGAAAAGAACTTTTTCAGTGTCAGAGTAGTTAGTAAATGGAATGTACTAGGAAGTGATGTGGTGGAGTCTGACTCCATACACAGTTTCAAGTGTAGATATGATAGAGCTCAGTAGGCTCAAGAATCTGTACATCAGTTGAGAGGCGGGCCAAAGAGCCAAAGCTCAACCCCCGCAAGCACAACTACGTGAGTACAACTAGGTGAGTCCACACACTAGACTAGGTGAGTATCACATGGCTGGTGAGGTACTAAATAAACTGTTCATTGTAAAGCCAAAATAGGAAAATGCAGCAGTTGTATGGTACCGTAACTGTACGACGGTGTGAGGCCCTCAGTGAGTGAGAGCCTGTCGCGAAGACTGGAGCCGACGGACTGTGCTGAAGAAACCACCAGAATGGTCCAACGGGCAGGAAGGCGGACCTGCAAAGCGTCGCGGAGCGCGCCTATAGGGCGTCGTGAGACACTTGGGACACGGCTGACCATCCACTGCTATCCTGACCTATCTCCTGCCTGCCACTGGACCCGGATTGGCCGGGCCGAGAGAGAGAAAGAAAGAGTGAAGCTGGCGATTCGCGCAACTCTCCCACGCTCTAAATCTAAGTCAAGCACAAGTCATGACTTCAACCCATACTGCGCAACCACAAGTCCTGTGGCGAGGCAGCAGGTGAGGACACACTGGCAGCTGTAGTCACAGACCTACACACACACAGGCTCAGGACATAGGGTCGCTCTGGCCTGTAACAGCAGCAGCAGAGTTCGGCAGCCCCTCCAGGGTGTCTGGGCAGCCGTCTTCAGGTCACACTCTGCTCACCTCCATGGAGGCAGGGACTAGAAAGGGTGCGTAAGACTAGAAAGCGGCCTCTGTGCTTGCTTCACCCAGCACTCAAGCGGCCTCTGTGCTTGCTTCCCCCAGCACTCAAGCGGCCTCTGTGGTTGCTTCAGCCAGCACTCAAACTGGTCGACCAGTCTTGTGGAGCGTCCGGCGGCGCCCTGCTCCAGGAAAGGTATTCTTAATCTTCAGTAATTGCCAGTTGTCATGCCTACATCCGCTAAACTACACATTTCCGGTGAGTGGTGGGCTGGTGGGTTCTGGGGAGTTGGTGGGTTCTGGGGGGAAGGTGGAGGGTTTTGGTGGGCTGATGAACTGGTCGTATGGTGGATTGGAGATTAAGGTAGGTTGGTGGACTGGAGATTAAGGTAGATTGGTGGACTGTAAGCTGATAGACAAAATGAAGAAAACTGAATGGGATCTGTAAAAATATAATCTCCTAGAAGATGCAACGTAGGTGAATCTGACACCATTATAGTGTAGCTGACAGCACTTAGGTGAAGCTACCAATAATCGGGTTAGAATGAAACCATCTGTATTAACTAGACATCATAAGTCCACAGATACCTGACTCAACCCATCCTACAGCTTAAGTTGTGTCTAATACCGACTTTAATACATGTCAATAAGTCAACATTTGACAGCTACAGAAGACAACATGACGATGCCACTTGTCTTTTATGCTGTATTTTAAACATTTTATTTATCTAATGTAAGTTTGTGTTATTATGTATATTTTTGTTTCTTTTTGCATGCATAGTTAGCCTTAGGTAAGGTTTGGTTAGGGTGTTTTGTGCTGTGATTAGTTGTTTATACCAGCGAACTCCAGAGGGCGCTTGGCAGTGTCTGGTTCACGCTGTCATAACACACACACACACACACCCACACACACACACACACACACCACACACACACACACACACACACACACACACACACAACACACACACACCCACACACACACACACACACACCACACACCCACACACACACACACACACACACACACACACCACACACACACACACACACACACACACACACACACACACACACACACACACACACACACCACACACAACACAAGACGAAGACGAAGCTGGCAGAAAACAAAAAACTTAAAAAAATGCTTCGTCTTGAAAAAAAAAACTTTTTTCAAGACGACGCTGGAAAAAGTTCAGAGGTATGCCCCTAGGCTAGTCCCAGAACTAAGAGGCATGAGTTATGACAAAAGGCTGATTGAACTGCACCTCGCGTCGCTGGAAGACAGAAGTGCCCGGGAAGACATGATCACCACATACAAAATTCTCATGGAATTGACAAGGTAGACAAGGATGGATTATTTAACGCGGATGATACATGCACAAGGGGACACAGGTGGAAGTTGTAAACCCAAATGAGCCACAGAGATATTAGAACTAACTTTTTCAGTGTCAGAGTAGTTAGTAAATGGAATGCATTAGGCAGTGATGTGGTGGAGGCTGACTCCATACACAGTTTCAAATGTAGATATGATAGAGCCCAGTAGGCTCAGGAATCTGTACACCAGTTGATTGACAGTTGAGAGGCGAGACCAAAGAGTCAAAGCTCAACCCCCGCAAGCAAAACTAGGTGAGTACTCGTTTGATTGACTAGCACGCACACTTAAATAACACCAACCACTTAACTACCATCTACCTTATCACCAGCCAACATTACCTTCAACATATGTCATGTACTTAATTTCAAAAATTGATGTATTTGATTTATGTATTTAAATCAAAATATGAATTATATTTCTCCTTTACACAAATTATTATTTTTTACTTTTAACTATTAACTATTAATTAACTTTTCCTCAATCTAAATTTATTCAAGTAATTATTATTATACTAGCTTTTATCAAGGCCTGGAGTGCTGGTGCCTGGAGTGCTGGTGCCTGGAGTGGTTGGTGCCTGGAGTGCTGGTGCCTGGAGTGCTGGTGCCTGGAGTGCTGGTGCCTGGAGTGGTTGGTGCCTGGAGTGCTGGTGCCTGGAGTGCTGGTGCCTGGAGTGGTTGGTGCCTGGAGTGGCTGGTGCCTGGAGTGCTGGTGCCTGGAGTGCTGGTGCCTGGAGTGCTGGTGCCTGGAGTGCTGGTGCCTGGAGTGCTGGTGCCTGGAGTGCTGGTGCCTGGAGTGGCTGGTGCCTGGAGTGCTGGAGCCTGGAGTGGCTGGTGCCTGGAGTGGCTGGTGCCTGGAGTGC
>WNGS01135237.1:20721656-20726224 GCA_020271785.1 Procambarus virginalis
TGTCAGTTCAGCTTCTAATGATTGGAAGCGGTCAGTGTTGGAACGTCTTTGAATGGTGGATTCCCAAAAGGATTTTTTTTTTTAGTCTAATTTGGCAGTCTGCTGAGAGATTCGGTAGGGTGAGCAGGTCAGTATTGTTGTGGGATTAGGCTAGGATTAGGAGATTGGTCGTTGTTATTTACTGTGATGTCTCGCCTGTTAACGTTGCTTGTGACGTCTCTCGTGTTAACGTTGCTTGTGACGTCTCTCCTGTTGAAGTTGCCTGGGACGTCTCTCCTGTTAACGTTGCTTGTGACGTCTCTCCTGTTGACGTTGCCTGGGACGTCTCTCCTGTTGAGGTTGCCTGGGACGTCTCTCCTGTTGACGTTGCCTGGGACGTCTCTCCTGTTAACGTTGCTTGTGACGTCTCTCCTGTTGACGTTGCCTGGGACGTCTCTCCTGTTGAGGTTGCCTGGGACGTCTCTCCTGCTGACGTTGCCTGGGACGTCTCTCCTGTTGACGTTGCCTGGGACGTCTCTCCTGTTGACGTTGCCTGGGACGTCTCTCCTGTTGACGTTGCCTGGGACGTCTCTCCTGTTGACGTTGCCTGGGACGTCTCTCCTGTTGACGTTGCCTGGGACGTCTCTCCTGTTGACGTTGCCTGTGACGTTTACCTTCGTCCTGTCACCCATTTCCTAGTTTAATAATGGCCTTAATTCTGTCTTTTTGAGTATATTAAGTTATAAGCTATTTTGAAAGTAATAATAATCTGCTAATTCAATAAAATTACTTATTTTGGTGATCTGTATGAAATCTCCACCGAATTTCTCCCACTGATGCATTTGTCTTCTACTGATTCACGATTTGCTGGTGAGAAAATCTATTTGTTTCTCTTCTGTTTCCTGCGCTTTCTTGTAGAGGTCATTGGGCTCTCCCCGCGGTTAGTTAACATGCTGGTGATTGTTGTGTCTGTAGCGATTGTAACGAAACGATTCTCGACCTCACCGATGCTAAATGGCATTATATATTACCGACAACGTCCTAATTAGGGAAGCAGTTATGTTAATTATTCAAAGGGGTGGGGGGTGGGGGTGGGGGGGAGCTCACCTGAGAGTAGTAATGGAACAGTTTCGAACATACATTTCTTATTGCTGTTTTTTCTATTTTTATACCAAATAACTTTAAACAAATATTATTATCAATAACTTATTTATTTTAATAAATATCATTTATTCATATAAATTAATGACATGCTATTCTACATACCCTACAAGGTGAGGCAATGGTATCGACTACCAGTAATGAAACTCAAGTTGAACAATTACCTTACATCTGCACTCCAGACAAGTTGTAAATCCAGAACTCTGTCCTGTACCCCATTTTTCCCTCCATACGGTGCTTAGTCCTCACTAAAAGAGTCCTCGAAGGTATTACACGAACCTGCCATGACACTCCGCCTTCTAAGGCACTCTGGGCACTCGCCTGGCACCCAAGGACCAATCCCAGAGGCTGTGTCTGAATCACTGGGCACAGTGAGGATAGTGGGCACTCCAGTTCTCACGGGAAATAGCCCGTAGTGCCCGGACCCCGTCACCTGACCCCCCCCATCCCCCCCCCCCCCCCTATTTGTACCCACATTAATTAATTGTCAATTGTTGTAGCCACACTGCTGGAGAGGAGAGAGAGGCTGGAGGGTAACCTGGCCTCCTTAGCCAGGTGGTAGTGGGTGGCAAGGCGGTCAACGAGAGAGTGTACTACACACGTTGACCCACTGTCAACAAAGTATATGGCTCACATCCTGTGGTTAAAATCAAGACATCTGAGACAGACAGAGGGAAGAGGAGGGCCGGAAGGAGGGACCAGGTGACAACAATTAGACAGGAACGAGAAGAGTGGATAGACGACATATTTTTGGACTTGAGAGAAATCCTTTGATACAGTTGGCTATAAGAGGCTGGTGCATACTTTAGAGAAGCAGGCAGGCAGGGAGTAATTGATAAGCTGGTCCAGAAGATAAGGGACTACCTTAGAAAGAGTAGTCTACCTTCATTCTCTCTCACTTCCTCCCATTCTCTCCGTCACTTCCTCTCATTCTCTCTCACTTCCTCCCATTCTCTCCCTCACTTCCTCTCATTCTCTCCCTCGCTCTTGCAAACGTGTTATAGAATATTTTCGAACTAATTTGAAAATATTTTGAAAATATTCAACACCAAAGTGAGGTGTAGAATATTTTCTACACCTCACTTTGGACAACATGCCTCACTTTCCACCTCACTTTGGACAATATGCCTCACTTTCCACCTCACTTTGGACAATATGCCTCACTTTCCACCTCACTTTGGACAATATGCCTCCCTTTCCACCTCACTTTGGACAATATGCCTCACTTTCCACCTCACTTTGGACAATATGCCTCACTTTCCACCTCACTTTGGACAATATGCCTCACTTTCCACCTCACTTTGGACAATATGCCTCACTTTCCACCTCACTTTGGACAATATGCCTCACTTTCCACCTCACTTTGGACAATATGCCTCACTTTCCACCTCACTTTGGACAATATGCCTCATTTTCCAACTCACTTTGGACAATATGCCTCATTTTCCACCTCACTTTGGACAATATGCCTTGTTCTCCACCTCACTTTGGACAATATGCCTTGTTCTCCACCTCACTTTGGACAATATGCCTCACTTTTCACCTCACTTTGGACAATATGCCTTGCTCTCCACCTCACCTGGGACAAAACACCTCAATGAGCACCTCGCCCGGACAAATAAGGTTCTTTAAGGCCAATATGCCTCACTCCCCGTCTCCCCAAGACCAAAATACCTCCCCAGCGCCAATATGTCTTCTATTCTACTCGCGAAATAAATTTCCTGTTTGTTCGGGCTGAAGGAACTGAATGAGAGAATTAAGAGAGCTTCCGATTAGGGGACGGAGGGTGGCGCAAGATGATAAGTGGTGGATTGGTGCCGTCTTGGGGTGGATTGGTGCTGTGGTGGATTGGTGCTGTTGTGGATTGGTGCTGTGGTGAGGTGGATTGGTGCTGTGGTGGATTGGTGCTATGGTGGATTGGTGCTGTGGTGAGGAGGATTGGTGCTATGGTGAGGTGGATTCGTGCTGTGGTGGATTGGTGCTATGGTGGATTGGTGCTATGGTGGATTGGCGCTATGGTGGATTGGTGCTGCGGTAGATTGGTGCTGTGGTGGATTGGTGCTGTGGTGGATGAAATCGTGCTGAGGTGCGGTGGTTAGAGTGGATACGTATTTATATAGATTCTAGCTGTACCCGAACCTACGTCCGAGAGGGTGAGCGTGGCACGGGCTCACCATAGCCCGTGCTACTTGGAATTTGTTGTTCTCAGTAGCTGAATCTTAAACAACATGTGCCTGGCCACGTGTTGCTGTGGCTCAGCCACAACGTGGATATAAAACTAACGTGGATATATGACCGATCCTGGTCAGCCATACCTAACTTAACCTAACCTAACCTAACTAAGAATATAATTTATGTTCTTAGTATAATATTATAATAATATTTCAAATAAACCTATTGGAAAACAAGAGAGAGAGAGAGAGGGTCAATAGTTAACGAGAGAGAGGAGAGGAGAGAGGAGGAGAGAGCGGAGGAGAGAGAGAGAGAGAGAGAGAGAGAGAGAGAGAGAGAGAGATGAAGAGAGTGGAAAAATACGCGCAAATTAGTTAACAATCGTTAAACTCACGACAAGAGTCGCCGCTGTGGTCCAGAGGTAACAGACTTCATCTCAGCGTCTCACCAGCAATTTCATCTAGGTTCGAACCCTGCCCAGGAAGTACTGCCAATCCTATATAACTATTCACTCTAGTACTCAAAATTCCAACAAGACACTCTGGCCTCTAACTGTTGACATCTACGCTAACCGCTATCATCCGCAAATAGCTTTTCAAGACAGCTCTATGTAAACACAGCAACCTCTGTAAGTTATGAGGCAGAAGACTTTGTATTCCTCCAAGAGTTCAAAACTGAACTACACGTGTTATTGACTTCCCGAAGCCTCCAGCGCCATCAGTCAGTCTTCTCCAGGCTTCGAGATGAAGCTTGAGACGTCGTCCTCGAAGCCTTTTTCATTTTTATTCTACATAATAGATTAGAAACATGAGAGAGCACGAAGGCGCTCTTGAGGAGGACCATCTTTCAGGAACACAGCTGTCGTCAAGTACGAAGTCGCCACAATATGTCACAGCGACAGGTGTGTACGTGGTCACAGCGACAGGTGTGTTTACGTGGTCACACGGCAGGTGTGTGCAACACCTGCCACCACCTGAGGGGTCGTCGAACCCTCAGACATCCCACAGGTAGGATGCCGCGGCCCAACAGCTGGAGCACACCCCATCAATCCATCCACCACCCATCAATAGGTCATCTTCCCTTCACACATTTCTCAACCCATCCCCTAGTTCCACCCATCCACTCAATCACCAGTCAAGTAAATCCATCATCAGTCGAACTCTCCAACAGACCATCCATTCCCTATTCTATCCAGCAGACGACATTCCATGAAACCATCCATTCACTATTCTATCCGACTGTCTCTCAGTTATCCT
>WNGS01135237.1:20729546-20758663 GCA_020271785.1 Procambarus virginalis
TATATATATATATATATATATATATATATATATGTACCTAGTAGCGAGAACGCACTTCTCGGTCTATTATGCAAGGCCCGATTTGCCTACTAGGCCGAGGGATTTTCTTTGTTGTCAAAAAATGTTAACAAAGACAAGTGTACATTATGAATCGCAATGACATTCTTAGGAAACTTGCAAGCTAAGAGATCTTAAATATTATTAATATTAATTTAGTGTTACAATCCCCATTCAAGTGGGTTCTCTTCACATATTTAACATGTAGATGTGTGCCAGAGTCTTCATATGGCAGGTCGCCCTTGATCTCATCAGTCGCTCCTGTGCAGGCGATGAGTCACAATAACGTGGCTGAAGTATGTTGACCAGACACACACTAGAAGGTGAAGGACGACGACGTTTTGATGAGAAAATCGACTTGAGAATGGTTCAGGACGCACCGAAACGTCGTCGTCCCTTCACCTTCTAGTGTGTGGTCTGGTCAACATACTTCAGCCACGTATTGTGACGCATCGCCTGCATGGGGAGAAATCTAATAACACCCGAATATATATATAGTCAACATATTGCCCGAAACGCTATGCACACTAGTGGCTTTAGGTGTTGTATGTACTATCTCGATCTTTAATCTAACATTATGTATGTACTCAATGTACAACCCGTTCTCGCACTTTCGTATAGTCAATATTGACTTATTGAATACGTGCATATGTGACATACTGAACATACTAGTTTATCTTGAAAAGCTTCATAGAAAACACCGACCTTACCTAACCTTCTTAGTTTATGTTTAGTATGTCACATATGCACGTATTTAATAAGTCAATATTGACTGTAAGAAAGTGCGAGAACGGGTTGCAATGTATGTACCTTTACCTGAATAAAAAAAATCTAATCTAATCTAATATAGGTTGGAAAGGTCACACACCATATTTTCAGGGTTGAAAATTGATAGATGATAAAAGTCCTCTGATTGAGACACTGGTTGAGGTCCCCCCTCCCCCCCCCGGACCTTTATAATATAATGACCCCCCCTTGACCTTTATAATATAATGACCGTTATGTTTTATTACTCTGGGGTCATTATTGTCCCCTTAGAGAGTTGCCTTGGTAAGCATCCTTGTCATTTAGGTCTGTTCACGGCCCTAAAGAAGAACACAATTTTTGTTCTTCTTAAAATAACATAATTTGATTTTGAAGAACATAATTTCCAGGGGGGGAAACAAGGCCTGTCACGACGCCATCTGTAACGTATAGTCAGCCGTCTTAACATAGTTCTCAGAAGTCCTCTCGTTTGAAAATAAATTTCCAGCAAAAATAACCACATGAGAATATCAAAGAGTTCACAACTGTGTATGAGATCGATCGTACCGACTGAGACATGTTGTAAACATGTCGACATGTTTACATGTTTACATGTAAACATGCCTCATGTGTGCTTGGTGTTGGAGAAGGCAACAGGTGTCTATGATGGCTATGTCAGTCAAACAAGACACAGAGGCAGGTGTCTATGATGGCTATCTCAGCTGAGTATATAGGGTGCTGAGGACGCTGGTGATGCTGTTGTCGCTCAGACCCTTGCTGAGATTGATCATGCAGCGCCGCATGGCCATGCTGGCGGCTGTGAAGGACGAGATAAGGTGGCCACCTCAGATTTCCTATTACCAACACGTTTTAAACTTTACACTTGTTGGATTGGGTTCTAGTAGCCACTTGTTATATCATTCTTCCGGTTTGTCATGGGTTTTTCCCCGTGTGAGTATATGGTGGTGTTCCCGCCCCAGGGCTGCCAACACCAGGGATGTTGTGGAGGAAGTCTTATGGCATGAACAAGTTCTGGGAGGAGGCAGTGGTGGCCCGACCCACAAGGGAGAGCGGGCCGCACCGCTGTCTGGTAGCAAGATCGTGGTGTTGAGAAGTGACCAGGTGCCTGGAGTGGTGTGTGTGTGTGTGTGGCAGGTTTGTTGGGGAGTTGTCAGGTGGTTGGTGAAGTGTGGTGGTGTTGGTGAAGGTGTGGTGGTGTTGGTTGGTGAAGGTGTGGTGGACGATTGTAAAAGTGTGCCGATGGATACTAGAGGTAAGCTACGGGGTCACCATAGCCCGTGCTACATGGAACTTATTCCGAGCAGCTGAATCTATAACAACAACGTATAGTAGAGGTGTGTTCATCAATAGTCAGGGTGTGGTAGAGCAGTATACAGATGTGGTTCTGCATAGTCACGTGTTGAATTGTAAAAATATGACAGATATTTCTTTTTTTATATAATTGTAACACAGTTCGATGACCATTAACACATATTAAATATCAGCATATTTGACATATCACATATCAGCTCTATAGCAGTCATACACAAATTATATGCCAGGATATATTTTATGTGAGGCGCTGCCTCGTATGGGCCATTCAGCTTTTCAAGGTAAACTGAAATATTCACAATAAATTAGTATGTCACATATGCACTTATTAATAAGCCAAATATTGACTATAAGCATGTGCGAGAATGGGTTGTAACGCCAATAGGCCTTCTGCAGTTACCTTTATTCATATGTTCTTATATGGCCGCTATATGGCAAGGGGTCATATAAGCAGCGTCGAGGCGGGTTAATTATACCAATGACGGCTTTGGTTACATGCATATTGGGTATTGNACACACACACCACACCTCCCCCATCTCTCCCTATCACCGTAACATTTTCACTGCTCACCGCCTACTATTATCACACTACTCCATGCTATCACTGTTGACCGAATGGTTGGGCCCAGAACAAAATCTGCCACCTGACCATTCCTTACAAAATGACAATATCAGAAAACTATTTATTAAAATTAATGGTAAACTCTACGGCCTTTTAGTTGCATATTCATTTCCGCCGACTTTGCGACAAGGGTGTGGAGGCCGACCGATTCCCATCACGGGTTAGTACAGGGGGGCTGATCCCGACCACGTGTGTGAGCCTCGCCATAAGATCCCCAGTCACCGTGCAAAGCTGTGTGAGGCTAGCCCAGCCCGTCTGGCCTTCAACTGTCCACAGACTATCCTCATCTATCTTTCATCATCCATGACAGCCGGGAAAACTGTTTGTAAACCTCAAGGAGACATCCAATACTACTTTTAAGGACTTCATACGAGTCGTTGCTTAAAGCAATAGGAAGGAAGGAAAAGGAATTATCAGTGGCAAGCGCCAAGCCATTACGATTAGATAGCACTGGGAAGAGGTCAGGATAAGGATTTGGGATGGGACGGAGGGGGGGGGGGGGAAGGAATGGTGCCCAACCACTTGGACGGTCGGGGATTGAACGCCGACCTGCATGAAGCGAGATAACAATCCTATTTAAAGAGAGGCATGAGGGCCGACCCAAACCACCCTATAACAGTCGCCAACGACACTAGACAACTAGACTAACTATAGGTACTATAAGTGAATATAACAGATTGATCACACTTTCAGGAAATGATACAGAACAGGGTAATATCATGAACAAATCCACAAGGGCCGTGACGAGGATTCGAACCTGCGTCCAGGAGCATCCCAGACACTGCCTAATCGACTGAGCTACGACAGGTTCGAATCCTCGTCACGGCCCTTGTGGATTTGTTGACTTGGTGCATCACGTTAGTGTGAGTGTGATCTCTGGTGTAAGGGTAATATCATGGCACACTTACTGGGCAGAGATTTATTGAGGATGTATTGGGACAACACAAGACAGAGACGGATGGTTATACCAAGTAAAAACCTCTACTCTCATGCTGCATATTTTGTGGCGTAAGGAACGGGAAAGTGACAATCACCATATACGTAATACCCTTGTAATAGAGCAGACAAGGACAGGAGTATTTGGCACGGGTGAAACACGAACAAATGGACATAGGTTGAAGCTTAGCAGCCTAATTAAATGAGGCACAAATGTTAGAAAAATCAGAAGTTTTTCATTGTGTTAATTAGTGAGTCAATGGAAATGTGCTGAGCAGTGAAGCGCTGGAGGCACTGATATGTTCACAGGTTTAAATGTAGATATGACAGTGCCTTTGGAAAAGGGGGAAATTGTACACCAATTGATTTGAGATTAAAAGGCGTGACCCAAGAGTTGAATCTATGTCCTCGCAAAGCAAAGCTAGGCGAACAAAAACAAGGGTGCGTGTGTGTGTGCGCGCGTGCGCGCACACACACAAACACACACGCATATTTCGTGGTTCGTTTCTGTTCGTTTCACACACACACACACACACACACACACACACACACACACACCACACACACACACACACACACACACACACACACACACCTAATCTTGGAGCCCCCCATCTAAAAAAACACATAAAGAAGCACGAAAAAATGCAGAAGTGTGCAATGAGACTCGTCCCAGAGTTTCGAGGCATGAGGTACGAAGACAGACTGAAGGAGCTAAACCTGACGACGTTAGAAAGGAGTGAGAGAGAGAGGGGACTTGATACAGACATATAAAATACTCAGAGGGATTGACAGGGTGGAAACCGAGGAATTATTTATAATGAATTTCAACAGAACAAGGGGGGGGGGGCACGGATGGAAGCTTGAGACTCAAATGTGTCAAGTTCAGGTAAGACATCTGATCACCCAACAAACTGAGGCGACACAGTTTATAACATGTAAACACACATCTTTAGAGAGTCTTGCTCGGGCGTCTGTCTGTGTCTCTCTCGCGCCTGATTGATTTCAGGTTCCTTGATGCATTCACCGTTAATTACCCTCAGGGAGCGATATTGAATATGAATTGCAGGTGTGGGCGGCTCACCGCAACCTCTGGAGGACGCCCACACCTGGCCCGGTGTATAAGGGACACGATGACACTAGAAACTTGGAGAATGCGGTTAAGAATTATTTAACACGTGATGAATAATGGGACAATGTTAAACCACGAAGGAAAATGAAACAAGAAATTCCTTATCAATACTTTCGTGTTAATGAACACATCCTTCTGATGTTATGGTGTGATCCTTAGATGACGTGATATATATATATATATATATATATATATATATATATATATATATATATATATATATATATATATATATATATATATATATATACGTGTGCATGCGTTGCCACCACCTCCCACGGGAGCGGTATGAGGTGCATAATAAACGTCTAAATTATAAATGGATTGAGGATCGTGGCAGCTTGGGCGAGCATAGTCTGAGGACCGTGGCAGCTTGGGCGAGCATAGTCTGAGGACCGTGGCAGCTTGGGCGAGCATAGTCTGAGGACCGTGGCAGCTTGGGCGAGCATAATCTGAGGACCGTGGCAGCTTGGGCGAGCATAGTCTGAGGACCGTGGCAGCTTGGGCGAGCATAGTCTGAGGACCGTGGCAGCTTGGGCGAGCATAGTCTGAGGACCGTGGCAGCTTGGGCGAGCATAGTCTGAGGACCGTGGCAGCTTGGGCGAGCATAGTCTGAGGACCGTGGCAGCTTGGGCGAGCATAGTCTGAGGACCGTGGCAGCTTGGGCGAGCATAGTCTGAGGACCGTGGCAGCTTGGGCGAGCATAGTCTGAGGACCGTGGCAGCTTGGGCGAGCATAGTCTGAGGACCGTGGCAGCTTGGGCGAGCATAGTCTGAGGACCGTGGCAGCTTGGGCGAGCATAGTCTGAGGACCGTGGCAGCTTGGGCGAGCATAGTCTGAGGACCGTGGCAGCTTGGGCGAGCATAGTCTGAGGACCGTGGCAGCTTGGGCGAGCATAGTCTGAGGACCGTGGCAGCTTGGGCGAGCATAGTCTGAGGACCGTGGCAGCTTGGGCGAGCATAGTCTGAGGACCGTGGCAGCTTGGGCGAGCATAGTCTGAGGACCGTGGCAGCTTGGGCGAGCATAGTCTGAGGACCGTGGCAGCTTGGGCGAGCATAGTCTGAGGACCGTGGCAGCTTGGGGGAGCGTAACAATAAGGATGGGGAGCGCTGTCATCACAAACAGTTTCTATAATCAATTAAAAATTCTGTTTCATATTTTGAAGATTGTATGCTGGCCCCTGACCCCTGGGGTAACCACTGGGGTGGCCCCTGACCCCTGGGGTAACCACTGGGGGTGGCCCCTGACCCCTGGGGTGACCCCTGGGGGTGGCCCCTGACCCCTGGGGTAACCACTGGGGGTGGCCCCTGACCCCTGGGGTGGCCCCTGAGCCCTGGGAGTGGCCCCCTGACCCCTGGGGTGACCCCTGGGGGTGGCCCCTGACCCCTGGGGGTGGTCCCTGACCCCTGGGGGTGGCCCCTGACCCCTGGGGGTGGTCCCTGACCCCTGGGGGTGGCCCCTGACCCCTGCGGTAGCCCCTGACCCCTGGGGTGGCCCCTGACCCCTGGGGTGGCCCCTGACCCCTGGGGTGACCCCTGACCCCTGGGGGTGGTCCCTGACCCCTGGGGGTGGCCCCTGACCCCTGGGGTGGCCCTGACCCCTGGGGTAGCCCCTGACCCCTGGGGTAGCCCCTGACCCCTGGGGTGGCCCCTGACCCCTGGGGTGGCCCCTGACCCTGGGGTGGCCCCTGACCCCTGGGGGTGGCCCCTGACCCCTGGGGGTGGCCCCTGACCCCTGGGGGTGGCCCCTGACCCCTGGGGGTGGCCCCTGACCCCTGGGGGTGGCCCCTGACCCCTGGGGGTGGCCCCTGACCCCTGGGGTAGCCCCTGACCCCTGGGGTAGCCCCTGACCCCTGGGGTGGCCCTGACCCCTGGGGGTGGCCCCATGAGCCCTGGAGTGGCCCCTGACCCCTGGGGTGGCCCCTGACCTCTGGGGGTGACCCCTGACCCCTGGGGTGGCCCCTGACCTCTGGGGGTGACCCCTGACCTCTGGGGGTGGCTCCTGACCCCTGGGGGTGGCCCCTGACCCCTAGGGGTGACCCCTGACCCCTGGGGTGGCCCCATGAGCCCTGGGGTGGCCCCTGACCTCTGAGGGTGACCCCTGACCTCTGGGGGTGGCCCCTGACCCTTGGGGTGGCCCCTGACCTCTGGGGTGACCCCTGACCCCTGGGGGGTGGCCCCTGACCCCTGGGGTGGCCCCTGACCCCTGGGGGGTGGCCCCTGACCCCTGGGGTGGCCCCTGACCCCTGGGGTTGCCCCTGACCCCTGGGGTGGCCCCTGACCTCTGGGGGTGACCCCTGACCCCTGGGGGGTGGCCCCTGACCCTCTGGGGGTGACCCCTGACCCCTGGGGGTGACCCCTGACCCCTGGGGGGTGGCCCCTGACCCCTGGGGGGTGGCCCCTGAGCCCTGGGGGTGGCCCTTGATCACCCCAAGCGTCGGTCACACGGGCAGCTTCGCACGACGTTCCACTTAATGAATACAATAACAAAAAGTTACTTTAGCATTTCAGTAAATAGCAGTACGGTGTGCTATTATAACTAAATATATAAATGAATGTACGGTTATAAGGTATTCCTCTGTGGTGCTTTTTATTATGCTAGTTAATCGGTTCAGAAACGTTTGTATCTGTTTGTGTCTGTCAGGTGAAACGTATGTATCCAGTTTGTATTAAGCTTTTCCAGTTTCCAGCAATCGTAATTCGTATTTTTTTCCAGTTTCCAGCAATGATTCTTGTTTTTTTATTTATATTCCAGCAAACTAACTTGTCTTCCACTATTTCCAGCGCCACTTCCTGATGCCAGGAGAAGTATTCACGGGATTCGCTCCCGTGCAACTCCGGGATTAACATTCTTCTGAGAGTAAAAAAGATGTTTGCGTTCATATAGTTGTTTCGTATATGTTAATCATCCCTCTTTGGGTACTCGCCCTCTGGCTTCTCATCCTGGAGTTAATGCAGCAGTTATATATATATATATATATATATATATATATATATATAATATATATATATATATATATATATATATATATATATATTACTCTCAAATACTCACCCATTGCTACTCACCCGTAAGACTTAACATTAATCTGTGTAGCAGGAGATGTCGGCCGCTAGGACATGGAAGTCTAGTGATGTAATTAATTTAGGGTTGAGGCGCGGAGAGATGGCTAGCGTCTCTCTCTCTCTGTGGGCGCTGGCTCAGATAGCTTATAACCAAAGGTTATTAAGGCCTATATAAACCTCTGGAGGGTATTAAGGCCAATATCAACCTCTGGAGGGTTATTAAAGCCAATATCAACCTCTGGAGGGTTATTAAGGCCAATATCAACCTCTGGAGGGTTATTATGGCCAATATCAACCTCTGGAGGGTTATTAAGGCCAATATCAACCTCTGGAGGGTTATTAAAGCCAATATCAACCTCTGGAGGGTTATTAAGGCCAATATCAACCTCTGGAGGGTTATTAAGGCCAATATCAACCTCTGGAGGGTTATTAAAGCCAATATCAACCTCTGGAGGGTTATTAAGGCCAATATCAACCTCTGGAGGGTTATTAAGGCCAATATCAACCTCTGGAGGGTTATTAAGGCCAATATCAACCTCTGGAGGGTTATTAAGGCCAATATCAACCTCTGGAGGGTTATTAAGGCCAATATCAACCTCTGGAGGGTTATTAAAGCCAATATCAACCTCTGGAGGGTTATTAAGGCCAATATCAACCTCTGGAGGGTTATTAAAGCCAATATCAACCTCTGGAGGGTTATTAAGGCCAATATCAACCTCTGGAGGGTTATTAAGGCCTATATCAACCTCTGGAGGGTTATTAAGGCCAATATCAACCTCTGGAGGGTTATTAAGGCCAATATCAACCTCTGGAGGGTTATTAAGGCCAATATCAACCTCTGGAGGGTTATTAAGGCCAACATCAACCTCTGGAGGGTTATTAAGGCCAATATCAACCTCTGGAGGGTTATTAAAGCCAATATCAACCTCTGGAGGGTTATTAAGGCCAATATCAACCTCTGGAGGGTTATTAAGGCCAATATCAACCTCTGGAGGGTTATTAAAGCCAATATCAACCTCTGGAGGGTTATTAAGGCCAATATCAACCTCTGGAGGGTTATTAAGGCCAATATCAACCTCTGGAGGGTTATTAAAGCCAATATCAACCTCTGGAGGGTTATTAAGGCCTATATCAACCTCTGGAGGGTTATTAAGGCCTATATCAACATCTGGAGGGTTATTAAGGCCTATATCAACCTCTGGAGGGTTATTAAGGCCAATATCAACCTCTGGAGGGTTATTAAGGCCTATATCAACCTCTGGAGGGTTATTAAGCCAATATCAACCTCTGGAGGGTTATTAAGCCAATATCAACCTCTGGAGGGTTATTAAGGCCAATATCAACCTCTGGAGGGTTATTAAAGCCAATATCAACCTCTGGAGGGTTATTAAGGCCAATATCAACCTCTGGAGGGTTATTAAGGCCAATATCAACCTCTGGAGGGTTATTAAAGCCAATATCAACCTCTGGAGGGTTATTAAGGCCAATATCAACCTCTGGAGGGTTATTAAGGCCAATATCAACCTCTGGAGGGTTATTAAAGCCAATATCAACCTCTGGAGGGTTATTAAGGCCTATATCAACCTCTGGAGGGTTATTAAGGCCTATATAACCTCTGGAGGGTTATTAAGACTTACCAACCTCTGAAGGTTATTAAGTGCACCACAAAAGGTTACTGACCAACCAGCAAGTATACTTTAGTCCCCGAACATAGTCCAAATGAACTAACGTAAACTCTCAAAGTACACACACACACACACACACCGAGACGCTGGGTATACAGCTCTCGGGGGTATACACGGTATACACATCCCTCTTCCCCCTGTTGTTTCATTAGAGTGGTGTCGAGGCTGGTGTGAAAGCAGGCGAGGGTGTCTCTTTGTGGCGGGCACCTCGTATGTCGGACCGTGGTGGTCATCCCGGCCTCAGGTGGACGGTATTGTGAGGGGGCTGTGTCACCTGCCCGTCTTCATGCACCTGATCTTAATTGGATGTGTAAATAATGGCCAAGGTGTTTCACCAATAGCCAGTGTGTGTGTGTGTGTGTGTGGCTCGCTTTGCTGTACGCGTGTGTGGGTGTGTGTACTCACCTAGTGGAACTTGTGGGGGTTGAGCTTTGTCTCTTTGGTCCCGCCTCTCATCCGTCACTCAACTGGTGTACAGATTCCTGAGCCTACTGGGCTTTATTATATCTATATTTGAAACTGTGTATGGAGTCTGCCTCCACCACATCACTTCCTAATGCATTTCATTTATTAACTACTCTGACACTGAAAAAATTCTTTCTAACGTCTCTGTGGCTCATCTGGGTACTAGGTTTCCACCTGTGTCCCCTTGTTCGTGTCCCACCCGGTGGTAGGTGTATATAGTGTGGGTCACCGTGGCTGGTCGGCAGGGTAGTGGTACTCACGGTCACTCGTTAGTTGAGGGTGGGATTAATACTCTTTTTGGCAGTCTACGACCACCAGTCACTCCTGAGCACTCGTGGCGCGGGAATACTTCCTGGAATGAAGAAGCCTTTCATCCCGGCTCCGGGCCCCGGGTCGGCTGTGGGCCCCGGGTCGGCTCCGGGCCCCGGGTCGGCTCTGGGGCCCCCGGGGGTCGGCTCTGGGGCCCGGGACCGCTCCGGGCAGCTGGCTTGAGGCTCAGGATGGTTCCACTCTATTTTTCATAAGTTCTAACTCCTTTGTTTGTCGACAATGAGCTCACAGCTTCTCCGACAGAAATCTTGCCTTGAGACACTATTACGAATGTCTCCTGGAACTAAGCGTCTTACTTCTTGCTAACAACCCTGGTGCTAACCGGACGAGCTTGTTTGGGTCAGCCGGAAGGCATTCAGAGCGATGGTTGGGAATCACCTCACCTCAAGATAACAGAAAAACTAAGACTGGTTCATACTCTTAAGAATAAGCTCGAAGGTTCTATTGGGGATCCAGTCTTTCAGACTCTTACTTTTGGGAATGAGAACCGAAAATGAGAACCTCATTTTGAGCTTAGCATTTGATTTCCTAATGCTAATATCCTCATTGTTACGATGTCAAGGGAATGATTTATTATTAACCATTCTGTCTCGACACGAAAAGCATTGCCCCTCAAACAACTACACGAACACCTGGTCCTCAACCTCCGCCATACAACCACTCGCCACAAACCTGCCTCCACACCTGCCGCGCAGCCGGGCAGATGTGAGTGTCTGCACGTTCCAAGAGCATGTGTGTGTGTGTGTGTTTCCACGGCTCTTTCGGGTCTGAGAAAGCCTTTACTTCGTTCGGCTGAAGACCAAAAGAATCCTCGCTTCCGGGAGATGATCTGGTCCAGACACGGAGGGAAGCCGTGTCCTCCAGGGGAGGCTGGACGTGTCCTCCAGGGGAGGCTGGACGTGTCCTCGAGGGGAGGCTGGCCGTGTCCTCCAGGGGAGGCTGGACGTGTCCTCGAGGGGAGGCTGGACGTGTCCTCCAGGGGAGGCTGGACGTGTCCTCCAGGGGAGGCTGGACGTGTCCTCGAGGGGAGGCTGGACGTGTCCTCGAGGGGAGGCTGGACGTGTCCTCGAGGGGAGGCTGGACGTGTCCTCCAGGGGAGGCTGGACGTGTCCTCCAGGGGAGGCTTGACGTGTCCTCCAGGGGAGGCTGGACGTGTCCTCCAGGGGAGGCTGGACGTGTCCTCCAGGGGAGGCTGGACGTGTCCTCCAGGGGAGGCTGGACGTGTCCTCCAGGGGAGGCTGGACGTGTCCTCCAGGGGAGGCTGGACGTGTCCTCGAGGGGAGGCTGGACGTGTCCTCCAGGGGAGGCTGGACGTGTCCTCCAGGGGAGGCTGGACGTGTCCTCCAGGGGAGGCTGGACGTGTCCTCCAGGGGAGGCTGGACGTGTCCTCCAGGGGAGGCTGGACGTGTCCTCCAGGGGAGGCTGGACGTGTCCTCCAGGGGAGGCTGGACGTGTCCTCCAGGGGAGGCTGGACGTGTCCTCCAGGGAGGCTGGACGTGTCCTCCAGGGGAGGCTGGACGTGTCCTCCAGGGGAGGCTGGACGTGTGCGTGCATACGGTCATCTCCACGCGCGAGCACTACTCTACTGGCAGGTGTTGAAGACATTAACGATGCTGTACAAACAAAGCGTTGAGCTTCGGGCGAAAGCAAAATGTTATTCATGCGGTAATGGATCATTTTAGTTAATATCTGCTGCTTTGTGGAGTGAACATATTCACTTACTGGTGCTTATACAGCGTGTGGAGACTTGACCGAGGGAGAGGAGAGGGTTAATTGATCATGAATTGATCATAAGAGGGTGACGGAACGAGGGAAAAATTTTAATCTTGATAATCTATCTTAAAAAAAAAAGAGAGAATGTCGGTTTGTTCCCATGTTTCCTTGCCTGTTCGTGGTTGGAAGCCAAACGCTCAGGGCTAATCTCACTAAGCTTTCCAGGATGACTAATGGATGTGCGGGGATGGTCATAGGCGGTATGGGATCAAACCCTCTCGTGCTCTATCCCTTTTTTCCCCTGAGGGAGGGGCCGAACCGTCTCGATCGAGTGGCCTCGGTGGGGACAGGAAGCCGGCGGCTTGTCAAAGCTTCTCCCGTTATTTCCTAGGGTTTCTCACCCCCCCCCTCCTCCAGAAGAAGTTACGGCTTCGGATTTGATGGTAGATGATGTTGATGATGAGAGCATCATAGTGTGAGAGCAATCTCCTCATCTCTGGCTCCCGGTGATGCTGAGGCAGGGTGGGAGGGATGCCTGTGTTCCGTGTTGCTGGCGTGATATGATGCCGGTGTTCCGTGCTGCTGGCGTGATATGATGCCGGTGTTCCGTGTTGCTGGCGTGATATGATGCCGGTGTTCCGTGTTGCTGGCGTGATATGATGCCGGTGTTCCGTGTTGCTGGCGTGATATGATGCCGGTGTTCCGTGTTGCTGGCGTGATATGATGCCGGTGTTCCGTGTTGCTGGCGTGATATGATGCCGGTGTTCCGTGTTGCTGGCGTGATATGATGCCGGTGTTCCGTGACGCTGGCGTGATATGGTGCCGGTGTTCCGTGTTGGTGGCGTGATATGATGCCGGTGTTCCGTGACGCTGGCGTGATATGATGCCGGTGTTCCGTGTTGGTGGCGTGATATGATGCCGGTGTTCCGTGTTGCTGGCGTGATATGATGCCGGTGTTCCGTGTTGCTGGCGTGATATGATGACGGTGTTCCGTGTTGCTGGCGTGATATGATGCCGGTGTTCCGTGTTGCTGGCGTGATATGATGCCGGTGTTCCGTGTTGCTGGCGTGATATGATGCCGGTGTTCCGTGTTGCTGGCGTGATATGATGCCGGTGTTCCGTGACGCTGGCCGGAATGTAGGGATGCTGGGGTTTACGGTGATGTTGGAGCACGGAGATGATGCTGATCTCTCGGTGATGCTGCAGGTGTGTGTGTGTGTGGCACTCGCTCTCTGTGACGCTTCAGCGTGGCGAGCTGCACAACACCACACACCTGCCATGTTGATGATATGTAAGCTTTTCCCAATCTTGCTCACATATTCCCCAACCTTAGGACTACGAATCCCGCGCGCTGTCCACTCAGACAGCAGGACCCCTCCTCCCCTCCTTTAATGTAACAACTCTCTCATTCATCTGTTGTTTCTTAGTAATCCTTCTCTGTTCTCTGACATCCAGTCCTCCCCTCTCCCCCCCTCTCCCCCCCCCTCTCCCCCCCCTCTCCTCATCCCCATTCTTCCGTCCACTCTCCTCCCCACCTCCCCTCCCCCCACCACCAAGGCGTCTTTCCCATCTCCCAAACCGTCTTCGCATGCCTTTGCCTCCTCACCCCATCTACTGCCACAGACGCGGCCTCTACCCTCTCCTGGCTAATGAAGCCGCAGTCTTGTTATGCCACTGGTATAGCCATGAATATAATATAGAGCAGGGAGGGGGAGGAGGAGGAGCACGAGGTGGAAGAGAAGGGAGAGGAGCACGAGGTGGAAGAGAAGGGAAAGGAGCACGAGGAGGAAGAGAAGGGAAAGGAGCACGAGGAGGAACAGAAGGGAAAGGAGCACGAGGAGGAACAGAAGGGAGAGGAGCACGAGGTGGAACAGAAGGGAGAGGAGCACGAGGTGGAACAGAAGGGAGAGGAGCACGAGGTGGAACAGAAGGGAGAGGAGCACGAGGAGGAAGAGAAGGGAGAGGAGCACGAGGAGGAACAGAAGGGAGAGGAGCACGAGGTGGAAGAGAAAGGAAAGGAGCACGAGGAGAAAGAGGAGCTTGATTAAATGTAAAAAAAAAAAATAAAAATATGACATTTCAAAAGCTAAAATCCAATGCGACCTTAAATTAAGCCTCCAACGCCACCTCAATGTCACCCCCGAGACAGAGTTAAATATGCTAAGCCATATATAAACACCTCTCCCCCCTCCTAGCAGTAACAACATCAACCCGTCACATATAATGTGTACATCACCAATGGATCAGTAAAGTCAACGCTCACATGGAGCTTCCTCTTCCCCAGATATAATATTCATGAGTTCTTAAATCAGCAAATATATAGTTAGTTATATTCTGTATGCTATATATATATATATATATATATATTATTATATATTATATATATCTATATATATATATATATATTTACGCTGAGAAGTAGCTTAGGCTATTTCTACCCCCCTAAATTGAAGGGTATATTTTATAAAATGTTACGTTCCATTCTTGAACATCTTTAGGTAAGGAGTTAATATAAGAGGTGTAAATTTATCTTAAGATTCGTGTGAAGGAGACGAAGTTGTGTGGATGGGGTGGGCAGGGGTGGGGGGGGATAAGGTGAAGTAATCACACACAGGTGAAGAAATAGGTAAATAATGGAGGATGGAAGCCGATCAGACACTGGGTAAGGCGGTGGGAGAGGAGAACTGGGTAGAGTTGTCGTTATTTAGTGCTGTATGGTGAGGTGTGGTGCTGTATGGTGAGGTGTGGTGCTGTATGGTGAGGTCTGGTGCTGTATGGTGAGGTCTGGTGGTGTATGGTGAGGTCTGGTGGTGTATGGTGAGGTCTGGTGCTGTATGGTGAGGTCTGGTGCTGTATGGTGAGTTCTGGTGTTGTATGGTGAGGTCTGGTACTGTATGGTGAGGTCTGGTGCTGTATGGTGAGGTCTGGCGCTGTATGGTGAGGTCTGGCGCTGTATGGTGAGGTCTGGCGCAGTATGGTGAGGTCTGGTGCTGTATGGTGAGGTCTGGTGCTGCATGGTGAGGTCTAGGTCTCAGCGCAGGCAAGGTATGAAACTTATTCTCGCTGTTTTTTTTTTTTGTTCAAACAAAGGCTATTTTTTTTCTTCTTTTAAGCGTTTAGCTTCGAGGATTTGCAGTCTTCTCTAGTCACTGGTGGATGCCAAGGTTGTTATATTGTTCTACTACAACACCCACAAGGAACACCCACATGTTCCTAGTGAATGTTGTGGTATGAACGCTTTACACATGGAGTCTTGGGGCACCAGCTTGTAGGTGGCAGGTCAGTCTTCTTGAAAGCTTTGTGGTGGTCATACCAGTATATAACATCCACTACGGGCTCACCATAGCCCGTGCTACTTGGAACTTCTTGTTACAGGTAGCAAATCTTTAACAACAACAACCAGTATAAGCAGATCGAAGGTGACATCCTTCACTGGGACGTGTAAAGGTGACATCCTTCACTGGGACGTGTAAAGGTGACATCCTTCTCTGGGACGTGTAAAGGTGACATCCTTCACTGGGACGTGTAAAGGTGACATCCTTCACTGGGACGTGTAAAGGTGTCATCCTTCTCTGGGACGTGTAAAGGTGACATCCTTCACTGGGACGTGTAAAGGTGACATTGTTCTCTGGGACGTGTAAAGGTGACATCCTTCACTGGGACGTGTAAAGGTGACATCCTTCACTGGGACGTGTAAAGGTGACATCCTTCACTGGGACGTGTAAAGGTGACATCCTCCTCTGGGACGTGTAAACTGGTATACCACGTTGGCTTTTTGGAGAGTGTCATATTGTTTATTGGGGCTGTTCTTAAGTATTCAATCAGCAGTCCTTTTTAGTTTTGCAATAAATTGTGAATTCCAATCTTTGGTCTGAAGTTGTTGGCTTCACTCCAGGAGTGAAGCCGACAGGGACCTGAGTAAATCCTCTCTCAACGCTCGATTTGCTTTTAACAACCGACAGACTAATACGACTTACAAGGAAGAAATGTATATGTTTATCACTCAGAATGTTCAGTAATATGTTTAGTGTTTGTGATGTGTGTGTCTATGTATATATGAACACGTTGTACTGAACAGGGGTGAGAATAGCTTCAGCTACCTCATTCTTTTGTGTATTTTACCTCAAACTTATTTCATTTTCAATTTCAATTTCAAATCGACTTACCTGTCAATGCCTACTGTTGCAGCAGCCTTTCATCATGTTAGAGGAGACATTTTCTCAGTGCTGCATGTAGGTTATCTTGAGGTTATCTTGAGATGGTTTCGGGGCTTAGTGTCCCCGCGGCCCGGTCCTCGACCAGGCCTCCACCCCCAGGAAGCAGCCCGTGGCAGCTGACTAACTCCCAGGTACCTATTTACTGCTAGGTAACAGGAGCATCAGGGTGAAAGAAACTCTGCCTATTGTTTCTCGCCGGCGCCCGGGATCGAACCCGGGACCACAGGATCACGCGTCCATGTAAGGTGATGGTACTTCACAGCTGTTTAAGGAACCTACAACAGCCACAGTGAAAAGCGAGATTGCAAAAAAAAGGGAATGAAAAAAAATGTTAATCAAGTCTAATTTATTACACACAAATAAACTAACACATATACTGCATAGAGTTGAATACAAGAAACTAAATTAACATATACAGTAAGGTCACAGTAACATAATGTATCTGTTAGAAAATATTGAGACCATATGGGATGGAACCCGCATTATGGGAGTCCAGGGACGCCAGTTCGAGCCCATTGTATGGCCCCATATATTTCTCCATTAATGGACCTGCTATACATTAGAGTTTAACTCTCTATGAAGGAAAAAAATAATGTGTTACTGGCTCTGACGGTACAACATTTGTCCTGTCACCACACTAGTTGAACAGTCGTTGAACATGGATGAACAGTCGCTGAACATAGATGAACAGTCGCTGAACATAGATGAACATGGATGAATAGTCGCTGAACATGGATGAACAGTCGCTGAACTCAGATGAACAGTCGCTGAACACAGATGAACAGTCGCTGAACATGGATGAACAGTCGCTGAACATAGATGAACAGTCGCTGAACATGGATGAACAGTCGCTGAACATGGATGAACAGTCGCTGAAACTCAGATGAACAGTCGCTGAACATGGATGAATAGTCGCTGAACATGGATGAACAGTCGCTGAACATGGATGAAACAGTCGCTGAACATGGGATGAACAGTCGCTGAACATAGATGAACAGTCGTCGCTGAACATGGATGAACAGTCGCTGAACACAGATGAACAGTCGCTGAACATAGAAATCATTTCAAAATCGTAATTATCTAAGTCACTCGCCTAGAACGTTCACACTTACACGAGTACTCACCTATAGTTGTGCTTGCGGGGGTTGAGCTCTGGCTCTTTGGTCCCGCCTCTCAACCGTCAATCAACAGGTGTACAGATTCCTGAGCCTATTGGGCTCTATCATATCTACACTTGAAACTGTGTATGGAGTCAGCCTCCACCACATCGCTGCCTAAGCATTCCATTTACTAACTACTCTGACATGGTAATCCACAACGAGTGGATGCTTACTCGTTCATTTGGCCAACCCGTCCTCGCAAATTCGTATAGTCAATATTGACTTATTAGTTCCGTGCATAGGTGACATACTAAATCTACTAGTTTCCCTTGAAAATCTTCATAGAAAACACCGACCTTACCTAACCTACTTAGTATTTTAAAATAAGCATCTTATAGCTTCGTAGTTACAATTGTTACTTAACCTATTATAGGTATAGGTTAGGTAATAATTGTAATTACGAAGCAATAAGATGCTTATCTTAACATACTAAGTAGGTTAGGTAAGGTCGGTGTTTTCTATGAAGCTTTTCAAGGAAAACTATTATGTTAAGTATGTCACTTATGCACATATTTAATAAGTCAATATTGACTATACGAATTTGCGAGGACGGGTTGATTTGGCAGCCTCGTTGAACTGGTGACCTATATTCAAACATCCTTAGATATGTTTTCATTTACGCAGCTATAACATGCTAGGGATTTATTGAACAATCACAATCACCTTCTGTGGTTCACTGTTCAATAAACCCCTGAACTATATGTTTAACACATCTTTAACCCTGTCCATGGAGGACAGAAGAAACTGTATATATACTGGTTAGCATTGTAAATGTGTGACCACGTCTGTGGTAGAAAATAATAATAATAATAATAATAAAAATAAATATGCTATATGAAGTGCTACATGGGGCAACCCGTCCCCTTAAAGTAACGTCGCATTTTTGACGTATACTAAGGCCAAAAAAAAATCGTTCTAGAAAATAATAGTGGCTCGCGTAACTGTCCCGTTTTCTGTTTTGGGTCCTCTGGTAGGTTAGGATAAGGGCACTTTAGTACGATAGTTTCTTGACGTTGGGAATTTTAGGATTACGGGGTGTTACAGGAGCTAGCTGTGTGATGCTTAAACTCACCAGCTCAAGGGGCGTGTGATCAATCAGCCTGTTATCTGGACTTCCCAAAACGTACAATATACAAGCTGCTAACCTAACCAGAGGCGCACGAACCCCAGCAAACCACCTAACCTAACCTAACCTACCACTGTATAGAGAATGTGGATATATGTGTGCCGTTACTTTTCACAGTAATTTGTACGTTACGGACCATAACGTACAGAATATGACGTACTGGTTGAGAGGCCGGGGTGAGCCTGCACATGTCGGGGGTGCATTATGAGGCTCTCCTCAAGAGCCTGAGAGTGGGTAAAGTCATTACAAAGCTCCAGGTCCCTCACCCCGGCACGTCTGATGGGTCTAATGGCTTGACGTTCATTAATGTAGTGTGCGAGATCATGCCCCCAGTTCCTGCTCACAGAGTTTGCACCTGGAGTGCTCAGGATTGGGCGATCCGTCACCTGTAGCCACCTGTCTGCAGCTAACGGATGCCCAACAATGGTCCTGGCTATTGTCCTGGCAATTACTCTCTCGCACTGTCTGGCGGACGTGCTGTGTTGTTGGTCCCTAAGGGGCCCAGCTGGACCATCGGGCCCCTAAGTACTGTCCTTGTCGCCCTGCCGCCCCTATCTCCTCCGAACAGCGATGTTTGCGGCTGTGCGTCGGCTGACGTACACAGCAACGATGGTTTCATTTGTCGTAAGTCACAGGGAAAGACTGCTAGACCTGAAGCAGTAAATAACATCGTTAAAGAGATGTTTGGCTACAGCTAAATGTCCAGCACAAAGGGAACTTCACACGACGGACACCAGCATCCAGACGGGGTCACCCTACAGCCATGGAGGGAGGGATGGTGGACAGGTCGTGTGGGACTACACGTGTGTGTGTGTCTACATTGGCTGATACCTATCTACCTCACAGTACAGCTGATCACAAATCTAACCTGGCTCCAGGCTGCCCTTGGGGAGTAGAAGAGCTTCCAGCATTCACTCCAGTATATAAAAGCATATAACAAAATAATTTATATACTCTTATATATATACATATATATATATATATATATATATATATATATATATATATATATATATATATATATATATATATATATATATTGGTAAAGTCCATGTATAAGATCATACTTCTTTCATGCTAGTTGTGCCTTCCAGCTTTTGAGTGTCTGTTATTTATCTTCCTTTTTCAGACGTGAATAGTTTGGAACAATATAGTTTTAACAATATAAAACTAATTCTATTTCATCTTTTTTTTCATACTAATTCAGCTGTCCGTATCATCATGGAGAGTTGTGTTCGTGTGAGATGGTATCCACATGAAAGAGATTCTGAACCCACCACCACCACCACCACCACCACCACCACCACCACCCCACCACCATTACCCAACCACTACCACCACCATTACCACCACCTCCCGCCAGATAAAACAGATTTTATCGACAGATAAAAGTATCCGTTCGCTGCACAGAATAAATTCTAAGCACGGAACAGTTCAATTTTTTTATATTGCTAATACAGTATTAGATTTTTGCTGTGTTGCTGGTATAAGGCTTTTTCTGACCTTCAAAGTTTTCAATGAGTTTGAAAACTCAATGAAAACTTCAGCCTCCCGAGTTTTCAGTGAGCTGGTAGCTGGAGGCACTGCAGCTAGTTCTCATGTGTCGAGTTCAGCCAGTTGTTTAACCTAACACTGACTGTGTGCAAGTATTGAGCAAATCACTAGGAGCTGTAATGAGAATTCGAACCAAACCGGGTACTACTCCCAAACCAACTAAGTCGTCCTAAGTTGGTTTGTCTTAGACGTCTTAGACGACCAGGCCACAACATAATCCAAAAAATTGCAACCTGGGATTCTACTGAACCCACGAGGTTTCCTGAGGCTTCCACTGAAGCCGAAGCAGGATTTTACACAATCCTCCCCCATGCTCTGTCGTTCAGGAATTCTTCTATCGCTTCCTCTTTCAGTGTACGGTTTTGACACACACATATTTATCAGCTCAGAGATAAGTGTTTTTTTTTCTGCTGGAAAGGATCAGCTGATGGTTTTAGCCGGGTCATCCCTATTGTTGACCACCTTCAATCCTCCGCAAAATTCGGTGCGTAATATTTGTATGTATTTGTAATAACCTATGTTGTAGTATGTACGCTATGTTGTAATGTGTACGTTATGTTGTAGTATGTACGTTATGTTGTAATGCGTACGGTATGTTGTAATGCGTACGCTATGTTGTAGTGTGTACGTTATGTTGTGTGTATGCTATGTTGCAATGTGTACACTATGTTATAATGTGTATGCTATATTGTAATGTGTACGCTATGTTGTAATGTGTACTCTATGTATTGTGACGGTAAAGTAGTGGAGTATGGATGTTCAGCAGTCCTTCAATGGCAGGTGTCAAAGCCAGGTCACATATATCGTAAAAAAAAAGAATGACTGCTTGCCTGTTTGTGGTAAGGTAAGGGAAGACACACAAAACACAAAATATGAACAATGAAATTTAATTACTCTTGAAAACAAATTTAAATAAAGACAATTCCTTGGCATTGAAATAGTGCAAAAAATACAAGTGAAATTAACATATAACAAAAATGATTAAGAGACTGGTTACGTTAACAGGAATGCAAAGAATTAATAAATGGTGCTGGGAATATTAGCGCAAGCTAAGAACCTCTACTTGATACACGGGGTATATCAGTTAGTTGTTCTCAGCTTCGAGCACAAGAATATTCTGAGAAAGGTCTCTTGGTATGACCTAGACGTTGACTTGGGTAGATGGCGTGCGTGGTGCGAAGCAGAAGTGGTGTGATCTTGACCAACCAATCAGAATGCAGACAGGCCAACACTAGTAGTTAGCTCGTTGAAGTGTCGCGCTGAGCCAGTGAGGAGAAGTGTGGGGGGTGCAGGAGTGGGGGGTATGCAGGTGCGTGGCTGCCTTGACAAACGTTTTGCTACTACTGAATGTATCTTGAATGTAGCAATGAACGTGACGATGAAGGGAAGAGCAGGCTCAATCTCTCTTGAAAGAGATTATCGTCACAGTATATATTTGTAATTCTTGCTACTTGCAAATTGTAATTCTTGTAATTACTTGTAAATTGTAATTCTTGTAATTACTTGTTATTCTTGTTACTTGTTTAGATTACTTGTTTAGATTACTTGTTAAATTACTTGTAAATTCTAGTAATTCTTGTTTTGCTATGTTGCATCCCTGTTTCTGCCTGCCGCACTCCTGTCACTGCACGATGGGTTCCTGCTTGAGTGCTCGTCCCTCTGGTTGGTTTATTGCTCTTGAGGATATTTTTTAATTCACATTCATAATAAACAGGTAATTCAGATATTTATTTATTATTTACACCCTTTGTAAATACAGACTCGTTCTCCCGACCCAATATTCGCGGCGGAACTCTGCAAGAGGTTGACTGATTTCATGGAGACACTCGCAGAGCAGCAAATATATAAGTAATATATTTTGCGTTGGAAGGTCAAAGGTTAAGTCTGAGGGTCAACTTCCGTCGGGAACTCGCTACAGATGGGGGAACTCAATGGGGAGGGCGGCGTGTTTGTGCTGTGTTCGGTACCTTTTTTTGGAGGGATTGCTTACATGTCTTTGAATACATTTATCGACGTTGATTTTGAAGGGTAAACATGGTAGGAAAGGCGGAACTGTCAGGCACTGTGCCTCTTTAGCTGCAGATGTAGTGGGTCTGCTGGCACTGTGCCTCTTCAGGTATATATGCTACTCTGTCCAAGGGGAGCCTCGACCCTTCCTCGGTGATAAAGAAAGTCCCTCACTGATGTTATCAGGCTCAAGCCCCCCATACACTCCAGGACATGCACGACACCAGTCACTGTAGAGCACCCACTGCAACCACGGTCAGCCCAGGGTGGAGGTGGAGCAGGCTGGTGGAGGAGCAGGCTGGTGGAGGAGCAGGCTGGTGGAGGAGCAGGCTGGTGGAGGAGCAGGCTGGTGGAGGAGCAGGCTGGTGGAGGAGCAGGCTGGTGGAGGAGCAGGTTGGTGGCGGAGCAGGATGGTGGCGGAGCAGGCTGGTGGTAGAGCAGGCTGGTGGAGGAGCAGGAGCAGGCTGGGGGCGGAGCAGGCTGGGGGCGGAGCAGGCTGGTGGAGGAGCAGGCTGGTGGAGGAGCAGGCTGGTGGCGGAGCAGGCTGGTGGTGGAGCAGGCTGGTGGTAGAGCAGGCTGGTGGAGGAGCAGGCTGGTGGAGGAGCAGGCTGGTGGAGAGCAGGCTGGTGGTGGAGCAGGCTGGTGGAGGAGCAGGCTGGTGGTGGTGCAGAGTGGTGGAGGAGCAGGCTGGTGTAGGAGCAGGCTGGTGGAGGAGCAGGCTGGACGTGGTACTGACTCCGTCACACACACACACAGACACTCCACAGTCACTGGATCAAGCTTCACAGACAATAAGATACTAAATGCTGCCAAGAAAGTTTCAAGTCGTCTTCATCCTGTCACATTTCTTACTTCCACCAACTTGGAGCAATCCTCTTACGCGGAATTAGGGACTCCGGCGTTGGGACTATACGTATTGCTAAATGCTTCCCCCTCAGGAAGCACCCGCGCGCTCTTAATAAATCTGCTCCTGGCGACGTGTTCCGCTGGTGTTGTACAGAAGGGAGAGTACGGCGCGTTCACTATACCGGCGTCTGGGCATAGCGTAGTGGCCGGGCTCATCCACGGTTTAAGGTCCATAACGTTATCGTCTGTTTTGTGCGCTCGCGTGCATATACACACACATACCACTGGTGGTTGAGTGGACAGCACGCAGGATACGTAGTCCTGAGGTCCGGGGTTCTATTCCTGGCGCCGGTGGAAATATAAATGGGCAGAGTTTTTTTTCTCACTCTAATGCCCCCCCCTGTTACCTAGCAATAAATAGGTACCTGGGAGTTAGACAGTTCTTATGGGCTGCTTAATGTGTGTGTATGTGTGTGTGTGTGTGTGTGTGTGTGTGTGTGTGTGTGTGTGTGTGTGTGTGTGAAACAAAAAAAGATAAAAAATTACCTAATAGTATTTAGTAACAGTTAATTAATTGACAGTTGAGAGGCGGGCCGAAAGAGCAGAGCTCAACCCACGCAAGCACAACTAGGTGAATACACACACACACATACACACAAATACACACACACACACACACACACACACACACACACACACACACACACACACACACACACCACACACACACAACACACGGGCCTCGCGCGTGTGTGTGTGTGTGTTCTGTATATGTTCAGGTGCACATGAAGTGGGCCCTGCTGGCACCATTCCACTTCAGCTGCCCTCGGAGGTCGCGGTCCCTTAAGGGGCCCGGGTTCGATTCCTGGCCGAGGCAGAACAAATGAAACAAAAACAGATACAGCGGCAGCAAAACAGCAGTTACGAAACAAAAAGCAGAAACAGAAACAAACAGAACACACTCTCTCTCTCTCTCTCTCTCTCTCTCTCTCTCTCTCTCTCTCTCTCTCTCTCTCTCTCTCTCTCTCTCTCTCTCTCTCTCTCTCTCTCTCGCTCTCTTTCCCCTCTCTAGGGTGTATTGATGGTGAATGAGGGGATAGGAGGTAGGGTGGAGAGAGAGCAGGGTGGTCCCGCCTCTCAACTGTCAATCAACTGATGTACAGATTCCTGAGCCTACTGGGCTCTATCATATCTACATTTGAAACTGTGTATGGAGTCAGCCTCCACCACATCACTTCCTAGTGCATTCCATTTGTTAACTACTCTGACACTGAAAAAGTTCTTCTAATGTCTCTCTGGTTCATTTGGGTACTCAGTTTCCACCTGTGTCCCTTTATCATGTTCCACCCGTGCTAAAGAGTTTGCTTTTGTCCACCCTGTCAATTCCCCTGAGGATTCGTAGACTGTTATCATGTCTCCCCGTACTCTTCTATCTCCAGGGACGTGAGGTTCAGCTCCTTTAGCCTTTCCACGCAGCTCATACTTCTCAGTTCCGGGACGAGTCTGGTGGCATACCGTTGAATCTTCTCTAACTTTGTCTTGTGTTTGACTACGTATGGACTCCAAGCTGGAGCTGCATATTCCAGGATTGGTCTGACGTAAGTGGTATACAGGGTCCTGAACGATTCCTTACATAAGTTTCTAAAGGCAGTTCTTATGTTGGCCACCTAGCATGTGCCGCTGAGAATATCCTTTTGATGTGGGCCTCTGGGGACAGATTCGGTGTGATATCAACCCCCAGATCTTTCTCTTTATTTGAATCTTGTAGAATTTCACCTCCCAGATGGTACCTTGTGTTCAACCTTCTGCTCCCTTCGCCTAATTTCATTACTTTGCCGTTTCCTGAGTTGAACTTTAGTAGTCATTTTCTAGACCATTCCACCAGCCTGTCCAGGTCGTCCTGTAGTCTCTGTCTATCATCATCCGTCTTGATTCTTCTCATAATTTTTGCATCATCAGCAAACATTGAGAGGAATGAGTCTATACCCTCTGGAAGATCGTTTACATATATTAGAAGCAGGATGGATCCAAGTACAGAGCCCTATGGGACCCCACTGGTGACATCTCGCCACTCTGATGTCTCACAGTTACTCGTTGTTTCCTGTTGCTTAGATACTCCCTTATCCACTGGAGCACCTTACTTTTGACTACTGCCTGTTGCTCCAACTTTCGTAACAGCCTTTTATGGGGTACTGTGTCAAAAGCTTTCTGAGAGTCCAAGAAAATGCAGTCTGCCCACTCTTGTCTTTCTTACCTAATTTTTGTTGCTTGGTCATAGAATTCTATTAACCTTGTGAGGCACGATTTACCATCTCTGAACCCATGTTGGTGGTGTGTTACAAAGCTATTTCCCTCCAGATGCTCTACGAGCCTTTTCCTCACGATCTTCTCCATCACCTTGCATGGTATACAAGTTAGGGAAACTGGCCTGTAGTTCCGTGCCTCATGCCTGTCACCCTTCTTGTATATTGGACTACATTAGCTGTCTTCCAACTTTCCGGTAGGTATCTTGTGTGTGTGTGTGTGTGTGTGTATGTGTTGTGTGTGTGTGTGTGTGTGTGTGTGTGTGTGTGTGTGTGTGTGTGTGTGTGTGTGTGTGTGAGTGAGTGTGTGTATGTGTGTGTGTGTGTGTGTTTGTTTTGTGTGTGCTGCATCACCTCTCGGGAAAATAAGTATTCAACAGATAAATAAAGTAGTCTTAAAATAAAAATATAACATCAACTTGTCGATTTAAAAATGCTGAATAAACACGAACAAACCCGAGGTGTTCGCTGCTCACCACGACCCGGCGGCCAGCCCGCCAAAACTATTACCACAGGTGGTAATTTTGGCGGGAAGCTCGCCGACCAAACGCGTTGATAAGCTGGTAGATCGTACAGGCTGATGGGCGAAGAACGTCTCTCCTCTTCTCTGCGAGGTCCTGGAGGCCTCCAACCAGAGCCCAACCAGGGTTTTACGTTCAAAACCTCGAGCCTTGCTGTGGAAACCACAAATCATAGTGCATAAACCTGAAGAGAACGATTCCATTCGTATGGAACGCCAGGGGGTGGGTTGGTGGCTTCTGGATTCCAGAAGCTGGAAAGGTCAACTGGAGTCGTCCATGGAAGCTGACACTTTTCTCACCTCCCACACTCTGGTCAAGTCCACCCTCCACAGTTTTGGGTTTTATATTTTCCATTTTTTTTATATATAATACAGATGCGAGGCCGAGCTGCAGCGCTTCCGTTGTGGAGTGTTGCTGTCGGTGGTGATGTAGTGGAGTGGTGCCGGATGTGGTGTAGCCCTAGTGTGCCACCGGTGGTGTAGCCCCAGTGTGCCACCGGTGGTGTAGCCCCAGGGTGCCACCGGTGGTGTAGCCCCAGTGTGCCACCGGTGGTGTAGCCCCACTGTGCCACCGGTGGTGTAGCCCCAGTGTGCCACCGGTGGTGTAGCCCCACTGTGCCGCCGGTGGTGTAGCCCCACTGTGCCGCCGGTGGTGTAGCCCCAAGGTGCTCCTTGGTCACCCTAACAACGAAGACACCATCCACAGTAGCCTCGACGGGGACAGAAAGTGGGCGGCTCGTCAAAGGTCCCTATATATGGTTTTTACAAAGACGCCAAAATCTCCTAATGGCCCCGAAGAACACTTGATCTTAGAATATAAGATTGCTTCTGCCTTCTCAATCAGGAAGGCAGAAGTCTTCAGGTCAGAATTTCATCAAGACACGAGGCCAAAAAAGCCATCATGGGGAATTAAATATAAAAAAAAACTCAGACAAGCACGGGAGTAAAACCATTTTTGGCCATTTATCGCGATTTTCGACTAAGTGAGAGTTGTCATTTTTTTTCCCCTGACTTGAACGATGTCGTTCACTATTATCTCAATGTATGAAATGTTCTTCATTCTCATTTAGTACGATCAAACCATTTATTTTTAATTTCGATTTTGCGGATGTCTGCTTTATGGGGATGTTAAAAAACAGGGTGTCTGCCTTTTGTGAAGTGCTGGCAATGTCTGCCTTTTGTGTTGTGCTGGCAATGTCTGCCTTTTGTGAAGTACTGGCAATGTCTGCCTTTTGTGTTGTGCTGGCAATTTCTGCCTTTTGTGTTGTGCTGGCAATGTCTGCCTTTTGTGAAATACTGGCAATGTCTGCCTTTTGGGAATTGCTGGCAATGTCTGCGTTTGTGAAGTGCTGGCAATGTCTGCCTTTTGTGAAGTGCTGGCAATGTCTGCCTTTTGTGAAGTGCTGGCAATGTCTGCCTTTTGTGAAGTGCTGGCACTGTCTGCCTTTTGTGTTGTGCTGGCAATGTCTGCCTTTTGTGTTGTGCTGGCAATGTCTGCCTTTTGTGAAGTGCTGGCAATGTCTGCCTTTGTGTTGTGCTGGCAATGTCTGCCTTTTTGTTGTGCTGGCAATGTCTGCCTTTTGTGAAGTGCTGGCAATGTCTGCCTTTTGTGAAGTGCTAGCAATGTCTGCCTTTTGTGAAGTGTTGGCAATGTCTGCCTTTTGTGAAGTGCTGGCAATGTCTGCCTTTTGTGTTGTGCTGGCAATGTCTGCCTTTTGTGTTGTGCTGGCAATGTCTGCCTTTTGTGTTGTGCTGGCAATGTCTGCCTTTTGTGTTGTGCTGGCAATGTCTGCCTTTTGTGAAGTGCTGGCAATGTCTGCCTTTTGTGAAGTGCTGGCAATGTCTGCCTTTTGTGAAGTGCTGGCACTGTCTGCCTTTTGTGTTGTGCTGGCAATGTCTGCCTTTTGTAAAGTGCTGGCAATGTCTGCCTTTTGTGAAGTGCTGGCAATGTCTGCCTTTATGAAGTGCTGGCAATATCTGCCTTTTGTAAAGTGCTGGCATGTCTGCCTTTTGGGAAGTGCTGGCATGTCTGCCTTTTGTGTTGTGCTGGCACTGTCTGCCTTTTGTAAAGTGCTGGCAATGTCTGCCTTTTGTGTTGTGCTGGCAATATCTGCCTTTTGTAAAGTGCTGGCAATGTCTGCCTTTTGTGAAGTGCTGGCAATGTCTGCCTTTTGTGAAGTGCTGGCAATGTCTGCCTTTTGTGAAGTGCTGGTAATGTCTGCCTTTTGTGAAGTGCTGGCAATGTCTGCCTTTTGTGAAGTGCTGGTAATGTCTGCCTTTTGTGAAGTGCTGGCAATGTCTGCCTTTGGAAAGGATTGACTGTGTCTGGATTTTTAACCTAACTCTTTTTATTAAAATAAAAGGCTGTTCTGTCCCTGGAAATAAAAGCTGGTAGTGGGTATAGATTTGTAGAGATCTACAGAGTGGGGAGCAGAGCTCCAGAGAGCTGACACTAGAGTGGGGAGGTGTAGAGCTTCGCAGAGCTGGTCACACGAGTGCTTACCTAATTGGGGTTTACCTAAGAGTGAGTACGGGGGGGAGGGGAAGTAAGGTTCAGCTCTTCATGCTTTACCTAATTGTCTTGCTCTGTGTTAAATATTTGATGAATCTGACTTTAAATGTTGTAAAGGATGGCGGTTTACTTAATTTCTTTCTGTGCATCCTACATGTTGATCACCGGACGTGGGACAAGTATTTCTGTACATTTCTTCGACACTATGGCGTTTCGAGGTTCATTCTATATCCTCTTATCCTATGAACAAATCCACAAGGATTTGAACCTGCGTCCGAGAGCATCCCAGACGCTGCTTTAATCGACTGAGCTACGACATGGTCAAAAGGAGTTGAAACCGAAGTTCTACTGAACTTACTGGATCCTGCAGCCTCTCCGAGACACAATCCAGGGTTTACACATTCCCCATGCACCCGAGCTATGTCAATAGGCCGTTCTCCCTCTTCGGCCTTACTTCATTACACACAGAGATCACAATAAGGTGATGCATCAAATGAACAAATTGGGGTTGGCGTCAAATGAACAATTTGTTTATTTGATGCATCACGTTATTGTGACTTCTTTGTGAAATGAAGTCCTCTTATCCTACTTTCTCTCAGTATAATAGAGTCTGTCTTTGTCCATGTTGCCATTTTCCCTTCCTTGTGTTGTGTGCTGTGATCATGTCGACCTCTGTTTTCTTCACTCTAAGGTTGTGAAACTTTGTTCCCTTAACCTATCCTCGAAGCTTAAGCCGATTAATTTTGGTACTAATTTGTTGAAAACTATTAAAGTGTTTTAATATCTGTTTT
>WNGS01135237.1:20773739-20784256 GCA_020271785.1 Procambarus virginalis
TACTCGTGTAAAGACTTACATACGAGCTCGATTGGCGTAAAGCAATAGGAGGAAGGGACTAGAGGAATTTCTCAGTGCGCAAGCGCTCCAAGCCGATTACGATTAGATAGCACTAGGGAAGAGGGTCAGGATAAGAATTGAGGATGGGACGGAGGGGGTGTCTGGGGGGGGGGAAGGGAATGGTGCCCAACCACTTGACGGTCCGGGGATTGAACGCCGACCTGCATGAAGGCGAGATAACCAATCTATTTTAAAGAGGAGGATGAGGGCCGAACAGACAACCACCCTATAACAGTCGCCACACGACACGAGCACTAGACTAAATAGTAGCGATCCCATAAGTGAATATAACAGATTATCTCACACTTTCAGGATTAGTGATACAGAACCAGGGTAAGATCATGAACAATCATCAAGGCCGTGCCGAGGATTTCGAACCTGCGCCAGGATTAGCAGACCAGAACGACTTAACTTCGACTGAGGCTACGAAGGTTCGATATCCTCGTCACGGCCCTTGTGGATTGTTGACTGGTGCAGACAGTTAGTTTGATCTCTGTGTGTAAAGGGTAATATCATGGCCACTTACTGGGCAGAGATTTATTGAGGATGTATTGGGACAACACAAGACGCAGAGACGGGAGGTTATACCAGAAGGTTCACAAACCTATACTATCAGTGCTGCATTATTTTGGGACGTAAGGAGAAGGGGGAAATGGACAATCACCCCCATATACGTAATACCCTTGTAATAGAGCGCAAGGACAGGAGTATTTGGCACGTGTGAAACACGAACAAATGGACATAGGTTGAAGCTTAGCAGCCTAATTAAATGAGGCACAAATGTTAGAAAAATCTGAAGTTTTGATTTGGTTAATTAGTGAGTAAATGGAATGTGCTGAGCAGTGAAGCGCTGGAGGCACTGATATGTCACAGTTTAAATGTAGATATGACGGGTGGCCTTTGGAAAATGTGGAAGAAAATTGTCTACACAAGTGATTTTAGATCAAAAGGCTTGACCCAAGGAGTTGAGTCTATGTCCTCGCAAAGCAAAGGGGGCCCCCTTTGGCGAACAAAAACAGTGTGTGTTGTGGGTGTGTGTGTGTCGACTGTTGCACAAATACCACACAAAACACAACGACACACCGTTTTCGTGGTTCGTTTCGATTCTTTTCACACACACACTACACACAAACTTAACTACAGGCACTAGGAAGAGGCACTTAATACAGAGCCCCGATCATTGACAAGCATCCCCTGCGAAATACTTGAAGAAAATTAGGCTAAGACTGTTGAGCACCTGGACGAGCATGGTGTTGTAAACCACGCGACAACATTGGTTTTGTGGACAGGGAAATCAATCCTAACAAACCTTGTTTAGACTTCTAGAGTAAGTAACAAGGATAATGGCAGGACAGAAGAAGGCTTGGCAGCCTGCCTATTCTGACTGCCATAAAGGCCTTTGATAACGTACCGCACATGAGACTGCTAATCAAACTTGAGCGCAGGCAGGAGTAAGCGGAAAGTCCCTAGAATGGGTGAAGAACAAACTAACAGGAAGGAGCCAGCGGGTAATGGTAAAGGGGCGAGAAGTCGGACTGGAGAACAGTAACAAGTGGAGTACCAGAAGAATCGGTGCTGGGACCAATTTTCTTTCTAATTTACGTAAAATGACATGTTTACAGGAGAGGGAGTCATACATGTCAAAGTTTGCGGATGACGCAAAATGTATGAGAAGAGTTTGTGACGGACTAGGATTGTACGGTCCTCCAAAGGGACTTAAACAGGTTGCAGTAATGGTCAGGGAAATGTCCTACAGAGTAGTTTCACAGTAAATGTAAAGTTATTATGGAACAAATGGGATCAGGTGATGGAGACAAATGGACAGTACACAATGGAAGGGGAACAGCCCTACCTGAAACGAGTCGAGAAAGAGATCGGGGAGTGGATGTGACACCTAATCTAACTCCTGAGGCAATAAACTAGGATAACGACTAGCCGCGTACTCTTCACTGGCGGAAATTAGAACTTCATTCAGAAACCTAATAGAGGAGGCTTTTAGGGCACTATACACTGCCTACATGAGACCAATCATAGAGTATGCCGCCGCATCATGAGTAGGCACCCCACCTGAAGAGAAAAGAGAAAGCACATAAGGATGGAAACTGGATAAGTTTTCAGAGAGTTTGCGACGAGGCCTGTGCTCCCAGATGGTGGGGATAGGGATACGAGTAGATCGACTGAAGGAACGAACTTCTGACACTAGAGAAACAGAACGGGAGAGAGGAGATATGTATAGGGACATATAAACTACCTTGTCAAGGGGAATTGACAAAGATGAAATAGATGAAATGTTCCACGGCCAATAGTAACAGAAGATGGGGACATGGGTGGAAACTGGCAACTCAGACGAGTATGCATAGCTGTTAGGCAGTTTTCTTTTAGGCTGTGAGGTAGTGAAATAAGGGATTATGACTTGGGTAACAGAGTTGTGGGGAAGCAAATACATTCACCTTTTAAGATAGGTAGTCGGGAATGGGACAGGAGTCATTGTCATTGTAAAACAAACAGTATAGATGGAACAGGCGGGATGCCAAGTAGTCAAGGCTCGATCCTTTTCAAAGCACCAATAGGTATAGTACAAATAGGCAAAGAGTGTAGTACACACACACACTGACAGTCACACACACACGATTCACACTCAAAAATACACACACACACACACACACACACACACTCCACGCACTCAACACAGCATCCTACTTGGATAGAGTTCCAATTACATAGAGATGAGGTCAAAGAACCCTATTGAGGCTGGATGTGAGAAAAGCTGTTAGGCCGGATGAAATCTCGCCAAGGGTATTGAAACAGTGTGCATGGAAGCACAGTTTGCTTACCACTCTCCATTTGTATAGTAAGTCACTGGAACGGGGGACCTACCAGAAATATGAAGTGACAATGTAAGCGAAGTCCCAATATACAAAGATGGCGACAGGCAAGAGGCACGAACTACAGGCCAGTGTCCTAACTTGTATACCATGCAAAGGTGATGGAGAAGATTGTGAGAAAAAACTAGTAACACATCTGAGAGCAAGAGATTCGTGACACCCATCAACATGGTTCAGGGAGGGTAAATCTTGCCTTACAGCTGTATAGAATTCTAGATCAGGTGACAAGATTAAGCAAGAAAGAGAGTAATGTAGGCCGACTGCGATTGTTTTTTGGACTGTGTCGGAAAGCCTTTGCCGGCAGTACCCCAGTAAAAGGTTGTGCATAAGCTGTGAGAAGAACAGCATAGCAGTAACAGTTAGTAGGGTGCTCCAGTGGATAAGGGAGTACCTGAGGCATAGGAAGCGAGAGTTCACAGGGAGGTGGTGACTACTTCGTAAGCTGGCGTGTAAGTCACCATTGGAGGTCCCACAGGGCTCATCTTTGGACCTATCCTTTTATGGTGATGTAGAATATCTCCCCGAGGTTATGAGAATCGTTCCTCTCATTTGTGACGACGCCAAAGATTCGAGAAGGATTAGACAGAGGAGTGACAGCTTGGACAAAAGGACTTCAAGAAGACCTGTGACCATGCTGCAGGAATGGTCTAACAAATGGACTGTTAGAGTTAAACCAAGCAAATGTGAATGTAATGAAGATAGGGGTAGGAGAGTGGGAGACGGCAGATACAAGTCTGTCATTTGGGAGTATGAAATACTTCAAGAGTCAGAGAGAGAAGAAACCCTGGGGAGGATTGATATCAGCGACAGCCCTGTGTCCCCGAAGACTCATACTCAAGGAGGATAAAGCAAATGAGTTCCAGGTGGGCCTAATATCAGAACGGCTTTAGAAACTTGTTAAGAATCTTTCAGCAACATTATTAACCACACTATGAGTACAGACATACCTGGAGTATGCGGCTCCAACAGGCGTCTCATATCTAGTCCAGATAAGCCAAACAGGAGAAGGTTCATAAGTGTTTGGGCCCACCAGACTAGACTACCCGATGCAGAGGTTGAGACGTACGAGCGAGCGCCTGCAGTTTTAATGGACTGCACTTCGTTTGAAGACACGAAGAGTTTAGGTGGGGGGACATGATCCAACACATACAAGAGGATTCTCAGGGGGGGACGACAGACTAGGAGTTGACTAAAGACAGGCTGTTAATTCCAAGGGCTCACACGCGACTAGGGGAAGCAGGTGGAACTGACGTGCCGCAAAATGAGCACGAGATAGTGAACAAGAACTTTTTAGTGTCAGATGGTTGAAATGGAACAGTAGGAAGCGATGTGGTGAGGCTGCTCCTACACAGTGTCAATGTGAATATATGTAGAGCCATAATAGCTCAGGAAACTGTGCACGTGTTGATTGGCGGTTGCGACGGCTGGACGAAAGGAGCCAGAGCCACCCCCCGCAAGGACAACCTGGTGAGTACAACTCGGTGAGAGTACCCCACACAGCACACACACGCACCCACTCGCTTAATCTTGGAGCCCCCATCTGAAGAAACCCATAAACGACGCCATAAAGAAGCACGAAAAAATGCAGAAGTGTGCAATGAGACTCGTCCCAGAGTTCGAGGCATGAGGTACGAAGACAGACTGAAGGAGCTAAACCTGACGACGTTAGAAAGGAGTGAGAGAGAGAGGGGAATTGATACAGACATATAAAATACTCAGAGGGATTGACGGGTGGAAACCGAGGAATTATTATAATAAATTTCAACAGAACAAGGGGGGGGGCACGGATGGAAGCTTGAGACTCAAATGTGTCAAGTCAGGGAAGACATCTGTCACCCAACCAAACTGAGGCGACACAGTTTAAACATGTAAAAACACATCTTTAGAGAGTCTTGCTCGGGCGTCTGTCGTGTCTCTCTCGCGCCTGATTGATTTCAGGTTCCTGATGCATTCACCGTTAATTACCCTCAGGGAGCGATATTGATATGAATTGCAGGTGTGGGCGGCTCACCGCAACCTCTGGAGGACGCCCACACCTGGCCCGGGTATAAGGGACACGATGACACTAGAAACTTGGAGAATGCGTTTAAGAATTATTTAACACGTGATGAGAAATGGGACAATGTTTAACCCACGAAGGAAAATGAAACAAGAAATTCCTTATCAATACTTTCGTGCTAATGAACACATCCTTCTGATGTTATGGTGTGATCCTTAGTGACGTGATATATATATATATATATATATATATATATATTATATATATATATATATATATATATATATATATATATATATATATATTATATATATATTATACACGTGTGCATGCGTTGCCACCACCTCCCACGGGAGCGGTATGAGGTGCATAATAAACGTCTAAATTATAAATGGGTTGAGGACCGTGGCAGCTTGGGCGAGCATAGTCTGAGGACCGTGGCAGCTTGGGCGAGCATAGTCTGAGGACCGTGGCAGCTTGGGCGAGCATAGTTGAGGACCGTGGCAGCTTGGGCGAGCATAGTCTGAGGACCGTGGCGCTTGGGCGAGCATAGTCTGAGGACCGTGGCAGCTTGGGGGACAATAGTCTGAGGACCGTGGCAGCTTGGGCGAGCATAGTCTGAGGATCGTGGCAGCTTGGGGGACATAGTCTGAGGACCGTGGCGGCTTGAGGGAGCATAGTCTGAGGATCGTGGCAGCTTGAGGGAGCGTAACAATAAGGATGGGGAGCGCTGTCATCACAAACAGTTTCTATAATCAATTAAAAATTCTGTTTCATATTTTGAAGATTGTATGCTGGCCCCTGACCCCTGGGGGTGGCCCCTGGGGGTGGCCCCTGACCCCTGGGGTGGCCCCTGACCCCTGGGGGTGACCCCTGACCCCTGGGGGGACCCCTGACCCCTGGGGGTGGCCCCTGACCCCTGGGGGGTGGCCCCTGACCCCTGGGGGGTGGCCCCTGACCACCCCAAGCGTCGGTCACACGGGCAGCTTCGCACGACGTTCCACTTAATGAATACAATAACAAAAAGTTACTTTAGCATTTCAGTAAATAGCAGTACGGGGTGCTATTATAACTAAATATATAAATGAATGTACGGTTATAAGGTATTCCTCTGTGGTGCTTTTTGTTATGCTAGTTAATCGGTTCAGAAACGTTTGTATCTGTTTGTGTCTGTCAGGTGAAACGTATGTATCCAGTTTGTATTAAGCTTTTCCAGTTTCCAGCAATCGTAATTCGTATTTTTTTCCAGTTTCCAGCAATGATTCTCTTTTTTTTATTTATATTCCAGCAAACTAACTTGTCTTCCACTATTTCCAGCGCCACTTCCTGATGCCAGAGAAGTATTCACGGGATTCGCTCCCGTGTAACCTCCGGGATTAACATTCTTCCTGAGAGTAAAAAAGATGTTTGCGTTCATATAGTTGTTTCGTATATGGTAATCGTCCCTCTTTGCGTACTCACCCTCTGGCTTCTCATCCTGGAGTTAATGCAGCAGTTATATATATATATTATATATATATATATATATATATATATATATATATATGCAATTGACGATCACAAAACACTGATCATTTTATGCGGAAAATCCACAGAGAAAAATGAAAGGAGGTAACGTTTCGACTTTGTTAAAGCCTTTGTCAAACCAGACTGACAAGAGGAGAAGGGGATTGGGAGGATATATAGGCCGACACCTGACCAACCCAACCCTAGGGAAAGAATTAACCAGAGACAGGTAAAGCTTAGCTTAGAATGGTCAAAGAGGATTAAGCGGTCAGAGAAAAAGGATGAAAGATTAAAGAAAAGCCTCATGAACATGCAATAAATGAATATATAAATATAAAATTATAATGAGACATTGTAAGCCTCTTTAACAATTACAGTTTTTTCTTAAACTGTTGTGCAATATTATAACTTAAAAATGGATCAAGTTTGTACATTCCAGTACTAAATTAAGAAGATTTGGACACTGACTGATTAGAGCAGACTCAATCAAATTCCGTTCCACGAAATCCCCACAATTGGTAATGCTTTTTGCACCATTCCAATTAATATGTGATCGCATAAATTCGTATGTAGATACAATGCATTAGACGTTTGGGCAGTTCTAATACTATAAGCATGTTGTGACAACCGCAATTGTAAGGACTTTCCTGTTTGTCCAAGGTACACAGAATCACAATCATTGCAGGGAATTGAATACACGCAACCTGCTGTATCAGGGGAGTTTTTTATTAAATTGGATTTGATCGTACTATTAGTGAACACCAAATTTATATTAAGTTTCTTAAAAATCAAAGACAATTTTTCAAGTCCACTCGCATAAGGTACAACCAATGAGTTAATAATTTCTGGTTTCGCCTTAGGGATGTGATTATAAAACGTACGCTTGGCTTGTTCAAACGAGAAATCCAAAAACCTCTTAGGATATTGTAAACTCTTCCCGATTTCATATATTATAGCAATCTCTTCATCAAAAACTCAGGGCTGCACACCCTCAAAGCTCGTAGAAACATTCCTGAAAATACTGCCCGTTTAACTTTACTATGATGATTCGAATAAAAATGAACATACGACCCCACGTTGGTAGGTTTCCTATACACATTAAATTTGAACTTTCTAGTGACTCTATGAATCATAATGTCCAAAAACGGAAGCATACCATTCACCTCAGTCTCACAAGTGAATTTTATTGAAGGTACCAAAGAATTGAGTTCATTAAGAAAAACTATATGGTCTTTGTCACACGGCCATAAACACAAAATATCATCAACATACCTAAACCAAACTACATTAGCCGGGATTATCCAGTATTATCCCGGCTAATGTAGTTTGGTTTAGGTATGTTGATGATATTTTGTGTTTATGGCCGTGTGACAAAGACCATATAGTTTTTCTTAATGAACTCAATTCTTTGGTACCTTCAATAAAATTCACTTGTGACACTGAGGTGAATGGTATGCTTCCGTTTTTGGACATTATGATTCATAGAGTCACTAGAAAGTTCAAATTTAATGTGTATAGGAAACCTACCAACGTGGGGTCGTATGTTCATTTTTATTCGAATCATCATAGTAAAGTTAAACGGGCAGTATTTTCAGGAATGTTTCTACGAGCTTTGAGGGTGTGCAGCCCTGAGTTTTTTGATGAAGAGATTGCTATAATATATGAAATCGGGAAGAGTTTACAATATCCTAAGAGGTTTTTGGATTTCTCGTTTGAACAAGCCAAGCGTACGTTTTATAATCACATCCCTAAGGCGAAACCAGAAATTATTAACTCAATGGTTGTACCTTATGCGAGTGGACTTGAAAAATTGTCTTTGATTTTAAGAAACTTAATATAAATTTGGTGTTCACTAATAGTACGATCAAATCCAATTTAATAAAAAACTCCCCTGATACAGCAGGTTGCGTGTATTCAATTCCCTGCAATGATTGTGATTCTGTGTACCTTGGACAAACAGGAAAGTCCTTACAATTGCGGTTGTCACAACATGCTTATAGTATTAGAACTGCCCAAACGTCTAATGCATTGTATCTACATACGAATTTATGCGATCACAATATTAATTGGAATGGTGCAAAAAGCATTACCAATTGTGGGGATTTCGTGGAACGGATTTGATTGAGTCTGCTCTAATCAGTCAGTGTCCAAATCTTCTTAATGTTAGTACTGGAATGTACAAACTTGATCCATTTTTAAGTTATAATATTGCACAACAGTTAAGAAAAAACTGTAATTGTTTAAGAGGCTTACAATGTCTCATTATAATTTTATATTTATATATTCATTTATTGCATGTTCATGAGGCTTTTCTTTAATCTTTCATCCTTTTTCTCTGACCGCTTAATCCTCTTTGACCATTCTAAGCTAAGCTTTACCTGTCTCTGGTTAATTCTTTCCCTAGGGTTGGGTTGGTCAGGTGTCGGCCTATATATCCTCCCAATCCCCTTCTCCTCTTGTCAGTCTGGTTTGACAAAGGCTTTAACAAAGTCGAAACGTTACCTCCTTTCATTTTTCTCTGTGGATATATATATATCCGTATATATATATATATATATATACTCTCAAATACTCACCCATTGCTACTCACCCTTAAGACTTAACATTAATCTGTGTAGCAGGAGATGTCGGCCGCTAGGACATGGAAGTCTAGTGATGTAATTAATTTAGGGTTGAGGCGCGGAGAGATGGCTAGCGTCTCTCTCTCTCTGTGGGCGCTGGCTCAGATAGCTTATAACCAAAGGTTATTAAGGCCTATAGAAACCTCTGGAGGGTTATTAAGGCCAATATCAACCTCTGGAGGGTTATTAAAGCCAATATCAACCTCTGGAGGGTTATTAAGGCCAATATCAACCTCTGGAGGGTTATTATGGCCAATATCAACCTCTGGAGGGTTATTAAGGCCAATATCAACCTCTGGAGGGTTATTATGGCCAATATCAACCTCTGGAGGGTTATTAAGGCCAATATCAACCTCTGGAGGGTTATTAAAGCCAATATCAACCTCTGGAGGGTTATTAAGGCCAATATCAACCTCTGGAGGGTTATTAAGGCCAATATCAACCTCTGGAGGGTTATTAAGGCCTATATCACAACTTTGGAGGGTTATTAAGGCCAATATCAACCTCTGGAGGGTTATTAAGGCCAATATCAACCTCTGGAGGGTTATTAAAGCCAATATCAACCTCTGGAGGGTTATTAAAGCCAATATCAACCTCTGGAGGGTTATTAAAGCCAATATCAACCTCTGGAGGGTATTAAAGCCAATATCAACCTCTGGAGGGTTATTAAGCCAATATCAACCTCTGGAGGGTATTAAAGCCAATATCAACCTCTGGAGGGTTATTAAGGCCAATATCAACCTCTGGAGGGTTATTAAGGCCAATATCAACCTCTGAAGGGTTATTAAGGCCAATATCAACCTCTGGAGGGTTATTAAGGCCAATATCAACCTCTGGAGGGTTATTAAAGCCAATATCAACTCTGGAGGGTTATTAAGGCCTATATCAACCTCTGGAGGGTTATTAAGGCCTATATAAACCTCTGGAGGGTTATTAAAGACTTACCAACCTCTGAAGGTTATTAAGTGCACCACAAAAGGTACTGACCAACCAGCAAGTATACTTTAGTCCCCAAACATAGTCCAAATGAACTAACGTAAACTCTCAAAGTACACACACACACACACACCGAGACGCTGGGTATACAGCTCTCGGGGGTATACACGGTATACACATCCCTCTTCCCCCTGTGTTTCATTAGAGTGGTGTCGAGGCTGGTGTGAAAGCAGGCGAGGGTGTCTCTTTGTGGCGGGGCACCTCGTATGTCGGACGGTGGTGGTCATCCCGGCCTCAGGTGGACGGTATTGAGGGGGCTGTTGTCACCTGCCCGTCTTCATGCACCTGATCTTAATTGGATGTGTAAATAATGGCCAAGGTGTTTCACCAATAGCCAGTGTGTGTGGTGTGTGTGTGTGTGTGCTCGCTTTGCTGTACGCGTGTGTGGGTGTGTGTACTCACCTAGTGGAACTTGTGGGGGTTGAGCTTTGTCTCTTGGTCCCGCCTCTC
>WNGS01135237.1:20785256-20801851 GCA_020271785.1 Procambarus virginalis
ACCTGCTCCTCCACCAGCCTGCTCCTCCACCAGCCTGCTCCTCCACCAGCCTGCTCCTCCACCAGCCTGCTCCACCACCAGCCTGCTCTCCACCATCCTGCTCCTCCACCAGCCTGCTCCACCTCCACCCTGCTGACCGTGGTTGCAGTGGGTGCTCTACAGTGACTGGTGTCGTGCATGTCCTGGAGTGTATGGGGGGCTTGAGCCTGATAACATCAGTGAGGGACTTTCTTTATTACCGAGGAAGGGTCGAGGCTCCCCTTGGACAGAGTAGCATATATACCTGAAGAGGCACAGTGCCAGCAGACCCACTACATCTGCAGCTAAAGAGTCACAGTGCCTGACAGTTCCGCCTTTCCTACCATGTTTACCCTTCAAAATCAACGTCGATAAATGTATTCAAAGACATGTAAGCAATCCCTCCAAAAAAAAGGTACCGAACACAGCACAAACACGCCGCCCTCCCCATTGAGTTCCCCCATCTGTAGCGAGTTCCCGACGGAAGTTGACCCTCAGACTTAACCTTTGACCTTCCAACGCAAAATATATATTACTTATATATTTGCTGCTCTGCCAGTGTCTCCATGAAATCAGTCAACCTCTTGCAGAGTTCCGCCGCGAATATTGGGTCGGGAGAACGAGTCTGTATTTACAAAGGGTGTAAATAATAAATAAATATCTGAATTAATTGTTTATTATAAATGTGAATTAAAAAAAATCCTCAAGAGAAATAAACCAACCAGAGGGACGAGCACTCAAGCAGGAGCCCATCGTGCAGTGACAGGAGTGCGGCAGGCAGAAACAGAATGCAACATAGCAAAACATGAATTACAAGAATTTACAAGAAATTTAACAAGTAATGTAAACAAGTAATAAGAATAACAAGTAATTACAAGAATTACAATTTACAATTACAAGAATTACAATTTACAAGTAACAAGAATTACAAATATATACATAGAGTACATATTACAACATAACGTACACATTACAAGATAACGTACATATTACAACATAGCGTACACACTACAACATAGCGTACACACTACAACATAGGTTATTACAAATACATACAAATATTACGCACCGAATTTTGCGGAGGTTTGAAGGTGGTCAACAATAGGGATGACCCGGCTAAAACCATCAGCTGATCCTTTCCAGCAGAAAAAAAACACTTATCTCTGAGCTGATAAATATGTGTGTGTCAAAACCGTACACTGAAAGAGGAAGCGATAGAAGAATTCCTGAACGACAGAGCATGGGGGAGGATTGTGTAAAATCCTGCTTCGGCTTCAGTGGAAGCCTCAGGAAACCTCGTGGGTTCAGTAGAATCCCAGGTTGCAATTTTTTGGATTATGTTGTGGCCTGGTCGTCTAAGACGTCTAAGACAAACCAACTTAGGACGACTTAGTTGGTTTGGGAGTAGTACCCGGTTTGGTTCGAATTCTCATTACAGCTCCTAGTGATTTGCTCAATACTTGCACACAGTCAGTGTTAGGTTAAACAACTGGCTGAACTCGACACATGAGAACTAGCTGCAGTGCCTCCAGCTACCAGCTCACTGAAAACTCGGGAGGCTGAAGTTTTCATTGAGTTTTCAAACTCATTGAAAACTTTGAAGGTCAGAAAAAGCCTTATACCAGCAACACAGCAAAAATCTAATACTGTATTAGCAATATAAAAAATTGAACTGTTCCGTGCTTAGAATTTATTCTGTGCAGCGAACGGATACTTTTATCTGTTGATAAAATCTGTTTTATCTGGCGGGAGGTGGTGGTAATGGTGGTGGTAGTGGTTGGGTAATGGTGGTGGGGTGGTGGTAGTGTGTGGTGGTGGTGGTGGTGGGTTCAGAATCTCTTTCATGTGGATACCATCTCACACGAACACAACTCTCCATGATGATACGTACAGCTGAATTAGTATGAAAAAAAAAAGATGAAATAGAATTAGTTTTATATTGTTAAAACTATATTGTTCCAAACTATTCACGTCTGAAAAAGGAAGATAAATAACAGACACTCAAAAGCTGGAAGGCACAACTAGCATGAAAGAAGTATGATCTTATACATGGACTTTACCAAATATATATATATATATATATATATATATATATATATATATATATATATATATATATAAAAGAGTATATAAATTATTTTGTTATATGCTTTTATATACTGGAGTGAATGCTGGAAGCTCTTCTACTCCCCAAGGGCAGCCTGGAGCCAGGTTAGATTTGTGATCAGCTGTACTGTGAGGTAGATAGGTATCAGCCAATGTAGACACACACACGTGTAGTCCCACACGACCTGTCCACCATCCCTCCCTCCATGGCTGTAGGGTGACCCCGTCTGGATGCTGGTGTCCGTCGTGTGAAGTTTCCTTTGTGCTGGACATTTAGCTGTAGGCAAACATCTCTTTAACGATGTTATTTACTGCTTCAGGTCTAGCAGTCTTTCCCTGTGACTTACGACAAATGAAACCATCGTTGCTGTGTACGGCAGCCGCCGCACAGCCGCAAACATCGCTGTTCGGAGGAGATAGGGGCGGCAGGGCGACAAGGACAGTGCTTAGGGGCCCGATGGTCCAGCTGGGCCCCTTAGGGACCAACAACACAGCACGTCCGCCAGACAGTGCGAGAGAGTAATTGCCAGGACAATAGCCAGGACCATTGTTGGGCATCCGTTAGCTGCAGACAGGTGGCTACAGGTGACGGATCGCCCAATCCTGAGCACTCCAGGTGCAAACTCTGTGAGCAGGAACTGGGGGCATGATCTCGCACACTACATTAATGAACGTCAAGCCATTAGACCCATCAGACGTGCCGGGGTGAGGGACCTGGAGCTTTGTAATGACTTTACCCACTCTCAGGCTCTTGAGGAGAGCCTCATAATGCACCCCCGACATGTGCAGGCTCACCCCGGCCTCTCAACCAGTACGTCATATTCTGTACGTTATGGTCCGTAACGTACAAATTACTGTGAAAAGTAACGGCACACATATATCCACATTCTCTATACAGTGGTAGGTTAGGTTAGGTTAGGTTAGGTTAGGTTAGGTTAGGTGGGTTGCTGGGGTTCGTGCGCCTCTGGTTAAGTTAGCAGCTTGTATATTGTACGTTTTGGGAAGTCCAGATAACAGGTTGATTGATCACACGCCCCTTGAGCTGGTGAGTTTAAGCATCACACAGCTAGCTCCTGTAACACCCCGTAATCCTAAAATTCCCAACGTCAAGAAACTATCGTACTAAAGTGCCCATATCCTAACCTACCAGAGGACCCAAAACAGAAAACGGGACAGTTACGCGAGCCACTATTATTTTCTAGAACGATTTTTTTTTGGCCTTAGTATACGTCAAAAATGCGACGTTACTTTAAGGGGACGGGTTGCCCATGTAGCACTTCATATAGCATATTTATTTTTATTATTATTATTATTATTATTTTCTACCACAGACGTGGCCACACATTTACAATGCTAACCAGCATATATACAGTTTCTTCTGTCCTCCATGGACAGGGTTAGAGATGTGTTAAACATATAGTTCAGGGGTTTATTGAACAGTCAACCACAGAAGGTGATTGTGATTGTTCAATAAATCCCTAGCATGTTATAGCTGCGTAAATGAAAACATATCTAAGGATGTTTGAATATAGGTCACCAGTTCAACGAGGCTGCCAAATCAACCCGTCCTCGCAAATTCGTATAGTCAATATTGACTTATTAAATATGTGCATAAGTGACATACTTAACATAATAGTTTCCTTGAAAAGCTTCATAGAAAACACCGACCTTACCTAACCTACTTAGTATGTTAAGATAAGCATCTTATTACTTCGTAATTACAATTATTACCTAACCTATATCTATAATAGGTTAAGTAACAATTGTAATTACGAAGCTATAAGATGCTTATTTTAAAATACTAAGTAGGTTAGGTAAGGTCGGTGTTTTCTATGAAAATTTTCAAGGGAAACTAGTAGATTTAGTATGTCACCTATGCACGGAACTAATAAGTCAATATTGACTATACGAATTTGCGAGGACGGGTTGGTCAAATGAACGAGTAAGCATCCACTCGTTGTGGATTACCATGTCAGAGTATTAGTAAATGGAATGCATTAGGAAGCGATGTGGTGGAGGCTGACTCCATACACAGTTTCAAGTGTAGATATGATAGAGCCCAATAGGCTCAGGAATCTGTACACCTGTTGATTGACGGTTTGAGAGGCGGGACCAAAGAGCCAGAGCTCAACCCCCGCAAGCACAACTATAGGTGAGTACTCGTGTAAGTGTGAACGTTCTTGGGCGAAGTGACTTAGATAATTACGATTTGAAATGATTTCTTGTTCAGCGACTGTTCATCTGTGTTCAGCGACTGTTCATCCATGTTCAGCGACTGTTCATCTATGTTCAGCGAACTGTTCATCTGTGTTCAGCGACTGTTCATCTGTGTTCAGCGACTGTTTAGCTGTGTTCAGCGACTGTTCATCTGTGTTCAGCGACTGTTCATCCATGTTCGCGACTGTTCATCCATGTTCAGCGACTGTTCATCTATGTTCAGCGACTGTTCATCCATGTTCAGCGACTGTTCATCTATGTTCAGCGACTGTTCTTCCATGTTCAGCGACTGTTCTTCCATGTTCAGCGACTGTTCATCTATGTTCAGCGACTGTTCATCCATGTTCAGCGACTGTTCATCTATGTTCAGCGACTGTTCATCCATGTTCAGCGACTGTTCATCTATGTTCAGCGACTGTTCATCCATGTTCAGCGACTGTTCATCCATGTTCAGCGACTGTTCATCTATGTTCAGCGACTGTTCATCCATGTTCAGCGACTGTTCATCTATGTTCAGCGACTGTTTATCCATGTTCAGCGACTGTTCATCCATGTTCAGCGACTGTTCAACTAGTGTGGTGACAGGACAAATGTTGTACCGTCAGAGCCAGTAACACATTATTTTTTTCCTTCACAGAGAGTTAAACTCTAATGTATAGCAGGTCCATTAATGGAGAAATATATGGGGCCATACAATGGGCTCGAACTGGCGTCCCTGGACTCCCCATAATGCGGGTTCCATCCCATATGGTCTCAATATTTTCTAACAGATACATTATGTTACTGTGACCTTACTGTATATGTTAATTTAGTTTCTTGTATTCAACTCTATGCAGTATATGTGTTAGTTTATTTGTGTGTAATAAATTAGACTTGATTAACATTTTTTTTCATTCCCTTTTTTTTGCAATCTCGCTTTTCACTGTGGCTGTTGTAGGTTCCTTTAAACAGCTGTGAAGTACCATCACCTTACATAGACGCGTGATCCTGTGGTCCCGGGTTCGATCCCGGGCGCCGGAGAGAAACAATGGGCAGAGTTTCTTTCACCCTGATGCCCCTGTTACCTAGCAGTAAATAGGTACCTGGGAGTTAGTCAGCTGCCACGGGCTGCTTCCTGGGGGGTGGAGGCCTGGTCGAGGACCGGGCCGCGGGGACACTAAGCCCCGAAACCATCTCAAGATAACCTCAAGATAACCTACATGCAGCACTGAGAAAATGTCTCCTCTAACATGATGAAAGGCTGCTGCAACAGTAGGCATTGACAGGTAAGTCGATTTGAAATTGAAATTGAAATAAGTTTGAGGTAAAATACACAAAAGAATGAGGTAGCTGAAGCTATTCTCACCCCTGTTCAGTACAACGTGTTCATATATACATAGACACACACATCACAAACACTAAACATATTACTGAACATTCTGAGTGATAAACATATACATTTCTTCCTTGTAAGTCGTATTAGTCTGTCGGTTGTTAAAAGCAAATCGAGCGTTGAGGGAGGATTTACTCAGGTCCCTGTCGGCTTCACTCCCTGGAGTGAAGCCGACAGGGAGTGAAGGATGTCGCCTTTATACGTCCCAGAGAGGGATGTCACCTTTACACGTCCCAGAGAGGGATGTCACCTTTACACGTCCCAGTGAAGGATGTCACCTTTACACGCCCCAGTGAAGGATGTCACCTTTACACGTCCCAGAGAAGGATGTCACCTTTACACGTCCCAGTGAAGGATGTCACCTTTACACGTCCCAGAGAAGGATGTCACCTTTACACGCCCCAGTGAAGGATGTCACCTTTACACGCCCCAGTGAAGGATGTCACCTTTACACGTCCCAGTGAAGGATGTCACCTTTACACGTCCCAGAGAAGGATGTCACCTTTACACGTTCCAGTGAAGGATGTCACCTTTACACGTCCCAGTAAAGAATGTCACCTTTACACACCCAGTGAAGAATGTCACCTTTACACGTCCCAGTGAAGGATGTCACCTTTACACGTCCCAGTGAAGGATGTCACCTTTACACGTCCCAGTGAAGGATGTCACCTTTACACGTCCCAGTGAAGGATGTCACCTTTACACGCCCCAGTGAAGGATGTCACCTTAACACGCCCCAGTGAAGAATGTCACCTTTACACGTCCCAGTGAAGGATGTCACCTTTACACGTCCCAGTGAAGGATGTCACCTTCGATCTGCTTATACTGGTTGTTGTTGTTAAAGATTTGCTACCTGTAACAAGAAGTTCCAAGTAGCACGGGCTATGGTGAGCCCGTAGTGGATGTTATATACTGGTATGACCACCACAAAGCTTTCAAGAAGACTGACCTGCCACCTACAAGCTGGTGCCCCAAGACTCCATGTGTAAAGCGTTCATACCACAACATTCACTAGGAACATGTGGGTGTTCCTTGTGGGTGTTGTAGTAGAACAATATAACAACCTTGGCATCCACCAGTGACTAGAGAAGACTGCAAATCCTCGAAGCTAAACGCTTAAAAGAAGAAGAAAAAAAATAGCCTTTGTTTGAACAAAAAAAAAACAGCGAAAATAAGTTTGATACCTTGCCTGCGCTGAGACCAAGACCTCACCATACAGCACCAGACCTCACCATGCAGCACCAGACCTCACCATACAGCACCAGACCTCACCATACAGTACCAGACCTCACCATACAGTACCAGACCTCACCATACAGCACCACACCTCACCATACAGCACCACACCTCACATACAGCACCACACCTCACCATACAGCACCACACCTCACCATACACCACCAGACCTCACCATACAGCACCAGACCTCACCATACAGCACCACACCTCACCATACAGCACCACACCTCACCATACAGCACTAAATAACGACAACTCTACCCAGTTCTCCTCTCCCACCGCCATACCCACTGTCTGATCGGCTTCCATCCTCCATTATTTCACTATTTCTTCACCTGTGTGTGATTACTTCACCTTATCCCCCCCCCCCACCCCTGCCCACCCCATCCACACAACTTCATCTCCTTCACACGAATCTTTAAGATAAATTTACACCTCTCATATTAATTCCTTACCTAAAGATGTTCAAGAATGGAACGTAACATTTTATAAAATATACCCTTCAATTTAGGGGGGTAGAAATAGCCTAAGCTACTTCTCAGCTTAAATATATATATATATATATATATATATATATATATATATATATATATATATATATATATAGCATACAGAATATAACTAGAGGAAGCTCCATGTGAGCGTTGACTTTACTGATCCATTGGTGATGTACACATTATAAGTGACGGCTTGATGTTGTTACTGCTAGGGGGGGGGGGGAGAGGTGTTTATATATGGCTTAGCATATTTAACTCTGTCTCGGGGATGACATTGAGGTGGCGTTGGAGGCTTAATTTAAGGTCTCATTGGATTTTAGCTTTTGAAATGTCATATTTTTATTTTTTTTTTTTTACATTTAATCAAGCTCCTCTTCCTCCTCGTGCTCCTTTCCCTTCTCTTCCACCTCGTGCTCCTTTCCCTTCTCTTCCACCTCGTGCTCCTTTCCTTTCTCTTCCACCTCGTGCTCCTTTCCTTTCTCTTCCTCCTCGTGCTCCTTCCCTTCTCTTCCTCCTCGTGCTCCTTTCCTTCTCTTCCTCCTCGTGCTCCTTTCCCTTCTCTTCCTCCTCGTGCTCCTTTCCCTTCTCTTCCTCCTCGTGCTCCTTTCCTTTCTCTTCCTCCTCGTGCTCCTTTCCTTTCTCTTCCTCCTCGTGCTCCTTTCCTTTCTCTTCCTCCTCGTGCTCCTTTCCTTTCTCTTCCTCCTCGTGCTCCTTTCCTTTCTCTTCCTCCTCGTGCTCCTTTCCTTTCTCTTCCTCCTCGTGCTCCTTTCCTTTCTCTTCCTCCTCGTGCTCCTTTCCTTTCTCTTCCTCCTCGTGCTCCTTTCCTTTCTCTTCCTCCTCGTGCTCCTGTCCCTTCTCTTCCTCCTCGTGCTCCTTTCCCTTCTCTTCCTCCTCGTGCTCCTTTCCCTTCTCTTCCACCTCGTGCTCCTCCTCCTCCCCCTCCCTGCTCTATATTATATTCATGGCTATACCAGTGGCATAACAAGACTGCGGCTTCATTAGCCAGGAGAGGGTAGAGGCCGCGTCTGTGGCAGTAGATGGGGTGAGGAGGCAAAGGCATGCGAAGACGGTTTGGGAGATGGGAAAGACGCCTTGGTGGTGGGGGGGGAGGTGGGGAGGAGAGTGGACGGAAGAATGGGGATGGGGAGAGGGGGGGAGGGGGGGAGGGGGGGGAGAGGGGAGGACTGGCTGTCAGAGAACAGAGAAGGATTACTAAGAACAACAGATGAGAGAGTTGTTACATTAAAGGAGGGGAGGAGGGGTCCTGCTGTCTGAGTGGACAGCGCGCGGGATTCGTAGTCCTAAGGTTGGGGAATATGTGAGCAAGATTGGGAAAAGCTTCCATATCATCAACATGGCAGGTGTGTGGTGTTGTGCAGCTCGCCACGCTGAAGCGTCACAGAGAGCGAGTGCCACACACACACACACACTGCAGCATCACCGAGAGATCAGCATCATCTCCGTGCTCCAACATCACCGTAAACCCAGCATCCCTACATTCCGGCTAGCGTCACGGAACACCGGCATCATATCACGCCAGCAACACGGAACACCGGCATCATATCACGCCACCAACACGGAACACCGGCATCATATCACGCCAGCAACACGGAACACCGGCATCATATCACGCCACCAACACGGAACACCGGCATCATATCACGCCAGCAGCACGGAACACCGACATCATATCACGCCAGCAACACGGAACACCGGCATCATATCACGCCACCAACACGGAACACCGGCATCATATCACGCCAGCAGCACGGAACACCGGCATCATATCACGCCAGCAACACGGAACACCGGCATCATATCACGCCAGCAACACGGAACACCGGCATCATATCACGCCAGCAACACGGAACACCGGCATCATATCACGCCAGCAGCACGGAACACCGGCATCATATCACGCCAGCAACACGGAACACCGGCATCATATCACGCCAGCAACACGGAACACCGGCATCCCTCCCACCCTGCCTCAGCGTCACCGGGAGCCAGAGATGAGGAGATTGCTCTCACACTATGATGCTCTCATCATCAACATCATCTACCATCAAATCCGAAGCCGTAACTTCTTCTGGAGGAGGGGGGGGGGGGTGAGAAACCCCCTAGGAAATAACGGGAGAAGCTTTGACAAGCCGCCGGCTTCCTGTCCCCACCGAGGCCACTCGAGACGGTTCGCCCCCTCCTCAGGGGAAAAAAGGGATAGAGCACGAGAGGGTTTGATCCCTACCGCCTATGACCATCCCCGCACATCCATTAGTCATCCTGGAAAGCTTAGTGAGATTAGCCCTGAGCGTTTGGCTTCCAACCACGAACAGGCAAGGAAACATGGGAACAAACCGACATTCTCTTTTTTTTTTAAGATAGATTATCAAGATTATAATTTTTCCCTCGTTCCGTCACCCTCTTATGATCAATTCATGATCAATTAACCCTTTCCTCTCCCTCGGTCAAGTCTCCACACGCTGTATAAGCACCAGTAAGTGAATATGTTCCCTCCACAAAGCACCAGATATTAACTAAAATGATCCATTACCGCATGAATAACATTTTGCTTTCGCCCGAAGCTCAACGCTTTGTTTGTACAGCATCGTTAATGTCTTCAACACCTGCCAGTAGAGTGGTGCTCGCGCGTGGAGATGACCGTATGCACGCACACGTCCAGCCTCCCCTGGAGGACACGTCCAGCCTCCCCTGGAGGACACGTCCAGCCTCCCTGGAGGACACGTCCAGCCTCCCCTGGAGGACACGCCCAGCCTCCCCTGGAGGACACGCCCAGCCTCCCCTGGAGGACACGTCCAGCCTCCCCTGGAGGACACGTCCAGCCTCCCCTGGAGGACACGTCCAGCCTCCCTGGAGGACACGTCCAGCCTCCCCTGGAGGACACGTCCAGCCTCCCTGGAGGACACGTCCAGCCTCCCCTCGAGGACACGTCCAGCCTCCCCTGGAGGACACGGCTTCCCTCCGTGTCTGGACCAGATCATCTCCCGGAAGCGAGGATTCTTTTGGTCTTCAGCCGAAGGAAGTAAAGGCTTTCTCAGACCTGCAAGAGCCGTGGAAACACACACACACACACATGCTCTTGGAACGTGCAGACACTCACATCTGCCCGGCTGCGCGGCAGGTGTGGAGGCAGGTTTGTGGCGAGTGGTTGTATGGCGGAGGTTGAGGACCAGGTGTTCGTGTAGTTGTTTGAGGGGGAATGCTTTTCGTGTCGAGACAGAATGGTTAATAATAAATCATTCCCTTGACATTCCCAATAACAATGAGGTTATTAGCATTAGGAAATCAAATGCTAAGCTCAAAATGAGGTTCTCATTTTCGGTTCTCATTCCCAAAAGTAAGAGTCTGAAAGACTGGATCCCCAATAGAACCTTCGAGCTTATTCTTAAGAATATGAACCAGTCTTAGTTTTTCTGTTATCTTGAGGTGAGGTGATTCCCAACCATCGCTCTGAATGCCTTCCGGCTGACCCAAACAAGCTCGTCCGGTTAGCACCAGGGTTGTTAGCAAGAAGTAAGACGCTTAGTTCCAGGAGACATTCGTAATAGTGTCTCAAGGCAAGATTTCTGTCGGAGAAGCTGTGAGCTCATTGTCGACAAACAAAGGAGTTAGAACTTATGAAAAATAGAGTGGAACCATCCTGAGCCTCAAGCCAGCTGCCCGGAGCGGTCCCGGGGCCCAGAGCCGACCCCCGGGGGCCCAGAGCCGACCCGGGGCCCACAGCCGACCCAGGGCCCACAGCCGACCCGGGGCCCACAGCCGACCCGGGGCCCGGAGCCGGGATGAAAGGCTTCTTCATTCCAGGAAGTATTCCCGCGCCACGAGTGCTCAGGAGTGACTGGTGGTCGTAGACTGCCAAAAAGAGTATTAATCCCACCCTCAACTAACGAGTGACCGTGAGTACCACTACCCTGCCCGACCAGCCACGGTGACCCACACTATATACACCTACCACCGGGTGGGACACGAACAAGGGGACACAGGTGGAAACCTAGTACCCAGATGAGCCACAGAGACGTTAGAAAGAATTTTTTCAGTGTCAGAGTAGTTAATAAATGAAATGCATTAGGAAGTGATGTGGTGGAGGCAGACTCCATACACAGTTTCAAATATAGATATAATAGAGCCCAGTAGGCTCAGGAATCTGTACACCAGTTGAGTGACGGATGAGAGGCGGGACCAAAGAGACAAAGCTCAACCCCCACAAGTTCCACTAGGTGAGTACACACACCCACACACGCGTACAGCAAAGCGAGCCACACACACACACACACACACACTGGCTATTGGTGAAACACCTTGGCCATTATTTACACATCCAATTAAGATCAGGTGCATGAAGACGGGCAGGTGACACAGCCCCCTCACAATACCGTCCACCTGAGGCCGGGATGACCACCACCGTCCGACATACGAGGTGCCCGCCACAAAGAGACACCCTCGCCTGCTTTCACACCAGCCTCGACACCACTCTAATGAAACAACAGGGGGAAGAGGGATGTGTATACCGTGTATACCCCCGAGAGCTGTATACCCAGCGTCTCGGTTGTGTGTGTGTGTGTACTTTGAGAGTTTACGTTAGTTCATTTGGACTATGTTTGGGGGACTAAAGTATACTTGCTGGTTGGTCAGTAACCTTTGTGGTGCACTTAATAACCTTCAGAGGTTGGTAAGTCTTAATAACCCTCCAGAGGTTTATATAGGCCTTAATAACCCTCCAGAGGTTGATATAGGCCTTAATAACCCTCCAGAGGTTGATATTGGCTTTAATAACCCTCCAGAGGTTGATATTGGCCTTAATAACCCTCCAGAGGTTGATATTGGCCTTAATAACCCTTCAGAGGTTGATATTGGCCTTAATAACCCTCCAGAGGTTGATATTGGCCTTAATAACCCTCCAGAGGTTGATATTGGCTTTAATAACCCTCCAGAGGTTGATATTGGCTTTAATAACCCTCCAGAGGTTGATATTGGCTTTAATAACCCTCCAGAGGTTGATATTGGCTTTAATAACCCTCCAGAGGTTGATATTGGCTTTAATAACCCTCCAGAGGTTGATATTGGCTTTAATAACCCTCCAGAGGTTGATATTGGCCTTAATAACCCTCCAGAGGTTGATATTGGCCTTAATAACCCTCCAAAGGTTGATATAGGCCTTAATAACCCTCCAGAGGTTGATATTGGCCTTAATAACCCTCCAGAGGTTGATATTGGCCTTAATAACCCTCCAGAGGTTGATATTGGCTTTAATAACCCTCCAGAGGTTGATATTGGCCTTAATAACCCTCCAGAGGTTGATATTGGCCATAATAACCCTCCAGAGGTTGATATTGGCCTTAATAACCCTCCAGAGGTTGATATTGGCCATAATAACCCTCCAGAGGTTGATATTGGCCTTAATAACCCTCCAGAGGTTGATATTGGCTTTAATAACCCTCCAGAGGTTGATATTGGCCTTAATAACCCTCCAGAGGTTTCTATAGGCCTTAATAACCTTTGGTTATAAGCTATCTGAGCCAGCGCCCACAGAGAGAGAGAGACGCTAGCCATCTCTCCGCGCCTCAACCCTAAATTAATTACATCACTAGACTTCCATGTCCTAGCGGCCGACATCTCCTGCTACACAGATTAATGTTAAGTCTTAAGGGTGAGTAGCAATGGGTGAGTATTTGAGAGTATATATATATATATATATATATATATATATATATATATATATATATATATATATATATATATATATATATATGCGGAAAATCCACAGAGAAAAATGAAAGGAGGTAACGTTTCGACTTTGTTAAAGCCTTTGTCAAACCAGACTGACAAGAGGAGAAGGGGATTGGGAGGATATATAGGCCGACACCTGACCAACCCAACCCTAGGGAAAGAATTAACCAGAGACAGGTAAAGCTTAGCTTAGAATGGTCAAAGAGGATTAAGCGGTCAGAGAAAAAGGATGAAAGATTAAAGAAAAGCCTCATGAACATGCAATAAATGAATATATAAATATAAAATTATAATGAGACATTGTAAGCCTCTTTAACAATTACAGTTTTTTCTTAAACTGTTGTGCAATATTATAACTTAAAAATGGATCAAGTTTGTACATTCCAGTACTAACATTAAGAAGATTTGGACACTGACTGATTAGAGCAGACTCAATCAAATTCCGTTCCACGAAATCCCCACAATTGGTAATGCTTTTTGCACCATTCCAATTAATATTGTGATCGCATAAATTCGTATGTAGATACAATGCATTAGACGTTTGGGCAGTTCTAATACTATAAGCATGTTGTGACAACCGCAATTGTAAGGACTTTCCTGTTTGTCCAAGGTACACAGAATCACAATCATTGCAGGGAATTGAATACACGCAACCTGCTGTATCAGGGGAGTTTTTTATTAAATTGGATTTGATCGTACTATTAGTGAACACCAAATTTATATTAAGTTTCTTAAAAATCAAAGACAATTTTTCAAGTCCACTCGCATAAGGTACAACCATTGAGTTAATAATTTCTGGTTTCGCCTTAGGGATGTGATTATAAAACGTACGCTTGGCTTGTTCAAACGAGAAATCCAAAAACCTCTTAGGATATTGTAAACTCTTCCCGATTTCATATATTATAGCAATCTCTTCATCAAAAAACTCAGGGCTGCACACCCTCAAAGCTCGTAGAAACATTCCTGAAAATACTGCCCGTTTAACTTTACTATGATGATTCGAATAAAAATGAACATACGACCCCACGTTGGTAGGTTTCCTATACACATTAAATTTGAACTTTCTAGTGACTCTATGAATCATAATGTCCAAAAACGGAAGCATACCATTCACCTCAGTGTCACAAGTGAATTTTATTGAAGGTACCAAAGAATTGAGTTCATTAAGAAAAACTATATGGTCTTTGTCACACGGCCATAAACACAAAATATCATCAACATACCTAAACCAAACTACATTAGCCGGGATAATACTGGATAATCCCGGCTAATGTAGTTTGGTTTAGGTATGTTGATGATATTTTGTGTTTATGGCCGTGTGACAAAGACCATATAGTTTTTCTTAATGAACTCAATTCTTTGGTACCTTCAATAAAATTCACTTGTGAGACTGAGGTGAATGGTATGCTTCCGTTTTTGGACATTATGATTCATAGAGTCACTAGAAAGTTCAAATTTAATGTGTATAGGAAACCTACCAACGTGGGGTCGTATGTTCATTTTTATTCGAATCATCATAGTAAAGTTAAACGGGCAGTATTTTCAGGAATGTTTCTACGAGCTTTGAGGGTGTGCAGCCCTGAGTTTTTTGATGAAGAGATTGCTATAATATATGAAATCGGGAAGAGTTTACAATATCCTAAGAGGTTTTTGGATTTCTCGTTTGAACAAGCCAAGCGTACGTTTTATAATCACATCCCTAAGGCGAAACCAGAAATTATTAACTCATTGGTTGTACCTTATGCGAGTGGACTTGAAAAATTGTCTTTGATTTTTAAGAAACTTAATATAAATTTGGTGTTCACTAATAGTACGATCAAATCCAATTTAATAAAAAACTCCCCTGATACAGCAGGTTGCGTGTATTCAATTCCCTGCAATGATTGTGATTCTGTGTACCTTGGACAAACAGGAAAGTCCTTACAATTGCGGTTGTCACAACATGCTTATAGTATTAGAACTGCCCAAACGTCTAATGCATTGTATCTACATACGAATTTATGCGATCACAATATTAATTGGAATGGTGCAAAAAGCATTACCAATTGTGGGGATTTCGTGGAACGGAATTTGATTGAGTCTGCTCTAATCAGTCAGTGTCCAAATCTTCTTAATGTTAGTACTGGAATGTACAAACTTGATCCATTTTTAAGTTATAATATTGCACAACAGTTTAAGAAAAAACTGTAATTGTTAAAGAGGCTTACAATGTCTCATTATAATTTTATATTTATATATTCATTTATTGCATGTTCATGAGGCTTTTCTTTAATCTTTCATCCTTTTTCTCTGACCGCTTAATCCTCTTTGACCATTCTAAGCTAAGCTTTACCTGTCTCTGGTTAATTCTTTCCCTAGGGTTGGGTTGGTCAGGTGTCGGCCTATATATCCTCCCAATCCCTTCTCCTCTTGTCAGTCTGGTTTGACAAAGGCTTTAACAAAGTCGAAACGTTACCTCCTTTCATTTTTCTCTGTGGATTTTCCGCATAAAATGATCAGTGTTTTGTGATCGTCAATTGCATATATATATATATATATATATATATATATATATATATATATATATATAACTGCTGCATTAACTCCAGGATGAGAAGCCAGAGGGTGAGTACGCAAAGAGGGACGATTACCATATACGAAACAACTATATGAACGCAAACATCTTTTTTACTCTCAGGAAGAATGTTAATCCCGGAGGTTACACGGGAGCGAATCCCGTGAATACTTCTCCTGGCATCAGGAAGTGGCGCTGGAAATAGTGGAAGACAAGTTAGTTTGCTGGAATATAAATAAAAAAAAGAGAAATCATTGCTGGAAACTGGAAAAAAATACGAATTACGATTGCTGGAAACTGGAAAAGCTTAATACAAACTGGATACATACGTTTCACCTGACAGACACAAACAGATACAAACGTTTCTGAACCGATTAACTAGCATAACAAAAAGCACCACAGAGGAATACCTTATAACCGTACATTCATTTATATATTTAGTTATAATAGCACCCCGTACTGCTATTTACTGAAATGCTAAAGTAACTTTTTGTTATTGTATTCATTAAGTGGAACGTCGTGCGAAGCTGCCCGTGTGACCGACGCTTGGGGTGGTCAGGGGCCACCCCCCAGGGGTCAGGGGCCACCCCCCAGGGGTCAGGGGCCACCCCCAGGGGTCAGGGGTCACCCCCAGGGGTCAGGGGTCACCCCCAGGGGTCAGGGGCCACCCCAGGGGTCAGGGGCCACCCCCAGGGGCCACCCCCAGGGGTCAGGGGCCAGCATACAATCTTCAAAATATGAAACAGAATTTTTAATTGATTATAGAAACTGTTTGTGATGACAGCGCTCCCCATCCTTATTGTTACGCTCCCTCAAGCTGCCACGATCCTCAGACTATGCTCCCTCA
>WNGS01135237.1:20838304-20871273 GCA_020271785.1 Procambarus virginalis
GCTACTTACCCAGAGTGAGTCATGTAGAGTATATGTGTATTGGAAAGGAGGAAGCAGATAAACAGAGGCGAGTTCAACACCCACTGTTTGACGTTGACATGTCAGTCAGTCTGACCGGCGCAAGTCAGTCCTAGCGCCGTATACTGCATTGGTCATCTGTTGGGGCTCGTGACACCCGTCAACGACATCTTCTTCCTTGTCCCCAGTCGCTCCGTGGCTTCTGGCACCCACACCATAGAGAGAATGCAGCAGGCGATGCCACTGCTGCTCCTCTCGTTGACGGGGCCGGCGCCTGCTACTCTGGCGGTGTCTTTGTGCTGGGTTTTCCTTGACACACTTCCCAGTGGGCCCTCCTCCTCCTTCACTCTCCTGTAAACGTACATTTACGTGTGCGGCGGAGAATGACAGGGCAGGAATAATGAGTGGGAAAGAGCAATTCTGTGTCTTCTAACCCCAGTCAGCTCTTTCCATTTTTCTGGTACGTCTGTCGTCATTCGGTTGAGCTTCCCTCCGGTCCTTTCTAGGGCTTGTGGGTCCTCTTCCGGGCAGTTTCTGGATGTTTGGCCTTCTGGTTCTTTTGTGCATATATCTCCTCTTCGCGCTGTCTCGGCGCTCCTCGTTTTCCTGTGGGCGATTTTGCTCCTTTTACTGAGTCTTCGCTCCTGCCCTTCTGCCGGGGGTTGGTGCGGGGCGGCTCCTTATGCAGGTTCCTTCCCTGTCGGCTGCACTTGTGGTGGTGGCCTTGCACGCTTTGGCATTTTGGTTTTGGTCCTGCGTTTTCTTTTCCCTCCTGGGGCTGTCATAGGATTGGCTTGCAGAAGGTGTAGAGGCGCTTGGGACTGTTCCTGGGTCTTGCACCTTGGTTTCTGCTGCTAGCTTTCGGTTTCGATGTTCCTTCTGTGCCGTTTCGCAGGCTGTATCGTGCATTGTTTCACCTCCGGCCTGTTTCTGCACTGCCTGTGCCGTCCAGGTCTTTGGACAGGGTGCTCTCCTGTTTTTCTTCTCCTTGGTGGTTGTGGCTCCTCGGGGCCAGGTTTGCTTTGCCTCGGCTATCTTTTGGCATTGGCCTCTGGGGGTCGTGTGGCAGTGCTTCATGCTCTTCTCAGGCGCAGTGGTTTCTTGGCTCCTATGATCTTGGTCATAGTTTTCTTCGTCTGTGGCCGTTCTCCCTTTTTCTGGCGAATGTTGTGCCTGCTGCTTTCCGGAGGGGTCCTTTTGGTTGTTGTCTCGACTTCGTGTTGAGGAGTGGTTCACCGACCGCCTCCCGGGTATGTCCCCTTGTTTTCTTAGGTAGTCTTTGGTGAGGTAGCTCCGGGGAGCCGTAGGGGCTCCCCCCAGAAAACCAGCGTTGAATGTAATGAAACGCCATTTTCTGGGTGAGTCCCGGAGGCTCCCCGGCATCCCTCCCGCCCTCCGGTCGGCGGTTTTTCGTGGTTTTGATATCCAGCCTCGGAACTGGGGTGTGGATAGCCGGCGCGGGGGTCTGGGGCTCCCCCTTCCCCTCCCGGGGAGGGGGGAGCTGCGCAGACATGCGGCGCGGCTCGTGTGACGTCATGCTTGTTAGTTCGTTTTCCTGGGGGAGTTCTGTCCACTCGTTTGTCAATTTTTGTGGTTAACCAGAATAGGGGTTTGTTTTGTGGCGCTTACCTTTCTGGGTGCCTGTCCCGGTCGATGGCAGATATAGAATGCTCCAAATCACATGTGCATTTCTATGGGCCATTGCTCCCCGTGCCTCTCTGAGGGGGCCAGGTTCTGGCTCGTGGTCCCCGGTAGGCCTAGAACTCCACCCACATCGACTGATGCAAAATAGTTAGGGTATCCATATCAGCCATGGATAGCTCCGGGGAGCCTCCGGGACTCACCCAGAAAATGGCGTTTCATTACATTCAACGCTGGTTTTTTAGGTCCAGATAGATGCAGTCAACCCAACCATCTCTTTCCTGTAATATCTCTGTTGCTCGATCATAGAAACTGAGTAAATTCGATACACAGGATCTTCCAGATTGAAAACCATACTGTCTGTCTGATATTATATCATTTCTCTCCAGGTGTTCTACCCATTTAGTTTTAATTATTTTTCCAATATTTTGACTATTACACTTGTCAATGATACCGGTCTATAATTAAGGGGGTCTTCCCTGCTTCCACTTTTGTAGATTGGAACTATGTTAGCCTTTTTCCACACATCAGCTACAACTCCTGTAAACAGGGATGCCTGAAAAATCAGTCGAAGAGGAATGCTGAGCTCAGGTGCACATTCTCTCAGAACCCATGGTGAAACTCCATCTGGACCAACTGCTTTGTTCTTATTTAGCTCCTTGAGCATTTTTTCCACTTCGTCTCTAGACACACCTATGTGCTCTATGTTGTTCTCTGGAATTCTTATTGTATCTGGTTCCCTGAAGATTTCATTTTGTACAAACACAACAAAATATGAGAGAAGCGAAGGGAGGTGCCGCCAACACTCAAGGGCCAAGCCAAGCTGGACAGTTAGGGGTGAAGAGCAGCGCAAGATATGTTGTTGCGTGGCCAGTGCAAGACGAGGAGGGGCGACCTCACGACGAGGAGGGGCGACCTCACGACGAGGAGGGGCGACCTCATGACGAGGAGGGGCGACGTCACGACGAGGAGGGGCGACCTCACGACGAGGAGGGGCGACCTCACGACGAGGAGGGGCGACCTCACGACGAGGAGGGGCGACCTCACGACGAGGAGGGGCGACCTCACGACGAGGAGGGGCGACCTTAAGACGAGGCGGAGTGACGTCAAAATGGGGCGGGACGACCTCAAGGCAGGGCGGGGCGATCTCAAGACGGGGGCGGGGCGACCTCAAGACAGGGCGGAGCGACCTCAGGAGAGGGCTGGGCGACTTCAGAAGAGTGCAAGGTGGCAGGAGGAAGGGGCGGAGCGGCCTCAGTTCGGGTAGAGGCGGCGTGGCGGACGCTCCAGCCAAGGGAACCTCCCTCGCCAGTAAGTGAACACCAGGTGGCACTTCCTGTTTCTGTGTTGTGGTGTTTATAGTGAGTGTAGCAGGACTCTGCCGGGGTGTACTGGCGCAGGTGTTCCTGCAACAGTTGGGAGGATGGTAAATTTTTTCTGCAATGACCATTGTATATCTTGTATTATTATTTAGTAATCCTTCAGTGGGATTTGGGATGCATTATTATGATATTTTACGCAGGTGGATACAGGAGCACACGGCTTCTGACTCTTGTTACCATGCTTATCTCTTTACACAGCTTATGTTAAGCCTTACCCTACTAATTTTAACTGCAACACAACCCGCCAATCGGTTCACAACCAGGTTCCCCAATAACTGTTGGGTGGACAGAGCGAATAGTTAACGACTGGTGCCCCGTCGACGCTTCCTGCCTAAGGGGTCATTTGAGTGGAAATTAAAAGATGTTCAATGTCAACCAAAATTTTCTGACTAGTTGTATATGAAAAGGGCTGCAATTGTTCCAAGTTTCTGTATTGCAGCCTCAATAGAAAGGGAGATTTAATTTTTGTTTTCAACGAATATTACACATTTTCAAGTGAGTTCAAACCTTTCACCTTTTCAGATATAACCATTCTATGACACTTTTCTGACACATTAGCATATAATAAAGGATCTGTAGCCGGGGATTTTCCAAAACATCTTTAGTTTTCCTAATATAAATAGTCAAAGTTCCCCCCAAAATTATGCAAATATATCATGTTTATTTGCTATTATAAAATCAATAAATGAACTTAGGGAGACAAAACCGCCCCAGATTTTAGAGACATAAACTTTACATATAAGGTGTAAGTTTCATGTAAATTGAATAAAAATGAAAGAGTTTCAAGTTGTTTATGTTACTTGAAAAATAAATAATTAAAATATAAAGTCTAAGTTGCTGCCATCTGTGGCTGAGGTGGAAATCAACCAATTTCCTCCAAAATTGGCACCCTTACAGATAGGCTTACGTGCAGTCAGGTGAATAAGTTTCATGCAAATCGTCCGATAAATAAATAAGAAAAAAATATCAATTTTGTTAACTACTTTTTTAATAAAACTAATTATAATTTGTTTTTAATACATGCTATTGTGATAGCTGAAAGTCATAGACATGATTTCAGTTGACACTTGTGTTTGATAATCGTTTCTGACCATTTTGAAATTTTTTTACACATAATTCAATATTTTTTTTTCTCCCTTCCAATTTATGCTACGATGCTGAGACTTGGACCAGATGAAACCCTTTTCATATAAAACTCGTCAAAAAAGTTTGATTGAAATCGAACGAGTTTTTATTTATTGTATTAAACTCCCACTTGGCTCCTAAGTCTCGAACCCATCCGAAATCGGTAACAAGGTGCAACTCATCCTCCTAAAATGATAGTACGTACATTAACTGTTTGGTGGAAAGTACCAATATTGTTACGTTTAGGCGGGAAGAGAAACAAGTATTCCAGTATTCCACTGGAATACTAGAATTCAATTCTTCTGTCACAGGCAATCTACTTAATGCATCAGCAACAACATTATTCTTGCCTGGCTTAAACTCTAAATCATACTCAAACTGCGAGAGTAGCAATGCCCATCTTTGAATTCTAGCATTAGCATTCACTGGAATTTGTTTACCTCTGCCAAACAATCCTAGCAGGTGTTTATGGTATGTTCTAGCAAGAAATTTCCTCCCCAGCAGAAAATACCTGTTTTTTTTTTACAACATACACCAAAGCTAATTCTTCTTTGTCTAATTGAGAATAATTTTGTTCTGCAGGAGATAATTTCTTGCTAGAAAAATATACTACTTTATCCTAACCATCTACTTTCTGTAGTAATACACATCCCACTCCAACTGGGGAAACATCTACCTCCAGTTTTAAAGGGAGTCTACCAATAAAATTAGTAAGCACTGGAGAATTTATCAATTCCTGCTTAATATTCCTGAAGGCATTCTCCTCTCTTGTTGCCCACTTAATTCTAGCCCCTTTTTTCAACAATTCATACAAGGGTGCTAATTTTGTTGAAAAGGTCTTCACGAACTTACAAAAATATGTAACCATCCCAACAAAAGACTGTACTTCCCCCACTGATATTGTGGCTGGGGCATCTACTATAGCAGCTACATCTTTATGAGAAGGAGTAAAGCCCTTACCAGAAATATGATGCCCCAGGTATTCAATGGCCCTGGTCTTCAATGTTGTTTTAACGTTATTAATCTTCACATTGTGCTCTTGCAGGTGATTCAAAAACTGTTCTAATCTAATATCATGCACTTCTTCATTCTCCCCACATACAATAATGTCATCTAAAAAGCTAGCCACACCCTCAATGTTTTCTAACAACTGGAACATGAATCTCTGAAAAATTGCTGGAGACGAGGAGAGTCCAAAAGGAAATCTTTTATACTTAAATAAGCCCTTGTGGGTATTACTCACTAACAATTTCTGGCTCTCCTCCTCTACAGGAATTTGCAAGTAGGCATCTTTCAGGTCAATCTTAGAAAAGATTGCCAACCTTGCAGACCACTGACAGCAACTCACCTATCTTAGGTAAAGGGTACTTCTCACAATGAATGCGGTTATTTAATTCTTTAAAATCTGCACAGATTCTCATGGATTTTCGGTCTGTCTTCAACACTGGTACAATTGGGGCTGCCCACTCATTATGTATAAATTGCTCTAAGATGCCTGCTGCCATCTGTTTTTCCAGGGCTGATTCTACCAGTTGCCCGTAATGGAATGGAACTGTTCTTGAATTGAAAAATTTAGGTGAAGCCCCACTTTTCAGGTGAATTTTTGCCACCCATGCTATTAATTGGCTTACCTGCCTCCATTGAATATTTTTCCAACATATCTTCGGCACTTTTAATTGTTTTAACTATCGACAATTCATCTAGGCCTGCCAAGAAATTCCCACCTTCTCCATGAGATCCTTACCACATAGGCTAGGATTATGTGAATCCACTACATAAAAATCCTGGAGAATTTCTTTTTCATTATAGCCTGCTTTTGCCGACACCTTGCCATAGACCTTAATTGGTATATTATCATATGCACTTAATGATTTTCTACAGAGTTTTACATTCAATTGCAAGGTATCTGCTCAATCTCTAGACAATGTTGACACTGTAGCACCAGTGTCCAGTTGCAAGGGAACTAACTTCCCATTAATTACAAAACTTACCGCTTGTGACTTCACCGAACATACCTTTTCTTTCACCGAATATAGTCTGCTTTCCTCACCTGCAGCTTCTTCAGACGGTTTACCTTCCTATACTGCCTTGACCACAGTACCACTACCTCTACTGCCTTGACCACAGTACCACTACCTCTACTGCCTTGACCACAGTACCACTACCTCTACACTGCCTTGACCACAGTACCACTACCTCTACTGCCTTGACCACAGTACCACTACCTCTTCCTCCTGCATTCCCTGGTCGTCTCCTCTCTCAGGCCTTGTTGTTCCTATTCATGTATTCTCTACACTCTTTTCTCAAGTGTCCCTCCTTGTTACAAAAGTTGCACATGTAGTCACGAAACTTGCACTTGCTACTACTGTGCTCGTATCCACGGTGTTTACATCTGGTCTAGCCCTCTACGACCATAATTTCTTGAGTAGTAGATTTCTTATTTCCAAAAGCTCTTTCCAGGTTCAAAATCTTCTCTAGTACTGTCCATAAAATGATCGATTGTAGATCCACGTTTTCTGCCATCAGGTTAGGAAAAAATATCTCATTTTCTACTGCCATGAACAACCGGTCCCTCACCCGGCCGTCAAACTGTGCTCCAAAATTGCAGTGGTTAGCCAATGCCTTCAATTCCGCATATAAATCCTGTAAGGATTCCTGCTGCTTTTTTGTCCTCTTCTGGAAATCCATCAAACTCCTGTGATATGAAGGTTTCACAACATAATGACGTTTAAGCAGGGTAATCAGGTCTTCATAGGTCTTCATGTGGAGTAACTCTTGTGCACACAAGTTACCCAGGACACTATTTACTTCTGTACCCAGTGAAACTAAGAGTACCACTTTCTTGTTGGCGTCCTCCTTAAGCTCATGGTACTGGAAGCTTGCTTCCAGCAGGCTGAGCCACAGGTCCAGTGAGATCTTGGTGGCATTAAACGGCTCCATTGAGATAAGTGGGGTAGCCATAGCCACACGGTGGGTTGCACAACTCACCGTTGTTTATAATTCCTCCACCCGTCCACACGACGGGTGCTTTCTGCTTTCTCCTGATCCTCACACCTCATCTTGTACCTGGGCTCTCTACCTTAGGTGTTTAATAATCATGGTCGCCACTGTTACGTTTAGGCCGGAAGAGAAACAATCTTTGTTCTCTCATGGTTTATTTTCAACAACAACAACAATGACATCACAGGTATACGTTACATAACTTACTAACCCTGTTGAGTTATTTGTGGACCTACGTAAGGCTTTCGATATTGTCAACCACCAAAACCTTCTTCTTAAGTTACATCATTATGGAGTTAGAGGTAATTCCCTCCAATACCTTCAGTCTTACCTTACTGACAGGCTACAGTATGTTTCTGTGAATAATTCAATTTCTCCCACCATACTCATAAACATTGGTGTTCCACAGGGCAGCACACTTGGCCCTCTCCTCTTTCTCATCTACATTAATGACCTTCCTAATGCTTCTCAACACCTCTAATCAATCTTATTTGCTGATGACACAACCTTCATTTTCTCCAGTCCTGACCCTCTTGCTCTAAATGTCACAGTGAATACTGAACTAAATAAAGTCCATCTTTGGCTAACTGCTAACAAACTCACCCTTAACATTGACAAAACTTTCTATATTTTGTTTGGTAATAAATCCTCGAATCAAATTAATCTAAGAATAAACAATATCCAAATTAGTAACAAAGTTGATGGCAAATTCCTTGGTGTCCTCATCGATAACAAGCTGAATTTCCAGGGGCACATTCTAAATATAGCAAAAAAAAAAATTCTAAAACTGTTGGCATTCTTTCTAAGATCAGATATTTTGTACCTCGCCCTGCCCTGGTGACGCTCTATTACTCTCTCATCTATCCTTATCTCACTATGGTATTTGTGCTTGGGGTTCTACTACCCAAAATCATTTACGTCCTCTAATTACTCAACAGAAAGCTGCTATAAGAACAATACCTAACTCTGGCCCCAGACATCACTCAGTACCCTTATTCAAATCTCTGAATATTTTAGATATTAAGTCATTGCACATTCTCTCATGTGTACTCTATTTATTTAAAACTCTGAACTATAATGCCAATCCTGACCTTAAAAGCTTCCTAGAAGGTTGTAACAGAACCCATGGGCATCACACCAGAAACAAATACCTATTTGATATTCCAAGAGTACGACTTAATCAAACTAGAAATGCTCTACAAATCAAGGTATCCAGAATGTGGAATGACCTTCCCAATCATGTCAAAGGCTGTACCTTTCTCAACCAGTTTAAGAAAGGAGAGTGCGCGCGTGGTCTACAGGAGATGGGACTCACCAAGAGCGACCTTGAGATTTGCTCTGTGAAAGTCCTGACCTGGACATATTCCATCTACAGAATATGGTCCAAGACCACATCTAGGGGCAGACCACCTTAGTCCCAGGATCACCATGCAACGGGTGCATAAGGGTCAATATAGACTCGCTTATGCTAACCGCAGCCAGGATAGCTGTCAGCCAACTATCTAAGCAGAGTCGTCATCTGGAGTACCACTTCTCCAAATGGTGTCTCACAAGAGGGTGGATGACCTGGCCGGAGCCCACGAGTGGGTAAGGCGGCGGCCGGAGGGACACCCACGCGCATACATGATTACCCTCCCGCTCCGGGGCCTTGTTAGGAGCTTCCACTTTGAATAGTATTTTTCCATGTATGGTGATGTCAAGTGACCAATCCTGCCACTTAGACAGCTTGTTGTTTTGCCTTCAGCTTTAGTTCTTTTTTAATGATATACTGTGCACGTCTCCCTTTGTGTGCCGTCCCATATAAGAAAAACGAAATACCAAAGAATTTTAAATTTTTGCGTATTATTATTATCATCTTAACTCTTGTGGGTTGTGATGAGATCTACCAGTTGTGTGTAATTTAGTATGTGTTTGATAGGGAATTAGGAATAATAATAATAATAATATTTTATTCAGGAAAAGTACATACATTGATGCAGATTTATAAACATACTGTTGGATTTATAGATAGAGCTAGTACATACAATACCTAAAGCCACTAATAAGCATAGCGTTTCGGGCAAGGTGTGGGGGGAAACACACTTATCTTTAAAACCAACATTATGTTTGTAACTCATCTTTTATGTACGTACCTTTACGTGAATAAAAATCTAAATCTAAATCTACTATTTACAATGTTCTAAATAAAAGAGCATCTACTAAAACATGCTACACTTAATGTCTGTAGACCTTAATCCTAACAAATATGTAGCGATGGACCGCCAAATGTTATTTTGTATTTATTCAATTTGGTCAAATGTGAAACTTTTTTTTAACTCCCAACATAAATATAAAACCTAGCCTAACCTTTCTTAGGAATCCTAGGCCTAATATGCACTATTTTAGGCCTTCATTCCTGTATACATGCATACATTCCTATATACATGCAAACACTCCAAGACCTATATTACTCCTAGGAATATTTGAGTTTGATTTTGGCTGTATTTTTTCCAGACTATAAAATTAGAAGTAGAGAAAGGAAGGTGATCCATTACTACATGCTAGTGCTCGCGACTAAATTGTTCCTATCATTTGATAGCAACAAATGATTGTATTTATCATTTCGAGTGGATGTTACTATCATTTCAGGAGGATGGGTTGGTGAACGCACTGTCACTGCTCATAGTTAATAATTGAGGAAAAGGAGAAGCATTGCCAGACATGTGGCTTTATTGAACAAATAATTACAGTACAGTTACAGCCTGCAATAACACAAGCCATATAATATACAATACTTGTAAAGACTAACAGTGCTTAAGCTATATATAATAATAAGCAAGCTGCACATGACTAACGCTAGAACAAATAGAATTTAAACTAACCTGTGCACAGGCACGACACAACTGATCTGACAACAAAACAGTCAAGCGAGCATCCAAACGAAACAGTCAAGCGAGCATCTATCCGGGTACAATAATATAATAACACTTTTACTACATTCACCCCATCTAGCTTTAAGTAACATAGTCCCGAAGATGAGTAGGGGTACTTCGCGTCCTTCCAGTTCTTCCAGTATTTCCAGTTCAGGAAATAACCTAATGTCGAAGGGACTCCTGCAAAGTTGAAGCCTCTAGTGTTCCAGTCGGTTCCTGCATACCACCTTTTCGAGGGAATGTTACGCCAGAGAAAGGTTCCCAATTGGGTCTAGGTTAGGTGGTCCGGAACGAAGTAGTTCAGGATGAGGTAGTTCAGGATGAGGCGGGTTGGGGTTTACCCCAGCTTTCACAATCGCTGGGTGTTGCTGTTGAATGTAGAGAGTGGGGTCCAAACTCTCGCAGCTCTCTGTGGCCATGGGTGTAAGGTGTCTTAATGATACAGTAGTAATCCTGCTATCCGGGAACTTGACATGGGCATATTTTGGATTCACGTCTACGACCTCAACCTCATCAACTAGAGGATCATGTTTGCTTTGCCGCACCTGACGTTTTAGGAGGACAGGGACTCTGCAAGCAAGCCACGTAGGTAGTGTTCGCCCTGAAGTAGACCTTGTATGCCGGAAGAATCGTTCATGTGGTGTACAATTTGTAGAGGTGCACAACAGTGATCGAATAGAGTGGAGTGTATCAGGAAGAACAACTTCCCATTGGGATACATCTAAGCCTCTCGTCCTAAGAGCTAGCAGCACTGTCTTCCAAATAATCCCATTGTACTTCTCAGCCTGGCCATTTCCTCTAAGGTTGTAAGGAGTCGTACGACTAGTTGCTACCCCTTTCTTTAGTAGAAAATCTTTCAACTCCTCATTTGTAAACGAAGTTCCCCTATCAGGATGTATATATGCAGGCATACCAAAGATTGCAAACAACTGCACCAGGCATTGAATTACTGTACCAGTAGTCATATCTGAACTAGGGAATGCAAAAGGGAATCTAGAGAATTCATCTACAACAGTAAGGATATATTTATTCCTTGAATGTGATGGAAGTGGTCCTTTAAAATCTATGTTGAGTCTTTCAAATGGCTGAGTAGCATTAATCAAATGGCCAGAGTCAAACTTGCAAAACCGAGGTTTAAGTTCAGAGCATGCAGAGCAAGAATTAGTCATCTTCTTCACTTCTGCCACAGAATAAGGCAGATTTCGACATCGGACAAAATGAGCCATACGAGACACTCCAGGGTGACACAGATTGTCATGCAATTCCTTTAATTCATCCATACTGGTGGCACCACATACACGTGAGAATGCATCAGCTGGTATGTTCTTTTTACCTGGGCGATATACAATGTCACAGTGGTAACAGGAGAGTTCGACTCGCCATCTAGCAATTTTATAATTTTTAATCTTACCAGCTGATTTGGAGTTAAACATAAAAGCAACACTGCGCTGGTCAGTCACAAGCCGAAAATGGCGTCCAATGAGATAGTGTCGCCACTTCCTTAGGGCTTCCACAATGGCATACGCTTCTTTCTCCACTGATGAGTGCCTTTGTTCACTATTTGAAAGTGTTCGGGAGAAGAAAGCTACTGGTTGTTTATTCTGGGTTAGGGTAGCGGCAATAGCATGATCTGAAGCATCGGTTTCCACAGCGAAAGGAGCTGTTGGGTCGATTGCTCGAACCACTGCCTCAGCAATGTCTTGTTTCAATCCTTCAAAAGCTTTCGCAGTGCAGCAGACCAGGGAAAATCATTTGCATGAGAGAGAGGACGGATCTTCTCAGAAAAACCCAGCACCCAACGGGAGTAATGTACAAGCATTCTCATTGTTCTGCGTAAAGAACCTGTGTTACTTGGTAGTGGAAGTTTTAACAATGGCTCGAGGCGTTCCGGGTCAGGTCTAATTTCTCCTTGTATAAGATATCCCAACAGCTTTATAGACCTGAGTCGAAAACTACACTTTTCAAGATTCAGGGTCAGGTTATACCTTCTCACAACGTCCATAAAATGTTTCAGATTTTTATCATGGTCTTCCTCAGAATCTACACACACACACAGACATCATCTACGTAAGCGAAGGTACCCTCTACTCCTTCTTTCTCAAGGATGCCATCAATTACTCTTTGAAAACTGGCCACTCCATTAGTGACCCCAAAAGGGATACGATTAAATTCAAAAAGCTTCCCACAAGCTTCAAAGGCTGTATAGGGTTTCTCTTCCTCTGTTAAACCCACTTGATGGTAAGCACTTCTCAAGTCTAGCGTGCTGTATACTTTAAATCTAGCAACATTATTCACAATCTCATCTATATGTGGTAAGGGGTAGGCATCCAGCCCCGTGAATCGATTGATTGTGAATAATCTACAACCATTCTTTTCTTGTGATGTTCTCCTTTAGTTACTAATACCTGGGCTCTCCATGGAGAATGACTGGGTATAAATATCTCTTCACGTAGCATCCGAGCGGTCTCAGATTCAATAAACAACTTGTCAGCCTCAGAATAGCGTCTGGATTTTACAGCAATCGGCTTGCAGTCTGGTGCTAAATTACTGAAGATAGATGGAGCCGGAACTTTGACGGCAGCTAATCCACATATTCTAAGGGGAGGTCTATCTCCTACAAAAGCCATCTTGAGCACAGAATGATTTTGTAAAAAGTTATGGCCTAAAATCACATCAGCACACAAATCGGGTAACACTTTGAGATTCACACCATGGTAAGTTTCTCCTTGTAATTCTAAGTCTACAGAACACTAACCCAGGAATTTTGAAGAGAACGATACAGTAGCCATAGAAACTGCCCCATTGTCAAGATAGATGAGTAACCCACTCTGCTCGGCAATATTCTTATGAATAAAGTTCTCAGAGCTGCCAGTGTCAATCAGTGCACTGACTGGAATACCACTGATCTTAGCGCTAAGCACTGATTTATTGAGGCATGAGGGCGAAATCCCAGCTAAAGTAGCGAGCATAGCAGCGGATTGTTGGGTGTTTGAAACACTGTTAGTCTGTTTCAGAGATCGCCAGATCTTAGCATAATGACCCTTTTTCTTGCAATTCATACACAGCCTCTCTAGCTGGACATCGACTGCGAAGATTTCGAGTGTGACCACAAAAGAAGCACTTTAAACCACTAGCTGTAGCTGCAGAAACTGTGTCAACTTTTTCTTCTACACTTTCTTGTCCTCCTGAGCCCTCCAGGTCTAATGAGATTGCCATGGCAGCGTTTGTAGTCCCTGGCTTAGCATAAGAGGCAGAGAGTTTCTGTGCCGTTTCTAGAGTGTGAGCCTGGTCAAAGGCTGACTGTAAGTCTAATGTTTTATTTTCAAGTAAGCGCTGCCTTATTGTGGCAAAACCTGGACCATTAATGAAAGCATCTCTCACATAGTTATCACTGGCTTCTACAGCAGTCACTGCTTTGAACTGACAATCTTTAGCTAATAACTTTAAAGCCTGAAGAAACTGGTTAAGCGACTCACCGGGTTCTTGGCGCCGTGTTGCAAGCACATACCTTGCGAATACTTCATTCTTGGGCTTCACAAACAGTTCTGTTAGGGATTTTACAGCCGCATCATACATAGTGCAGTCAGCTATGTAGTCGAACACACAAGGAACAACGTAGTTTATTAAGAGACGCAGCTTGTCCGCGGTGGGAGTATTTTCTTCTACTGCTAGAGTGAAGTTTTGGAACGTCTTGAGCCAGTGACGCCATTCCTGAGCGGCGTTGGCGGCGTTTGGGTCAGTAGCAAACCGCTCGGGCCGTAGTAACCGCTTCATGTTCACTGTCCCTCTCACATGGTGCACCCGCATCGTATCTGCTAATCTGTAGGATTTACACTTGTTCTGGGTAACAGTGCCACCATATCCAGATTGGTATTGTGCAAGTCCCTGTGGCGCAGTGGACCTACTGTGTAGTGGGTGTTATGGTGTATTAGCCATATACGCCAGTTGTGTGATGCTTGTATCTCGAGATCCCTCACTAGCCTGGGATTTATAAATGGTTATAGTGAAACAGATTTTTTGGTGGTTAATAATTTTTTTTTTCAACGGATACAGGTCCTCTCGTACGTAAAACGTTCGCCTATTTCTAAAACCTATTTCACCTAACACAATCATGCCTACCTTATCCCAACCTAACCTAACCCATCCCAACCTAACCAAGCCTAACCTATCCCAACCTAACCCAATCCAACCTAACCTAATAAAACCTAACCTATCCCATCCTAATCAAGCCACACCTATCCCAAGCTAATCAAGCCTAACCCATCCCATCATAACATAACCTAACCCAGCCATAAACGTCGACAAATGTATAGTAGTAATGAGCAAATTATCGAATTTCTGAAATCAGTACTTTAATTGCTATGACGATACTTAGGGTAACCTATTCCACCCCTGCACTGACGCCATCCAAGCCTCTTTTATCGAAGGTCACCATCCCTCAAAATTAATTACAAAAACTGCAACTAAACTCAGAACGTATCAGATTAATGATCTCTAACAAGGGGAAACAACAACGGCCCTTCCCTGCACCATGGATGATCACCCCTTTCCAAATTACTATCCCGCGCAAAAGGCTAATTAAAGAACAACCCTTGTTTCGAGTTCAGGCAAATAATCAACCCGTCCTCGACTCAAGTCCATTACATCCAGCGGTCAACCCCACAGACGCATTCATAAATTTTTACATGCTGTTTATTCAAAATGGGAATGTTCTCAAATATAAATTAATATTATAATATATTAGCATAGTGTGCATATATAGGCATAGGTTAGGTTAGGTTTTGTTGGCGATTATTTTTATTTGTAGTACGTGGGTGAAGCATTTACAGCGTTGTGGTTCAAACAAAATTCGTCAATGAAGCACTTGTTGCGGAAAGGTTCGAACGAAATCAGTTGTGAGTCGTGTGTAAACCGTTTTTCGTTCATAAACAGGGAGTTTGGCGAGTGCATGGAATCACTTTTGGGTCTTTGTTTGGAGGACGGGCTGCAAATAACAATACTTTAAGCCAGACTGAAGCTCTAGGCACAGAGTGCTCTCTCGCCCAAACTATTTCAGCCCGTCCTCTATACAATGACCCCCAAAGTCCATTCCATGCATCAGCCAAACCCCCTGTTTATGCAACCCGTCCTCAGACCAAGTCCATTCCATCCAGCGGTCGACCACAAAGACGCATTTATAAAATTTAACATGCTGTTCATTCAAAACAAAAATTTTCTCAAATATAAATTAATATAAATTTATATTACCGTATTGTACATATGTAGGCACTGGTCAGGTTAGGTTAGGTGTATAGGTTCTGTTGGCGATTATTTGCATTTGAAGTACGCGGGTGAAGCATTTACAACGTTGTGGTTTGAACAAAATTCGTCAGTGAAGCACTTGTTCTGGAAGTGTTCGGACGTCATCAGTTGTGAAATGTGTGTAAACGGCTTTTCATTCATAAACAGAGGGTTTGACGGATACATGGGATCGACTTTGGGTCTTTGTTTGGAGGACGGGCTGGGAAAGAAAAATGATTTACACACAACTCACAACTGATGACGTCCGAACACTTCCGGAACAAGTGCTTCGCTGTTTTATTCGAACCTTTACTTCGCTACTTTTATTCGAACCACAAAGCTGTAAATGCTTCACCCACGTACTACAAATACAAATAATCGCCAACAGAACCCAAACACCTAACCTAACTTAACCAGTGCCTAAGTGTGCACAATATGCTAATATTATACAGTAGTAATATTAATTTATATTTGAGAAAAGGTTTGTTTCGAATGAACAGAATGTTAAAACTGATGAATGCGTCTCTGAGGACGACCACTGGACAGACAACCCGTCCTCGACTCAAGTCCATTACATTCAGCGATCAACCCCACAGACGCATTCATAAATTTTAACATGCTGTTCATTCAAAACGGGAATTTTCTCAAGTATAAATTAATAATAATATATTGGCATATTGTGTATATATAGGCATAGGTTAGGTTAGGTCAGGTGTTTAGGTTCTGTTGGCGATTATTTGTATTTGTAGTACGTGGGTGAAGCATTTATAGCGTTGTGATTCGAACAAAATTCTTCAGTAAAGCACTTGTTCCGGATATGTTCGAACGTCAGCAGTTGTGAGTCGTGTGTAAACCGCTTTTCATTCATAAACAGGGGTTTGGCGGGTGCATGGAATCACTTTGGATCTTTGTTGGAGGACGGGCTGGACAGAATAGACTTGGTCTGAGGACGGGTTGAACCATTTACACTAATGGTCCAGCCCGTCCTCCAAACAAAGATTCAAAAGTGATTCCATGCACCCGCCAACCCGCTGTTTATGAATGAAAAGCGGTTTACGCACGTCTCACAACTGCTGACGTTCGAACATATCCGGAACAAGTGCTTCACTGACGAATTTTGTTCGAATCACAATGCTATAAATGCTTCACCCACGTACTACAAATACAAATAATCGCCAACAGAACATAAACACCTAACCTAACCTATGCTTATATATACACAATATGCTAATATATTATAATATTAATTTATACTTGAGAAAATTCCCGTTTTGAATGAACAGCATGTTAAAATTTATAAATGCGTCTGTGGGGTTGACCGCTGGATGTAATGGACTTGAGTCGAGGACGGATTGAATGGTCCCATACATCACTCCACTGGTGTTGCAACATCATGCACCAGCACCAACATCATGCACCAGCACCAACATCAGGCACCAGCACGTGTGGGGGGGGGGGGAATGAAATGAAAGTAAGTAGGAAGTGAGTAGAATAAGTAGAAGAGATAGAAGAGTAGATAGGTAGAAGTAGGAAAGTAGATAGTAGAAGTAGAAATGCAGATAGTAGAAGAAGAGAGTAGAAGAAGAAATGCTAGAAGTAGAAGAAGTGAGAAATTGCTGCCACCATCCATTCTAGATCATTTACATACAAGACAAGGAACGGAACTTGTCTGTACCAAAAGATGTTATTACCATGTTTCAACTCTAAACATGTACTCATTAATCTCATGAAACCGTAACTGCTGAGGTTTTCTCATCTCACTCAATACTCTAGGGAACAAAGTTAAAGACCATTTAACGAATAATTTCAATTATATTTCACATACTAAGTATCATAATTTAAGCAATGTTCAAGATATATATATGTAAGTGAGTCTCATCCAAGAATCTGAGAACCCTACAACTGACTGCCCCTGATCATCACACACACACTTGTTTAGTAACGCACCAAGTCGCCTCAATGTTCAACTCACCAAGTGTCTGCAGCTTCCGTTGAATAGAGAGAGAGGGGGGGGGAAGGGGAGGGGGGGGGGTCGGTAGTTGACAGAGACTCTCCCGCCCCACCGGCTGACAGCCTATCTCGACGGCTGGCCGCTGCTGGCTATTCTTCTGTCTTTTGCTCTGCTTCTGCTCTCGAATCTATCGCTCTCCGAGTATATATTGGGGAACCTAGTAGCTAACTCCGCCCACAAGTAGATAGCCTCGGGCACTCTACCAGCCACTCCTTAAACGTCGGTATGTTTGAAGGCTACCAGGCTAAATTATAAGATTAGCGGGAGCCAGGTGAGATTCGCATGATCTGACCTCAGGTCAACTTGGTGGTCATTAACACTAGAGGTGAGATCCAGGCCGACAACTGGCGGCTCTCAAATTCCTTGTCTGTGACTCGCTGAACTATATGTATATATTAAATATAACTAACCCAAACACCTATTGGTTTACACACCAACATCATGCACCAGCACCAACATCAGGCACCAGCACCAACATCATGCGCCAGCACCAACATCAGGCACCAGCACCAACATCATGCACCAGCACCAACATCATGCACCAACACCAACATCATGCACCAGCACCAACATCATGCACCAGTACCAACATCATGCACCAGTACCAACATCATGCACCAGCACCAACATCATGCACCAGCACCAACATCATGCACCAGCACCAACATCATGCACCAGCACCAACATCATGCACCAGCACCAACATCATGCACCAGCACCAACATCATGCACCAGCACCAACATCATGCACCAGCACCAACATCATGCACCAGTACCAACATCATGCACCAGTACCAACATCATGCACCAGCACCAACATCATGCACCAGCACCAACATCATGCACCAGCACCAACATCATGCACCAGCACCAACATCATGCACCAGCACCAACATCAGGCACCAGCACCAACATCATGCACCAGCACCAACATCATGCACCAGCACCAACATCATGCACCAGTACCAACATCATGCACCAGCACCAACATCATGCACCAGCACCAACATCATGCACCAGCACCAACATCATGCACCAGTACCAACATCATGCACCAGCACCAACATCATGCAGCAGCACCAACATCATGCAGCAGCACCAACATCATGCAGCAGCACCAACATCAGGCAGACATATATGAAGTGATCATGGAGGCAGGAGGGAGGGAAGTAAGGAGTGTAGGAGTGTTGGCGAGGAGTGAGGTTGGTCCCGCAGAGACCCCGCTGCCCGAGGTTACCATGGGATGGAGTCTGGCGGCCCTCCCGACGCTCCTTGACCCCTCCCCCCGGGCTTTACTCACCCGCAACACTCTTCACGCCCATGACTGTAGCCTGGCGGCCCTCACCCAGTCCCCAACACGGTTCACGCCCATGACTGTAGCCTGGCGGCCCTCACCCAGTCCCCAACACGGTTCACGCCCATGACTGTAGCCTGGTGGTCCTACCCCAGTCCCCAACACGGTTCACGCCCATGACTGTAGCCTGGTGGCCCTACCCCAGTCCCCAACACAGTTCACGCCCATGACTGTAGCCTGGTGGTCCTACCCCAGTCCCCAACACGGTTCACGCCCATGACTGTAGCCTGGTGGCCCTCACACAGTCCCCAACACGGTTCACGCCCATGACTGTAGCCTGGTGGTCCTACCCCAGTCCCCAACACGGTTCACGTCCATGACTGTAGCCTGGTGGCCCTACNAAATATTTCCTTGATATCCCCAGAGTCAAACTTAATCTGTGTAAATACTCTATGCAAATAAAGGGACCCAGTCTATGGAACACACTTTCTAATGAGTTAAAAAGCTGTTCAACTTTTGCCTGATTCAAAAACAAAACCAAAAAGTACTTAATTCATCTTCATAACTTCCTACCTTGTGCTTTAAACTTGCACTGTAAGTAAAGTAAATTTTTCAGGAAAATACCATAGTTGATTTAGAAACTTAATGTTGGATTTATAGATAGAGCTAGTACATACAATACCTAAAGTCGCATAGTACGCATAGCGTTTCAGGCACTGTATCTAGTGCTACCCAATCCCACAATATTTATTTACCTAAGCCAAACAACTTTACCAATGTGATCATTGCTGCTGTCTTATATGTGCTATCAATATGCTGTATTGTGCCGATTAATCTTTGTTAAATTATCAATCAAGCTGTCAATGCTACCAATTAGAGCTATCGAAGTACTTTAATATACTTACTAATCTCTCATTTTTGTCTTACAATGTACCTGTTAACATTTTATAATTTTGCTAAAATTTACCTACTTAAAATTATCTGTTAGATTAAGGAGCTGCCGGAAAAGCTGCGCGTACTAGTGGCTTTACAAGAATGTAAACACCATGTGATGTACCCGCACAAACCCACTGTACCTTCTTGTATATACATAAATAAAATAAAAAAATATACACCTCCTCCTGTGCTCTAATAATCGTATCTCTACTCTTCAACAAACAATTGGGATCTCTAACTTTTCCTGATATAATAAGAAATGTTAGAGTAATAATATCAGTGTAGCGGATTTTTATGAATTCTTCCAATGCTATGATTCGATAGCATTTTATACAAACAGTTTAATTCGAACCTATTAAAACTTAATATTTCTGCAATATTTCACTTCCAATTTGGCGTCAAACTAAAGTACATCATTGATACTATAATAAAGTTATACAATTTTATCTACTTTACATTACATGGATACAGTATATGCATAATTGGTCACTATAATTTATTATGAGTTATGATATGTTTAGAAGTGAGAACTATTAGTCTGGAGAGAACAAAGTGTGGACGGGAGAGAGTGACAAAGTGAGCCTGGGATATGGTTACCTATGGCAAATAACTGCATAAATTCTGCCCGAAACGCTTTGCGTCATAGTGGCTTTAGGCATTGTATGTACTAGCTCAATCTATAAATCCATCAATGTTTGCTTCACACCTTGTATGTATGCACTTTACCTGAATAAACATTTGAATTTGAATTTGCAGGTAACGAGTGGTCCAGTACTGAGTATTCTAACCGCAAACTCTGAAGAAGAGGAGCTAGGGCACGCTATTCACCATTACAGTGGTGACTGACCAGTTATCACTGATTTTAGACTAAATGGTACGAGATTCCTGGAGCTTTGTAATAAATTTATTCATGCAGGAATATTACAAGACATCCACATGGTCTTCCCAAAGTTTGCTAGCGCACGCTAGTAGACTCCACTCATCCCATGTTTGACTAACCCATCCTACGAGAGGATGATTTCTGATGAAACTACCTAGGTTTTTGTCCAACACTATAAAGCCTGTAACGTTTCTCTTGTTACGTAAAGTAGGGTGACAATAAATACATACACTAAGAATATAGATATTTTTGGACGAATGTAGTATACAGAAGTTTGCAGGTGACACTTGGTGAGCAATGGTGTGATAGAGAGTTGAGTGAACTGAGAGTTGGTACAGTATCTCTCAGGTGTCTGTTCTAAACCACACTTGAAAGTTGACTGGTTATTACTGTTGTTGTTATAGATTCAGCTACTGGGAACAAAAAGTTCCAAGTAGCACGGGCTATGGTGAGCCCGTAACTTACCTGGCACAGGAGCGGGGCAAGTAGCACAGGCTATAGTGAGCCGTAGTAGACTTACCTGGCACAGAGAGCGGTGCTGGGTTTATTACTGATTGATGATTGATGAAGATTAAGCCACCCAAAAGGTGGCACGGGCATGAATAGCCATAAGAGGTGCCCTTTGAGCCATTACCAGTATCAATAGCTGATACTGGAGCTCTGTGGAGGTGCGATTGCACCCTGCTTGACGGGAGATGTCTCCCCGTTATTACTGATTGATTGATTGATGAAGATTAAGCCACCCAAAGGTGGCACGGGCATGAATAGCCCATAAGTGGTGGCCCTTTTGAGCCATTGCCAGTATCAAGAGCTGATACTGGAGATCTGTGGAGGTGCAACTGCACCCTGCGTGACGGGAGATGTCTCCCGTAGTTATTACTGATTGATGATTGATGAAGATTAAGCCACCCAAAAGGTGGCACGGGCATGATTAGCCCGTAAGTGGTAGCCCTTTTGAGCCATTACCAGTATCAATAGCTGATACTGGAGATCTGTGGAGGTGCAACTGCACCCTGCGTGACGGGAGATGTCTCCCGTAGTTATTACTGGCTTCTCTTTTGCTTATATGCTCGGACAACACCTCACCGTTCTCCAAAGGTTGGAAGGAATTTTAACTGTAAGTAGAGAAAGGGCTTGAGTTTCGTAATTAGTGCTAATGAGAGCTTTACCTTCCTCATTAGGCTAATGTGTTTGGAGCGAGTATATTATTGGGATAATCTACTTGCAACAAGCCTAATACTTCATATAGACTACGAAACACAACGCTATATACCTCAACCTTTTAATAATTCAACAAAATATGAGAGAAGCGAAGGGAGGTGCCGCCAACACTCAAGGGCCAAGCCAAGCTGGACAGTTAGGGGTGAAGAGCAGCGCAAGATATGTTGTTGCGTGGCCAGTGCAAGACGAGGAGGGGCGACCTCACGACGAGGAGGGGCGACCTCACGACGAGGAGGGGCGACCTCACGACGAGGAGGGGCGACCTCACGACGAGGAGGAGCGACCTCACGACGAGGAGGGGCGACCTCACGACAAGGAGGGGCGACCTCACGACGAGGAGGGGCGACCTCACGACGAGGAGGGGCGACCTCACGACGAGGAGGGGCGACCTCACGACGAGGAGGGGCGACCTCACGACGAGGAAGGGCGACCTCACGACGAGGAAGGGCGACCTCACGACGAGGAAGGGCGACCTCACGACGAGGAGGGGCGACCTTAAGACGAGGCGGAGCGACGTCAAAATGGGGCGGGACGACCTCAAGGCAGGGCGGGGCGATCTCAAGACGGGGGCGGGGCGACCTCAAGACAGGGCGGAGCGACCTCAGGAGAGGGCTGGGCGACTTCAGAAGAGTGCAAGGTGGCAGGAGGAAGGGGCGGAGCGGCCTCAGTTCGGGTAGAGGCGGCGTGGCGGACGCTCCAGCCAAGGGAACCTCCCTCGCCAGTAAGTGAACACCAGGTGGCACTTCCTGTTTCTGTGTTGTGGTGTTTATAGTGAGTGTAGCAGGACTCTGCCGGGGTGTACTGGCGCAGGTGTTCCTGCAACAGTTGGGAGGATGGTAAATTTTTTCTGCAATGACCATTGTATATCTTGTATTATTATTTAGTAATCCTTCAGTGGGATTTGGGATGCATTATTATGATATTTTACGCAGGTGGATACAGGAGCACACGGCTTCTGACTCTTGTTACCATGCTTATCTCTTTACACAGCTGATGTTAAGCCTTACCCTACTAATTTTAACTGCAACACAACCCGCCAATCGGTTCACAACCAGGTTCCCCAATAACTGTTGCGTGGACAGAGCGAATAGTTAAAGACTGGTGCCCCGTCGATGCTTCCTGCCTAAGGGGTCATTTGAGCGGAAATTAAAAGATGTTCAATGTCAACCAAAATTTTCTGACTAGTTGTATATGAAAAGGGCTGCAATTGTTCCAAGTTTCAGTATTGCAGCCTCAATAGAAAGGGAGATTTAATTTTTTTTTTCAACGAATATTACACATTTTCAAGTGAGTTCAAACCTTTCACCTTTTCAGATATAACCATTCTATGACACTTTTCTGACACATTAGCATATAATAAAGGATCTGTAGCCGGGGATTTTCCAAAACATCTTTAGTTTTCCTAATATAAATAGTCAAAGTTCCCCCAAAATTATGCAAATATATCATGTTTATTTGCTATTATAAAATCAATAAATGAACTTAGGGAGACAAAACCGCCCCAGATTTTAGAGACATAAACTTTACATATAAGGTGTAAGTTTCATGTAAATTGAATAAAATGAAAGACTTTCAAGTTGTTTATGTTACTTGAAAAATAAATAATTAAAATATAAAGTCTAAGTTGCTGCCATCTGTGGCTGAGGTGGAAATCAACCAATTTCCTCCAAAATTGGCACCCTTACAGATAGGCTTACGTGCAGTCAGGTGAATAAGTTTCATGCAAATCGTCCGATAAATAAATAAGAAAAAATATCAATTTTGTTAACTACTTTTTTAATAAAACTAATTATAATTTGTTTTTAATATATGCTATTGTGATAGCTGAAAGTCATAGACATGATTTCAGTTGACACTTGTGTTTGATAATCGTTTTTGACCATTTTGGAATTTTTTTACACATAATTCAATATTTTTTTCTCCCTTCCAATTTATGCTACGATGCTGAGACTTGGACCAGATGAAACCCTTTTCATATAAAACTCGTCAAAAAAGTTTGATTGAAATCGAACGAGTTTTCATTTATTGTATTAAACTCCCACTTGGCCCCTAAGTCTCGAACCCATCCAAAATCGGTAACAAGGTGCAACTCATCCTCCTAAAATGATAGTACGTACATTAACTGTTTGGTGGAAAGTACCAATATTGTTACGTTTAGGCGGGAAGAGAAACAAGTATTCCAGTATTCCACTGGAATACTAGAAGTCAATTCTTCTGTCACAGGCAATCTACTTAATGCATCAGCTACAACATTATTCTTGCCTGGCTTAAACTCTAAATCATACTCAAACTGCGAGAGTAGCAATGCCCATCTTTAAATTCTAGCATTAGCATTCACTGGAATTTGTTTACCTATGCCAAACAATCCTAGCAGGTGTTTATGGTATGTTCTAGCAAGAAATTTCCTCCCCAGCAGAAAATACCTGTTTTTTTTTACAACATACACCAAAGCTAATTCTTCTTTGTCTAATTGAGAATAATTTTGTTCTGCAGGAGATAATTTCTTGCTAGAAAAATATACTACTTTATCCTGACCATCTACTTTCTGTAGTAATACACATCCCACTCCTACTGCGGAAACATCTACCTCCAGTTTTAAAGGGAGTCTACCAATAAAATTAGTAAGCACTGGAGAATTTATCAATTCCTGCTTAATATTCCTGAAGGCATTCTCCTCTCTTGTTGCCCACTTAATTCTAGCCCCTTTTTTCAACAATTCATACAAGGGTGCTAATTTTGTTGAAAAGGTCTTCACGAACTTACAAAAATATGTAACCATCCCAACAAAAGACTGTACTTCCCCCACTGATATTGTGGCTGGGGCATCTACTATAGCAGCTACATCTTTATGAGAAGGAGTAAAGCCCTTACCAGAAATATGATGCCCCAGGTATTCAATGGCCCTGGTCTTCAATGTTGTTTTAACGTTATTAATCTTCACATTGTGCTCTTGCAGGTGATTCAAAAACTGTTCTAATCTAATATCATGCACTTCTTCATTCTCCCACATACAATAATGTCATCTAAAAAGCTAGCCACACCCTCAATGTTTTCTAACAACTGGAACATGAATCTCTGAAAAATTGCTGGAGACGAGGAGAGTCCCAAAAGGAAATCTTTATACTTAAATAAGCCCTTGTGGGTATTACTCACTAACAATTTCTGGCTCTCCTCCTCTACAGGAATTTGCAAGTAGGCATCTTTCAGGTCAATCTTAGAAAAGATTGCCAACCTTGCAGACCACTGACAGCAACTCACCTATCTTAGGTAAAGGATACTTCTCACAATGAATGCGGTTATTTAATTCTTTAAAATCTGCACAGATTCTCATGGATTTTCGGTCTGTCTTCAACACTGGTACAATTGGGGCTGCCCACTCATTATGTATAAATTGCTCTAAGATGCCTGCTGCCATCTGTTTTTCCAGGGCTGATTCTACCAGTTGCCCCGTAATGGAATGGAACTGTTCTTGAATTGAAAAATTTAGGTGAAGCCCACTTTTCAGGTGAATTTTTGCCACCCATGCTATTAATTGGCTTACCTGCCTCCATTGAATATTTTTCCAACATATCTTCGGCACTTTTAATTGTTTTAACTATCGACAATTCATCTAGGCCTGCCAAGAAATTCCCACCTTCTCCATGAGATCCTTACCACATAGGCTAGGATTATGTGAATCCACTACATAAAAATCCTGGAGAATTTCTTTTTCATTATAGCCTGCTTTTGCGACACCTTGCCATAGACCTTAATTGGTATATTATCATATGCACTTAATGATTTTCTACAGAGTTTTACATTCAATTGCAAGGTATCTGCTCAATCTCTAGACAATGTTGACACTGCAGCACCAGTGTCCAGTTGCAAGGGAACTAACTTCCCATAATTACAAAACTTACCGTTGTGACTTCACCGAACATACCTTTTCTTTCACGAAATATAGTTGCTTTCCTCACTGCAGCTTCTTCAGACGGTTTACCTTCCTATACTGCCTTGACCACAGTACCACTACCTCTACTGCCTTGACCACAGTACCACTACTCTACACTGCTTCTTGACCACAGTACCCACTACCTACTACTGCCTTGACCACAGTACCACTACCTCTTCCTCCTGCATTCCCTGGTCGTTCTCCTCTCTTCAGGCCCTTGTTGTTCCTATTCATGTATTCTCTACACTCTTTTCTCAAGTGTCCCTCCTTGTTACAAAAGTTGCACATGTAGTCACGAAACTTGCACTTGCTACTACTGTGCTCGTATCCACGGTTGTTACATCTGGGTTTAGCCCTCTACGACATAATTTCTTGAGTAGTAGGATTTCTTATTTCCAAAAGCTCTTTCCAGGTCAAAATCTTCTCTAGTACTGTCCATACAATGATCGATTGTAGATCCACGTTTTCTGCCATCAGGTTAGGAAAAAATATCTCATTTTCTACTGCATGTAACAACCGGTCCCTCACCCCGGCCGTCAAAACTGTGCTCCAAATTGCAGTGGTTAGCCAATGCCTTCAATTCCGCATATAATCCTGTAAGGATTCCTGCTGCTTTTTTGTCCTCTTCTGGAAATCCATCAAACTCCTGTGATATGAGGGTTTCACAACATAATGACGTTTAAGCAGGGTAATCAGGTCTTCATAGGTCTTCAGTGGAGTAACTCTTGTGCACACAAGTTACCCAGGACACTATTTACTTCTGTACCCAGTGGAAACTAAGAGTACCACTTTCTGTTGGCGTCCTCCTTAAGCTCATGGTACTGGAAGCTGCTTCCAGCAGGCGAGCCACAGGTCCAGTGAGATTCTTGGTGGCATTAAACGGCTCCATTGAGATAAGTGGGGTAGCCAGAGCCACACGGTGGGTTTGCACAACTCACCGTGTTTATAATTCCTCCACCCGTCCACACGACGGGTGCTTTCTGCTTCTCCTGATCCTCACACCTCATCTTGTACCTGGGCTCTCTACCTAGGGTTTAATAATCATGGTCGCCAATGTTACGGTTAAGTTTAGGCCGGAAAGAGAAACAATCTTTGTTCACTCATGGTTTATTTTCAACAACAACAACAATGACATCACAGGTAACGGACATAACTCTACTAACCCTGTGAGTTATTGTGGGACCTACGTAAGCTTTCGATATTGTCAACCACCAAAACCTTCTCTTAAGTTACATCATTATGGAGTTAGAGTTAATCCCTCCAAAATACCTTCAGTCTACCTTACTGACAGCTACAGTATGTTTCTGTGAATAATTCAATTTCTCCCACCATACTCATAAACATGGTGTTCCACAGGGCAGCACACTTGGCCATCTCCTCTTTCTCATCTACATTAATGACCTTCCTAATGCTCTCAAACCTCTAATCAATCTTATTTGCTGATGACACAACCTTCATTTTCTCCAGTCCTGACCCTCTTGCTCTAAATGTCACAGTGAATACTGAACTAAATAAAAGTCCATCTTTGGCTAACTGCTAACAAACTCACCCTTAACATTGACAAAACTTTCTATATTTTGTTTGGTATATAAATCCTCGAATCAAATTAATCTAAGATAAACAATATCCAAATTAGTAACAAGTTGATGGCAAATTCCTTGGTGTCCTCATCGATAACAAGCTGAATTTCCAGGGGCACATTCTAAATATAGCAAAAAAAAAATTCTAAAACTGTTGGCATTCTTTCTAAGATCAGATATTTGTACTCGCCCTGCCCTGGTGACGCTCTATTACTCTCTCATCTATCCTTATCTCCCTATGGTATTTGTGCTTGGGGTTCTACTACCCAAAATCATTTACGGCCTCTAATTACTCACAGAAAGCTGCTATAAGAAACAATACCTAACTCTGGCCCCAGACATCACTCAGTAACCTTATTCAAATCTCTGAATATTTTAGATATTAAGTCATTGCACNCCATCTTCCTCAGCACACACCCCTCTCCATCTTCCTCAGCACACACCCTCCATCTTCCTCAGCACCACACCCTCCATCTTCCTCATCACACACACACACCCCTCCATCTTCCTCAGCACACACCATCCATCTTCCTCAGTACACACACACCCTCCATCTCCCTCAGCACGCACCCTCCATCTTCCTCAGTACACACACACCCTCCATCTTCCTCAGCACACACACCTCTCCATCTCCCTCAGCACACACCCTCCATCTTCCTCAGCACACCCTCCTCCATCTTCCTCAGCACACACACACACCCCTCCATCTTCCTCAGCACACACCCTCCATCTTCCTCAGTACACACACACCCTCCATCTTCCTCAGCACACACCCTCCATCTTCCTCAGTACACACACACCCTCCATCTTCCTCAGCACACACACCCTCCATCTTCCTCAGTACACACACACCCTCCATCTTCCTCAGTACACACACACCCTCCATCTTCCTCAGCACACACCCTCCATCTTCCTCAGTACACACACACCCTCCATCTTCCTCAGTACACACACCCTCCATCTTCCTCAGTAACACACACACCCTCCATCTTCCTCAGCACACACACCCCTCCATCTTCCTCAGCACACACCATCCATCTCCCATAGTAAGTCTCGCAATATATATCTCTGTTACACTAAACATGGAAAGGACCTACTATATCTTATTTGGAAGCAAATCAACAAATGCAATTCAGCTTCAGATAGGTAACGTTAACATCAGTAATAAAAATGATGGAAAGTTTCTTGGCCTATTCCTAGACAAGAGACTCAACTTCAGTACCCACATACAGCTTATAACTAAGAAAGTCTCTAAAACAGTTGGTATACTCTCCAAAATCAGATATTATGTACCTAACTCTGCTCTCCTCACTATATTATGCACTAATCTATCCCTATCTTTATTATGGTATCTGTGCATGGGGGTTCAACCACTGCAAACCACCTCAAGTCCATCATCACCCAGCAAAAATCTACTATCAGAATAATAACAAACTCTGATTTTAGATAACACTCAGCTCCTTTGTTTAAATCCCTAACTATGCTAAACATAACCGCACTCCACATGCAGGCGATGAGTCACAATAACGTGGCTAAAGTATGTTGACCAGACCACACACTAGATAGTGAAGAGACGACGACGTTTCGGTCCGTCCTGGACCATTCTCAAGTTGATTCTCAATCGCCTTGAGAATGGTCCAGGACGGACCGAAACGTCGTCGTCCCTTCACCTTCTAGTGTGTGGTTTGCTCACTCCACACATTTTCTTGTGTCAATTACATTTACAAACCCTGTTCTTAAATGCAAACTCTGCTCTGAAACTCTCCCTGGACAGATGTAATAGGACCCATAATCACCACACCAGAAATAAATATTTCCTTGATATCCCCAGAGTCAAACTTAATCTGTGTAAATACTCTATGCAAATAAAGGTACCCAGTCTATGGAACACACTTTCTAATGAGTTAAAAAGCTGTCCAACTTTTGCCTCATTCAAAAACAAAACCAAAAAGGACTTAATTTCATCTTCATAACTTCCTACCTTGTGCTGTAAACTTGCACTGTAAGTAAAGTAAATTTTATTCAGGAAAATACATACATAGTTGATTTAGAAACTTAATGTTGGATTTATAGATAGAGCTAGTACATACAATACCTAAAGTCGCATAGTACGCATAGCGTTTCAGGCACTGTATCTAGTGCTACCCAATCCCACAATATTTATTTACCTAAGCCAAACAACTTTACCAATGTGATCATTGCTGCTGTCTTATATGTGCTATCAATATGCTGTATTGTGCCGATTAATCTTTGTTAAATTATCAATCAAGCTGTCAATGCTACCAATTAGAGCTATCGAAGTACTTTAATATACTTACTAATCTCTCTCATTTTTGTCTTACAATGTACCTGTTAACATTTTATAAATTTTGCTAAAATTTACCTACTTAAAATTATCTGTTAGATTAAGGAGCTGCCGGAAAAGCTGCGCGTACTAGTGGCTTTACAAGAATGTAAACACCATGTGATGTACCCGCACAAACCCACTGTACCTTCTTGTATATACATAAATAAAATAAAAAAATATACACCTCCTCCTGTGCTCTAATAATCGTATCTCTACTCTTCAACAAACAATTGGGATCTCTAACTTTTCCTGATATAATAAGAAATGTTAGAGTAATAATATCAGTGTAGCGGATTTTTATGAATTCTTCCAATGCTATGATTCGATAGCATTTTATACAAACAGTTTAATTCGAACCTATTAAAACTTAATATTTCTGCAATATTTCACTTCCAATTTGGCGTCAAACTAAAGTACATCATTGATACTATAATAAAGTTATACAATTTTATCTACTTTACATTACATGGATACAGTATATGCATAATTGGTCACTATAATTTATTATGAGTTATGATATGTTTAGAAGTGAGAACTATTAGTCTGGAGAGAACAAAGTGTGGACGGGAGAGAGTGACAAAGTGAGCCTGGGATATGGTTACCTATGGCAAATAACTGCATAAATTCTGCCCGAAACGCTTTGCGTCATAGTGGCTTTAGGCATTGTATGTACTAGCTCAATCTATAAATCCATCAATGTTTGCTTCACACCTTGTATGTATGCACTTTACCTGAATAAACATTTGAATTTGAATTTGCAGGTAACGAGTGGTCCAGTACTGAGTATTCTAACCGCAAACTCTGAAGAAGAGGAGCTAGGGCACGCTATTCACCATTACAGTGGTGACTGACCAGTTATCACTGATTTTAGACTAAATGGTACGAGATTCCTGGAGCTTTGTAATAAATTTATTCATGCAGGAATATTACAAGACATCCACATGGTCTTCCCAAAGTTTGCTAGCGCACGCTAGTAGACTCCACTCATCCCATGTTTGACTAACCCATCCTACGAGAGGATGATTTCTGATGAAACTACCTAGGTTTTTGTCCAACACTATAAAGCCTGTAACGTTTCTCTTGTTACGTAAAGTAGGGTGACAATAAATACATACACTAAGAATATAGATATATATTTGGACGAATGTAGTATACAGAAGTTTGCAGGTGACACTTGGTGAGCAATGGTGTGATAAGAGAGTTGAGTGAACTGAGAGTTGGTACAGTATCTCTCAGGTGTCTGTTCTAAACCACACTTGAAAGTTGACTGGTTATTACTGTTGTTGTTATAGATTCAGCTACTGGGAACAAAAAGTTGCAAGTAGCACGGGCTATGGTGAGCCCGTAACTTACCTGGCACAGGAGCGGGGCAAGTAGCACAGGCTATAGTGAGCCGTAGTAGACTTACCTGGCACAGAGAGCGGTGCTGGGTTTATTACTGATTGATTGATTGATGAAGATTAAGCCACCCAAAAGGTGGCACGGGCATGAATAGCCCATAAGAGGTGGCCCTTTTGAGCCATTACCAGTATCAATAGCTGATACTGGAGCTCTGTGGAGGTGCGATTGCACCCTGCGTGACGGGAGATGTCTCCCCGTTATTACTGATTGATTGATTGATGAAGATTAAGCCACCCAAAAGGTGGCACGAGCATGAATAGCCCATAAGTGGTGGCCCTTTTGAGCCATTGCCAGTATCAAGAGCTGATACTGGAGATCTGTGGAGGTGCAACTGCACCCTGCGTGACGGGAGATGTCTCCCGTAGTTATTACTGGCTTCTCTTTTGCTTATATGCTCGGACAACACCTCACCGTTCTCCAAAGGTTGGAAGGAATTTTAACTGTAAGTAGAGAAAGGGCTTGAGTTTCGTAATTAGTGCTAATGAGAGCTTTACCTTCCTCATTAGGCTAATGAGTTTGGAGCGAGTATATTATTGGGATAATCTACTTGCAACAAGCCTAATACTTCATATAGACTACGAAACACAACGCTATATACCTCAACCTTTTAATAATTCAACAAAATATGAGAGAAGCGAAGGGAGGTGCCGCCAACACTCAAGGGCCAAGCCAAGCTGGACAGTTAGGGGTGAAGAGCAGCGCAAGATATGTTGTTGCGTGGCCAGTGCAAGACGAGGAGGGGCGACCTCACGACGAGGAGGAGCGACCTCACGACGAGGAGGGGCGACCTCACGACGAGGAGGGGCGACCTCACGACGAGGAGGGCGACCTCACGACGAGGAGGGGCGACCTCACGACGAGGAGGAGCGACCTCACGACGAGGAAGGGCGACCTCACGACGAGGAGGGGCGACCTCACGACGAGGAGGAGCGACCTCACGACGAGGAGGGACGACCTCACGACGAGGAGGAGCGACCTCACGACGAGGAGGAGCGACCTCACGACGAGGAGGGGCGACCTCACGACGAGGAAGGGCGATCTCACGACGAGGAGGGGCGACCTCACGACGAGGAGGGGCGACCTCACGACGAGGAGGGGCGACCTCACGACGAGGAGGGGCGACCTCACGACGAGGAGGAGCGACCTCACGACGAGGAGGAGCGACCTCACGACGAGGAGGGGCGACCTCACGACGAGGAGGGGCGACCTCACGACGAGGAGGGGCGACCTCACGACGAGGAGGGGCGACCTCACGACGAGGAGGGCGACCTCACGACGAGGAGGGGCGACCTCACGACGAGGAGGGGCGACCTCACGACGAGGAGGGGCGACCTCACGACGAGGAAGGGCGATCTCACGACGAGGAGGGGCGACCTCACGACGAGGAGGGGCGACCTCACGACGAGGAGGGGCGACCTCACGACGAGGAAGGGCGACCTCACGACGAGGAAGGGCGACCTCACGACGAGGAGGGGCGACCTTAAGACGAGGCGGAGCGACGTCAAAATGGGGCGGGACGACCTCAAGGCAGGGCGGGGCGACCTCAAGACAGGGCGGAGCGACCTCAGGAGAGGGCTGGGCGACTTCAGAAGAGTGCAAGGTGGCAGAGGAAGGGGCGGAGCGGCCTCAGTTCGGGTAGAGGCGGCGTGGCGGACGCTCCAGCCAAGGGAACCTCCCTCGCCAGTAAGTGAACACCAGGTGGCACTTCCTGTTTCTGTGTTGTGGTGTTTTAGTGTGAGTGTAGCAGACTCTGCCGGGGTGTACTGGCGCAGGTGTTCCTGCAACAGTTGGGAGGATGGTAAATTTTTTCTGCAATGACCATTGTATATCTTGTATTATTATTTAGTAATCCTTCAGTGGGATTTGGGATGCATTATTATTTAACCATGTTAAAGACTGTACCTCTCTCAACCAGTTTAAGATTAAACTAAACACTACCTAATAAATTCCCTGTAACCTACCTTACCCCTCTATTGTCAACCCATGTCTGATTTTTTTTTTTTTTAATCA
>WNGS01135237.1:20886034-20908050 GCA_020271785.1 Procambarus virginalis
CGACTTGTTCACCTGTGCTGTGACAGCTGCATGCGCCAGCCTTGATTTGGGCCTCTGGCAGTACGATGATCTCAACCAAGAGGGATTTATGCAATTTGTTTTTTGCAAGATGGCATCGTTATTGGAAGTCCTGGGACCGGGGATGCAAAGCCGTGTACCAGTGGAAGATTTGAATCTTACGATATACAGTAGTATACTAACAAACATATGTTGGGTGGCTCACCCCCTTTCCCCATGATATCATAGCGGGTATAATACAGAGGTTAAGGACACTCCGGATAACCTGAAAGAGAAGAGTCTTGGATGGGGTACCAAGGTAACAGGAACAACCCACATAGACCCCATTGATGCAGAAGCTGTGGCGCAGAAGCAGTGGCAGAGAGCCACTACTGGACAAAACACATGATGCACCCCCGGCCAGACCAACCAAACATCAATGACCAAAGGACCCCTTTGGAAGCCAACTGACATGTTTCTTTGCCAAAAAAAAAAGAAAGAGCTGGATGCAAGCAAACAAACCATCCACCATGGGCAAAAGAGAAAAAGCCCTTGCACTGCAGAAGACTATGAATTCCCCCACCTGACAACCAGAAGCAAGAGAGAAACCAAAAAACAAAGCCTTCAGGAAACCATAACGGACTTAAGAGGACACAGTAAATCGAGCAAACAAAAGGGAAGAAAGAACACGGTTAGGGACCAAGTAGACTAAAGCAGTGCATGAGCAGGGCGAAGGTGAACAACACACGAGAAGCTTGTAAAACCGAGATGAAGTAGCACTGATTCCGAACATAAGTTGCAAGGGCTCACGAATTGCTGCAGGATGTGATTCAATGGTATTTAGAATAAAATGCTGATCAAGAAAAAGTCAAACCAAAAAAGGAGGGGACAACCTGCTCAGAAACAGAAAGAAAGCGACAAAGATAAAGGAAATGACGAAACGAGTGTCACAATACCTCATATTGATGCCTCAAAGAAGATGCAGGTGGGACAAAATCAAAGCAACCACCTAATCACCACAGAGTGACGATAAGCACACACAAAAAATTCCAGATGTGTAGTGTGAACGAAGGTCGAACCAACAAAGTACGTCACCATGCAGTCCTCTGATAGAGGCAAAGTCATGGAAAAATGCCAGTCTAGACACTGAGAAAGTAGAGATAGAAACCAAGGCCAAACCAACTACCAAGAAGCCAAAAAGATCACTCTTCCCCCCAATGGGACCCCAGGCATGCCAGGACTGGAGCAACAGCCAAACAAGGGAAGAAAAGAGCTATAGGAACCCCCATCTTGACCAGTCCAGCCGATGGCACCTACTGCAAGCAACTTGTAATCAGGAAACAGCGATGTGTGATGAGGGAGACGCCGACACCACACCAATGTGAGGAAGTCCACATTCAGGTGCCCGAACATCCTGCAAAGCCGCAGGAAGAAGGCAGCAAAGACGGTCCATTCCGTGGAAATGGGAAGGAACCGGGACAGACCGACTACGAGGATGCTGGAGACACTGTGGACAAGAATGACAGGACTAAACCAAGAACCCAGTAGATGAGTTACATGCAGAGTCCAACTCCAAAGAAGCAAGGACAGAAGTGAACCCCCAGTTCAGATAATGATCTATGGTAGAACAGTCTGAATGGAACCAGATCATGGAGATTGGAGGAATCTGAACTCTCTGAAGCGCTTGTCAAATTGCCACAAACTCCTGAACCATACTGTGCACCTGACAAAGGGGTGGAGACCAAGGATGCTGGCTGGCCTGGTTAGTGCTAGTCACAAAGCCACAACCAAGAGCCGAGGCATCCTTGAAGATGTCAAGCGAGGGCAGAGGACGGCGCTAGCGAAATGAACCCTTGTAACTGGGGCCAATCTTTAACCTGCCTTCTACTGGTTAAATGCTGGCCGTTATTAGTTCTATTTATCCCAAAGTTCTCAATGTAACCTTCAGTCCAATTCCTCGAATCTAAAATGTTTGATTGCTTAGATATCATGACACGAGGACATTTAACCTTCTAAGCTACACTGCAAACTCTGAGAGACGGCCGCCACCACCCGACTTCGTAAAACCCACTAAATATTTCCCCCAACTGACAGTGAAGCAGGAAACTGTCAATTAGGCAAAATCCCTGAAAGTGGATCCCCAATATGCAAAAGGAGGGATGAGATTACTTTAAGTATGTGGAATTAACTAAGTTACAAAAGGGGTTATAATATATCTTAAATACAAAGAGGGATGCTTGTAAAGTTCACTGAGTTTATTCAACAAAAAAATAGCACAGCAAAAATATAAATGGGTGGGAAATTCACTACACAATAGAATTCATTCAATTAATCATTTATTTTACGAAAAGTTATTATATGAACACTCCCGAAACTGAAACACAGTATATTCTAACTGAAATTCTTCCTAAAATGGAGGCAATGATATGAACCTAAAATGTGGAATATAATAACTGCACAAAAACTACAAGATAAGCACACTTTTACCTTAAATATCACAACCAGGCCTAGATGACCACCGCCTTGGCGTCATGATGACGTCATGCTCGTTTGCAAATTTTCTTTTGAAGAGTTCTGTCCACTCGCTCGGCTTTCGGTAGCAATAGTTTCACCAGAATAGGGGGTTTGGTTTGGGGCACCTATCTTTCTGGATGCCAGATCTGGTCGATGGCAGACACAGAATGCTCCTAACAACACGAAGGGTTTCTGTAGGTCATTGCTCCTCGTGTCTTTCTTGAGGGGGCCAGGTTCTGGTTTGTGATTCCCGGTAGGCAAGAACTCTGTGCACATTGACTGATGCCAGAAAGTTATACATATCCATTCAGCATGGATAACTCTGGGGAGCTGACGGGCTCCCCCCCCCCCAGAAAACCTTTTACACTGCAAAAGCAGATCCTGTGGAGGGGGCACAACGGCCCTCACAGGGTCAAAAGGAACCCAAGAGCTCAAATCGGATTCCCCGAGCCCTGGGAACTGCAAACAAAGGCCCCAGGGCTGAACCCTCATCCATGCCCACTGCCTGGGAAGAAAAGGCAGAGTCCAAGGAAAAGGCCTCAAAAGAGGGAGTCGGCCAGGTAGACTCAGACGCATCGGCGGGAAAGAGTAGCTCAACTGCCTCTGTGCTGTAAAGGAAGTGGCAACCTCTGAAGTGGCCCAAGCCTCTTACCAAGCTAAACCCTGCCCCCGAGTCTGAAGCCCTCAGATGCATCACAGCCGGAAGCAAGGGGAAGAGAGAAAGGCGAACCATGCCCACTGGGAAAGAAAGAGGGGGTGCGGCTGGAACCACATTCGAGGTGACCAACACTCTTAACCACTTAACTGCGCCAACCGAGTTTTCTCGGTCGGCGGGAAACTGCGCCAACCGAGAAAACTCTTTTCGATTTTTCGTAACCAATTCTAAATGTGTACTAGCTTGGTTGTGTACGAAATGGACTCTTAGGACCTCCAGTGAGAGGCAGCCATCTTGGAAAAAAATCCCAGAATGCCCTGGGGCTGCTGGCTGGGTTAGTACTGAATGAGCAACCATGGGTGGCGCACGCGTCTCTGGCTCCCAAACACCTGTCCGACGCGGTGTTGAAGATAATGCTCTGTCAGTGAAATTCAAACCTTATTGTTTGAAGAACATAAGGGTCATAATGTTGGGGAAGCCAGGCGCAATAAGGACCTAACACAAAGGTCGGATGCAAGTGATACAGCACCTAATGAGGACGATACAGGGAGCGTATCCAGTTGCAGCTCTGAGCGTCATCTTTGCAATTCTATGCTATTTATTTAGATGATACTTAGATGAATCATTTTTTGCGTTCAGTGATGATGCATCTGATACAAATGGCATAGATGAACAGTGTTAGCGGCTTCCATTTTGGTGTTTTCCATAGATATTTTCAAGAAACCTGAATCTCTTCTCAACTGACGGACACTCTTGAGTCTAGTTGAATCTCTTCCTGACTGATGGACACTCTTGAGGCTAGCTGAATCTCTTCCTGACTGACGGACACTCTTTACGTATGCTGAATCTCTTTCTGTGTGGGACCATACAAAGCGATCTTTTCAAGACTATCTTACAAATTGATCTTTTCCTATAATCTTTTCAATACTACCTTATGCTTTACAAGCTTGGTTACATACAACCTACAAGTACTAAAGCCAAGGGTGTATGTGAGTGCGTTATTTGCAAGCACACAGAATGAAGAAACAAGCAGCGAAAATTTATCTGTACCTGGTGCACTGAGCGAAGTCGCGCTGTGTACCATGGGTTACTTCGTTGATTATTACTCAATTCCGAAGTACTGAGTGTGTAATACAGTGTGTTACTGTGAAAATAGTGTGTGAAACTGTACATATTGTAATTTTAGTGAATTTTTAACAGGTAATATTGCGACAATAAACATTTATTGTGGACACACTACTGACACATGTATCACAGTTCCATGGAACATTATGAACATTCTACTGTATGCATATTATAAAGGACACAAATATGCATCATATACGATAAAAAAACAAATAAAACTGCATTGGAAATACATAAAACAAATAATTGAAAATATATTTGTGGCAACACCCGGTGCTTGAATGGCCCGCTCGACCGTGTCTGGGCGAGTCACGCACGGGCGACCAGGCCCTGATGACGTCACAGCGCACTTTGTCCACGTCCCTACAGCCAAAGTAAGTGGAATTTGGTATTTATTTTTACATAGACATGTTCAGGGAAGGGAATTTATCATTTTACGAAGAAAAAAGAATTTTTGGGAACACTTCATTTCATGCGCACCGGGGGAATTTCTCAATAAACTCCGAGTAGCACAGTGGTTAATTCCAAGTCCCTAACACCAAGCAGAGCAAATCCAAAGGATCCAACCAGGAACACAACCTAGCACGTTGCAACACAAAAAACCAGCGTTAAATGTAATGAAACGCCATTTTCTGGGAGAATCCCGGAGGCTCCCTTGAGCTTACTAGGCTGACATGCTAATGTCAGACTATGGCATCAGTCATGTGTATGGAGTTCTTTAGTCCTACCAAGGACCATGAGACAGAACCTGGCCCCCTCTAGAGAGGCAAGGGGAAGCAATAGCCTACAGAAACACCTGTGTGGTTGGAAGCATTCTATGTCTGCCATTGACTGGGTTAGGCACCCAGAAAGGTAAGCATTCCAAAACAAACCCCGATTCTGGTGAAAATTGCAACCAAAAACCAAACAAGTGGATAGAACTCCTCAAACAAAAACGAGCAAACTAGTATGACGTCACCCGTCGCCTCGCCGTCGTCTGCGCGCTCCCCCCTCCCCGGAAGGGGGAAGGGGTAGCCCCAGACCCTCCGCGCCGGTGATCCACACCCCAGTTCTGAGGCTGGATGTCAAAAACATGCGAAAAAAATGCCGACCTGAGGGAGGGAGGTATGCCTGGGAGCCTCCGGGACTCACCCAGAAAATGGAGTCTCACTAGATTCAACGCTGGTTTTCTGGGGGGAGCCCCTACGGCTCCCCGGAGCTAACTACCCACAGAGGAAAGAAAAGGGACTTACCCGGGAGGTGGTTGCCGCTCACTCCTCAACCCGAAGTCGAGACAACCGGCTGCATCCGCTGACCCAATGCGACGCAGGCCCGACCCGGCCCAGGAACGTTAAGAAGGTAATGAGCAGCCAGGACCCTGTTCAACCTCGAAAATCCCCGTGCCCGAATGTCAGCCCAGGACATATTACCAAAGACGGCAGCAAGAGCCACAAACTTGCGAACGTCATGGGCACGGGGATAGACCACAGGTTGGCTGGCCTTAATAACCCTGCAGCCAACCTGGGAGACCCGCACCCGTGAACAGGGAAGAAGGGAAACCGGATCAACCCAAAGCACGTCCACAGACACAGAAGCCGTGGCGTGCAAAAAACGGCGGAGAGTTACAACTGGACACAAAACATGATGCACCCCCGGCTGAACCAACCATGCATCAACAACTCAGGGACCCCTCCGGAAAGCAGCAGTCTCATTCTTCGCCAGAAAAGAAGGAGAAGACTGGAGACGAATAAACCGATCTCACCGACAGAAGGAGCAGAAACCCCTGCGCCGGAGGAGAGAATGAAGCTCAACAACCTGACCCCCCAGAGGCTAATGCCAACATGAAAAGAACCTTCAAAAAACAACCTGGAACTGAAGGGGCCACAACAAACCGAAGAGAAGAAAGGAAAGATAGCACTCTGTCCAAAGACCAGGATGGCTCAGGCGGCACATGAGCAGGCCGGAGGTGAAACAACGCCTGAGACAGCTTGCGAAACAGCGCAGAAGTAACATCAATACCAAAAGCAAGCTGAAGCGGCTCCGCCAGCGCCGCACGATACGAGGCGACAGTGTTAGGCATAAGGAGACAATCCAGGAACAACCAAGAGAGAAAGGACAACACGACCCTAACTGAAAGTGAAGTACAACGACGAAGACATAAAAAGAACCGGACGAACCGCCAGGAAACTTCATACTGCCGCCAAGACGAAGCCAGCAGGTGGGACACTAATATGGAAGCCACCTGATCACCATAGAGATGATGATAAACCAGAGCAAAAAATACCATACGCAAAGACTCGAGGAGAAGATTGAACCATCCACGTGACGTACCGGTCCGATCTGCTGGAAGAGGCGGAGCCGCGGGAAAACCGCCGGGTTCGGACACCGAGCAAGCAGCGCCTGAAACCACGGCTGGGCCGGCCACCATGGGGCCAAGAGGAAAACTCTCCAATGGTAAGTCTCCAAGCGAGTCAGAACCTGGAGCAACAGATGAACCGGGGAAAAAGAGGTACAGGAACCCCCACCTTGACCAGTCCTGCCGAAAGGCGTCGACCCTGACGGCCTCGCAGACGGGAAAGGGTGCCACGTACAGGGGAAGGCGCCACAACCACACCGATGCGAAGAGATCCACCTCAGGGTGTCTGAATTTCTGGAATCCAACGGAAGGAGTCAGCGTCGACTGTCCATTCCATGGAGAGGGGAATGAAACAAGACAGGCAGTTGGCCAAAATGTTTGACACTCCCCGCACGTGAACTGCCAGGAGAGAAAAACCCAAGAACTCAGCAGATGAGTCACCCAAAGCGACCAGCGCCAAAGAGCCAAGGACCGCATGGAACCACCCCCGTTCAGGCAATGAACCACTGTGGAGCAGTCCGAATGGAGCTGGATCGTCAACCTGCGAGCGACAAGAAGCCTCCGAAGAGCAAACCACACAACTGCAAACTCCGTCACAGTGCTGTGAGCTCGATGGAAGGACGGACCCCACCGTCCCTGACCGGCCTGGTGAGCACTGGTCACAAAGCCCCAGCCGAGAGACGACGCATCTGTGAACACAATGAGTGTGGGCTCGGGCAGGCGCCAATGCACTGAACCCCAAAAAACCCAAAGAGGAAGTCGGCAACGCAGCAACCGACGCAAAGCCCCTGGAGTCCGAACCCATCGATCACGAGAGAGGCAGAAGGGATGTCTCTGAAGAAACCAGAACTGTCAACAAAGCCAAACCCGACCTGGCGGGTAGACCAGCATCGCGAAGTTCACACTCCCGCACAGACCCTCGAGCAACCGCCGGGTGATCCGGGAGCCCTCCAGAAGTAGGCACATGTCGGACCGCAGCCGCAGGAGAGACTACGGAGGAAGAGATAAGGAAGCGGTCCGAGAGTCCCACACAAGGCCCAGCCAAGACCGAACCTGGGAGGGAACCAGATGGGACTCCCTCCAGTTCACCAAGAACCCGAATTCAGCGAGCTGAGAAAGAACCAAATCCCTGGCCAGCAGACAAGAAGACCAGCTGGGAGCCCAAACCAGCCAGTCGTCGAGGTAGGCCAACACCCGAACACCTAACAGACGCAGACAGGCCACCACGACCCGTGTAAGGCGTGGGAACACGTGAGGTGCCAGGTTCAACCCAAACGGGAGACAACGAAGGCGGTAAGCACGAAGCCCCACAACAAAACCGAACCAGTCCCTGAACCCCGGATAAATCGGGATGTGCCAATAAGCGTCCCGAAGGTCCAGGGACATCATCCAAGCGCCCGGCTCCAAAAGGAGTCAAACCTGGGACAGCGTGGTCATCCGAAAGGAGGGGCAATAAACCCAGGAGTTCAGACGGGACATGTCCAGAATGAACCGCAGGTCCGCGCAGTCCCGTTTCGGGACTGGAAACAGACGGGAAACCCATCTGAGGTACGTCGTCGTTTCGACCACGCCCAAGCGAACCCACTCCAAGATAACCTGACAGAGAGCAGGGAAAGAAGCCTGCTCTGCCAGCCCCGAACCCCCACCAGGGGGAGGGGCCACCCAACACCACCGGAGGCCGTGCGAAACGACCTGAAACGCCCATGAATCGTGGAACCAGGCGTGAGTGAACAGCGCTAGCCTCCCCGCCATCGACCCGTCAATGGGGCGAACCGCGAAAGGGCCGGCACCCCTTACAAGACCCAGAACCTTGCACAGAGCGAAAACCACGCCGACCAGACGAAGGCGGGTCTGAACCTGAACCCGACACCAGTGGCTTACCACGACGAGAGGAACCCCGAGCCTTGGCATGACCCTTCCGGGAAGGCCCACCACGGGACCCCCGGAGAACCAACAAGTCCGACATAGGACAGCAAGAAGCCGAAGCACCCTGAATATACAGCGCAACGGCCGAAGCCTCAAACAGAAGAGGACAAAACGGCGAAGACATCCAAAGAGCCAATGCCCAAGCAGATTCCACAGAGGAGGTAAGCACCGCCTGCCGACACATGAGCTGGGAAGCATAAAACAGCGCAACTGCATCCCGCAAAATCTGCGCGAAAAACATCAACAAGGCGGCCGCCGAGGCCAAGGCGCCAGAACCAGGAACAGCCCCAAGTGCTCCCACATCCTCCGTGAGCCAGTTCGAAGACAGCTCGAGGAGGGAAAAGAAACGTAAGGCTGAGGCCAACAGACCCCGGGAACGCAAAGTCCTCAGCCACCAACTCCAACTCGTACGCAGAGGGGGGAAAAGAAAACCCACTCCTTGTAACAGTAGGTCCCACTCGGAGGGCAGAAAAACCCAGGCGGGGTCCAGCGGGACCCACGGCCCCCAACTCAGCCCCTCCCCAGCCCCAAGGCCCTTCCCAGCAGGACCCAGGGCCGAGTCCTCCCCTCCAAGCACCGACCCCACCAAACAAGGCCGGCGCAGTCGAAGAAGCCGGAAAGAAGGGGCTCACTGGTCAGACCCGGAGGCTTCAGCCGGAGGAGGAGACTCGAATGCCTCCGTCGCCACACCGGAAGGGGCATCCCCTGAGGCTGCCTGAGTCTCAAGACCAACTAACCCCTGCCCCAACCCCAAAACCCTCAGACATTTCGGGGCCAGAAGCAGGGGAAGGGGACCAGAATGAACAACAGAAGGGGAAGAACCAGGAGGTGCGGACTGAACCAGGGTCGAAGAGACCCCCCCAAGTCAGTGTCCCGATAAGCAAAATGGGTCAGCCGCGGGGCATTGGGGTGAGCAACTAACCTAGCACGTTGCAGCAACCGAAACCTAGCATGCAATGCCTGCGCTGCCTGTACCCTAAGATGATCATCCACAGATTGGGTAAATTGAGTCACCAGCAAGCAGCAAAACTCACAGGACTCTGGGTCGAAAGTGTCACTGACCCAACAGGCAGCGTGATGGAGGCAAAAACAGTGAAGGTTCATCCTGAAACAAGAGGACCGAGCAACCCTCAAACTCGCATGAAGCGAGGGGGGGGGGGAGGGACTCCGGGGTCACATCCCTCGGACCCACGCGACCCCTAGGGGATTCCCAGGATCCCGAGCATTTACTGGAAGAGGACTCGCGCTCAGGTAAGCCCAGGAAGGGTACTGCTAACTGGTGCCCAAAACTACCAAACAATTGTCTACAGCTAAACCCCAGAGACATGTACACTCACAGGGACCTAGCAGGGGCACCACCGAGCATCAGGATGAGGCCAAACACCAATGGCAAGTAAGGCAGAACCCCCTACCCAGGCAAAAAGAAAAAGAAAACCCTGCAAGAGGACAACGTACCCCAAGGAACAGAGACGGCCGCTGTGATTAGTGACAACAAGCTGCACAGCACCCTGCGCCTCTTACCAGTGCAAAACTGCCTCTTATCCTAAGGTAAACTAGAGAGACAAAACACCCAAGTACCCAAAGGGTGGCCAAAAAACCGAGCAGTTAACGAACCGCAGAGGCAGATCCCAACGAACTTGTGGAAGGTAACCCCAAGCACCAAGGGTAGTACTTACAGGGCACCTAGGTAAGGTAACCCTAGACGCATGCAGCCCAAGTACTGAAGAGGAACACCTGGCTCTCGCACCCCTGGAGAACAGATGCCACACACAAAGCACAGCTCTGTAAAAGTCTGGAGCCAGATACCTACTTGATACCTGCTTGATGGGGTTCTGGGAGTTCTTCTACTCCCCAAGCCCGGCCCAAGGCCAGGCTCGACTTGTGAGAGCTTGGTCCACCAGGCTGTTGCTTGGAGCGGCCCGCAGGTCTACATACCCACCACAGCCCGGCTGATCCGGAACTTCTCTTAGAAAACAGTCCAGTTTTCTCTTGAAGATGTCCACGGTTGTTCCTTAATATTTCTTATACTTGCTGGGAGGGCGTTGAACAGCTGCGGACCTCTGCTGTTTATACAGTGTTCTCTGATTGTGGCTATGGCACCTCTGCTCTNCAAGAAACCCTGCCCCGACTCCGAATCCCTCAGATGTTTGGGAGCCAGGAGCAGGGGGGGAAGGGAACAGGATGAACCACAGCAAGGAAAGGACAAGGAGGTGCGGAGACAAGGAGACAGCCCCAAGTCTGGGTCCCTATAACCAAAGCAGGGCAGCCACAGGGAATCCGGAAAGGCAACCAACCTAGCTCGTTGCAGCAACCTAAACTGTGTATGCAACGCTGAAACTGCCTGCACCCGAATATCAACATCACTGGAATGGGTGAACTGGAGTACAAGCAAGGAACACCACTCGCAAGACTCTGGGTCAAAGGTGTCATTGACCCAACTGGCAGCATGGTGGAGGCAAAGACAGTGAGTGTCACCCTGAGACAAGGGGACAGAGCAACCTTCAAACTCACACGAAGTGAGGTGGGACTCAAATATCTCCTCCACTGGACCAATGAGCCTCAATGAGGGGTTCCCAGGGCCCTTAGGCTGACTGCTAAGAGAATCCCAGGCAAGGTACTGCTATCTGGGTTATCCCAGAGCTACCAGGCAAACAAACTAAAAGCTGAACCCCTGCGATGTGTGCAAGCAAGGGGACCTAGCATAGGGTCACCAAAATCATACAAAGTGGTCCTACAACCACACCAGGCCCCCCCCCAAAAAAAAGCCACACACACACACACAAAAGCATAACGTCTCCAGGGGAACAGAACTGGTCACTTTACGTATATCAGACAGCTGCACAGTACCCTGCGCCCCAGCCAGGGAAATTTTCTTATGGGAAAATTCATTTTGGTTTACAATTTTTTGGTGTACAAACTGTCTCTTGGAAGGGATTAAATTTGTAAACCCAGGTGCCACTGTAACTACCTTCTTTTCCCTGAAATCAATGTTATGTTTAACTGCTCCTAGGATTTGATTGGCTTTTTTAACTACAGCCCCCATTTGTTGCAAAACATTTAGTGATTTGTAGAGTCTGACTCCAAAATCATTTTCCTCATCAATCTGCTGCAAGGTAATGTTGTTGATTTGGTAGTTGTGATGTGCATTGTTATGCCCTACATGTAATGTCTTGCAATTTTCAATATTTAAAAGTATCTACCAATCTTCTGACCACTTGTGGAGTTCCTGTAGGTCTCTTTGCAAGGAAGCACTTTACTTTAACCACTGTGATGCGCCGAGTTTATTGTGAAATTCACCGTGCATATGAAATCAAGTGTTCCCAAATAATTCTTTTTTTCTTTGTAAAATGATAAATTCCCTTCCCTGAACATGTCTATGTAAAAATAAATACCAAATTCCACTTACTTTGGATGTGAGGGCGTGGACAAGGTGCGCTATGACGTCATCAGGGGCTGGTCGCCTGTGTGTGAAGCTCCCAGACACGGTCGCGTGGGCCATTCAGGCACCGCGAGTTGCCACAATATATTTTCAATTATTTGTTCTATGTATTTCCAATGCGATTTTATTTGTTTTTTATTGTATATGATGCATATTTGTGTCCTTTACAATATGTATACAATAGAATGCTTATAATGTTTCATGGAACTGTGATTCATGTGTCAGTAACGTGTCCACAATAAATGTTTATTGTCGCAATATTACTGGTTAAAAATTCACTAAAATTACATTATGTACAGTTTCACACACTATTTACACAGTAACACACTGTATTACACACTCAGTACTTCGGAAGTGAGTAATAATCAACGAAGTAGTCCATGGTACACAGCACGACTTCGCTCTCGTTGCACCAGGTACAGATAGATTTTCGCTTACTGTTTCTTCGTTCTCTGTGCTTGCAAATAATGCACTCTACATACACCCTTTGCTTTAGTACTTGTAGGTAGTATGTAGCCAAGCTTGTAAAGCATAAGGTAGTACTGAAAAGATTATAGGAACAGCTCAATTTGTAAGGTAGTCTTGAAAAGATCGCTTTGTGAGGTCCCACACAGGAAGAGATTCAGTCACCCTCGAAGAGTGTCCGTCAATCTAAAAAGAGATTCAGGCAGTCTGGAAGAGATTCAGCCAGCCTCAAAGAGCATCAGTCAATCTGGAAGAGATTCAGCAATTCTTGAACATATCTATGGAAAACACCAACATGGAAGCCGCTAACACTGTTCATCACTGAACGCAGAAAACAATTCATCTATGTATCATCTATATTAATTGGAGATGGCATAGGTGGGCAAGGGTAGCGCTCAGAGCTACAACTGGATACGCTCGCTGTATCGTTATCTTGAGTTATCTTGAGATGATTTCGGGGCTTTAGTGTCCCCGCGGCCCGGTCCTCGACCAGGACTCCACCCCCAGGAAGCAGCCCGTGACAGCTGACTAGCACCCAGGTACCTATTTTACTGCTAGGTAACAGGGGCATAGGGTGAAAGAAACTCTGCCCATTGTTTCTCACTGGCGCCCGGGATCAAACCCAGGACCATAGGATCACAAGTTCAGCGTGCTGTCCGCTCGGCCGACCGGCTCCCCAATTGTCCGGATCTCTCGTCCTCATAGATGCTGTATCACTTGCATCAAACGTTTGTGTTAGGTCCTTATTGTGCCTAGCTTCACCAATATCATGACCCTTATGTTCTTCAAACAATAAAGTTTGAATTTCACCGACAGAGAGAGATCTTTCAACACTGCAACAGATGTTTGGGAGCCAGCGGTGCGTGCGCCACCCATGGTTGCTCACTCAGTACTAACACCAGGCAGCAGCTCTAGGGCATTCTGGGAATTTTTTCCAAGATGGCTGCCTCTCACTGGAGGTCCTAAGAGTCCATTTCGTACACGACTAACAGCACACACATTTTGAATGGGTATGAAAAAATAAAAAAAAAGTTTTTTCGGTTGGCGCAGTCCAGTGGTTAATCATAGGAAGTACTGTACATAGATATACAGTATATAACACAGGGTAGCAAACTCTCTTACTACCATAAACCCACCCAGAGTTGAATGTAATGAAATGCTTCTTTCTGGTAGAGCACCAGTGGCACTCTGAAGCTGTCTCACTGTGATGGCTCCCCACTACTAGGTCACATCAGTCACAAGAGTCCTGTTTGGCCTTTCAGAGACCCCTCACTGGGAAAGCATTCAGAAAGTCAGCAAAGTTTTACAGAGAACAAGCAAATTAATAGAAAATGAGGATCAAATCTGCCAAATGACTCTGCAAACAATTCACAAGATATAATTAGTTCTCTCTCTTACCTAGATCAAACCTGTTAGTATTGACAGCCACCACCATGTGACCCAGAAGTCCATCCTACAGCCGGCTCCAATGGTCAGTCTGGAGCTGATGGACAACACAACAATGAGCATGGCAGGAGGAAAAGGAGTCAGGAAGTCATTGCAGCTCAACCAGGAAGAGGCATCTCATTACAATTAATGCTGAGTTTTAAGAGGAGCCCCTTAATGACCTCCTGAAGGGGCTCTTTGTGGCTTCTCTATCCATAGAGAAGTAGGGTAAACAAATGACACATCAGGGAGGAGAAATGGCAGCAACAAGGACAAAGAAGAGACCAAGGGCTGATAACCCAGCCCAGTACCATAAAAGATTGACAGAGATCAGGGACATGAAACAATTAATGAACCTATTAACCCACCAAAATTCCCAAGCCTGAATGTCAGGAGAAGACTTCTGTCCTCTCCACGACACATATGGGGAAGACAATAGCCAACGTTGTGTACCTCCGATCATCAACGGGCCCCAGTGGTAGCCCACAGGCTAGCTAACTGTGATGACACTGCTGTCAATCTGAGAAAAATGAGCCTTGGATTAGGGGACCACAAGAACAAAACAAACCAAAAATTTATCCACTGAAGCAGAGCCAGTGGCACAATGTAGCACTGCCACCAAGCACAACAACTGATGTATCCCCCAGCCAGACCCACAGAGCATCAATTACCAAAGGAGCGATTGCACACAAAATGGAGGTCAATGGGTATAACTGGTAAAGTAGGATGCTGGATTCTCAATTTCCTGTCGAGCAGAACACAAAGAGTAACAGTCAATCAAGTAAAATCAAGTCCAAGCGCAGTTAAAAGCACTGTACCTCAAGGTACAGTCCTTGCACCACTGCTGTTCCTTATTCTCATATCTGATATAGACAAAAATACAAGTCACAGCTTCGTGTCATCCTTTGCAGATGATACAAAAATCAGCATGAAAATTACCTCTGCTGAAGACATTGAAAAACTACAGACATTAACAAAGTTTCTGACTGGGCAGCAGAAAATAACATGATGTTTAACAGTGATAAATTCAAGGTACTCAGATACAGCAAAAATGAGGATCTGAAACATAATACAGGGTACAAAACACAATCGAATCTGCCCATAGTAGGAAAACAGCATGTCAAGGATTTAGGAATAATGATATCCGACGACCTAATGTTTAGAGAGCATAACCAAGCAAGTATTGCATCAGCCAGAAAAATAATAGGATGGATTACGAGAACCTTCAAGTCCAGAGATCCCATCACAATGGTGGTACTCTTCAAATCACTTGTGTTTTCCCGTCTTGAGTACTGCTCAGTGCTCACTTCCCCCTTCAGAGCACGAGAGATTGCTGAAATAGAGGGAATACAGAGAACATATATGGCACGCAGAGACGAGATAAAACACCTAAATTATTGGGATCGTCTCAAAGCTCTCCAAATGTACTCACTAGAAAGGAGACGAGAGAGAGATACCAGATAATATACACATGGAAAATACTGGAGGGACAGGTCCCAAATCTGCACAGTAAAATAAAAACGTACTGGAGTGAACGATACGGAAGAAAATGCTGAATAGAACCAGTGAAGAGCAGAGATGCCATAGGCACAATCAGAGAACACTGTATAAACATCAGAGGTCCGCAGTTGTTCAACGTCCTACCAGCGAGCATCAGAAATATTGCCGGAACAACCGTGGACATCTTCAAGAAAAAACTAGATTGTTTTCTTCAAGGAGTGCCGGACCAAACGGGCTGTGATGGGTATGTGGGCCTGCGGGCCACTCCAAGCAGCCTGGTGGACCAACCTCTCACAAGTCAAGCCTGGCCTCGGGCCGGGCTTGGGGAGTAGAAGAACTCCCAGAACCCCATCAAGCAGGTATCAAGCAGGAGCGCCCCCCAGAAGCCAGCTGACTCATTCTTTGCCAGAAAAGAAAAAGAGCTGCAGACAATCAAACTGCCCACCAGAGAAGCAGCAACAGAATCCTCCACCTCTGAAAGAGAGCATGAAGCCTCTCAACCCTGTAATCAGGTGTGAGAGCCAACAAAATGCTGGTTTCAATTTATATGATCTGGACATGGGAATGGAATAGTGCACTTTACTGGTGCCCAGGGAAGATATTAAAAGACAGTTAAATGGCAGTGCGGCCCTTGCTTGTATTTTCCTATTGTGGGCACTGTTATCCATTGGTAGAGGGCCTCTGCCTGTCAACTGAACATGCACACAGTTTGGAATAATGAGACATGATCAGGGTTTAGGAACCCTGAGTATATGTTAGTGTTGCCACCCAATGATGAGCAGCTGGTTTTGCCAGGTTGGCAAATTAACAAGTGCAAAGTCTTACATAACACCCACATATAATGTCAAGTAATGATTTGGTATGTCTTGGAGTCTTTATAGATCTCCCTCTGATGGTCATCCCAAGCTAGATTTACCTTTTCCCATGCCTCCCTAGTCCTTCATTTATAACCTTGAAGAGACATTTCAAAAGATTCTTGCAATGCCAGTGCCTAGAATGCTGATCTGCCTGGTTGTTAATGATCCTGTCTTTAACACAGTGGAATCTTACTTAAGTAGCAATTTGGTATGACACTGAAGCTCAGTAAGCTCTCATTCAGTTATTAGTATACTGTAAAATTTAAAATATTAAAGTCAAATGATAACGCACTTTTACTTTGACATCTTACAGGAGTCTTAGCCTTGAAAAAAATAAACTACTCAATTGGAAAATATTGAAGCTTCATAATGGCTGTAGTACATACCTTGTCCAACAAGCTGAGATGGATTGTGGCGCATATCAAGAGAAGAATTGCGTGAATGACTGGGTCTGGGGACTGCTACAGACCCTCCACCAGGTCCTGGAACTCCTGTGCTTGCTGCTGTGGCTGCTGCTGCTACTGTTGCTGCTGCTGTTGCTGCAGCTGCTGCCACTGCAGCTGCCTCAGGCAAACGTATTACTCCTCCAGGTGCACTATTGTTATTGTTACTATTGATATTGCCACTGCTGGGTGGTCTGCTTTGACCATCACGGCACTCTGTCACTGATGTTGGAGGCTCTTGAATTGGAATGCCTGTAATACATCACAAATTGAAAAAACTATGTAAGTGGGATATACTATTAACAATTATATTTAGCAAAATGTAAGTACGAAACAAAAATTAATAAGTAAGGATTCCTATCATATCAGTTAAACACACCCCCACAGAAACTTACTTGGAGGCGAGAGATATCCACAAAAGAGGACGTCCCCACACGATGAATGATGCAAATCCTGGCATAGCATTAACCGCTTCACCAGTGGGGCTATTCCATAGAACTCTGCTTCATGCCTAAATATTACAAGATAACACACATGATAACACATTTCACAACCAATTAAAGAAATAAATGATGTTTTAGCTACACCTTTCTAGTGTTAGTGGTTTTTCTATAGCATGTGATTGTATCAGATGTACAGTACAATATAGCATTTAATCAAATCTGTAAACAATAGTTTTTTTTACTTTTAAATACAGTAATTTAATTTTATAAACAAAATAACAGCTTTAAATGTAATAAAATGTCAATTTCTTAGAGAGCCCTAGTGACTCCCTGAAACTAGTATTTTTGACAGTGTGCCACACTACTTGGTCCCATCAATCACTGTTACAGGAAGTTTCTTTTATCATGTTATTGCGTCGCATCAGAGTATAAGTAGTGGTACTTAAGAGTAATGCTTTCCTACTAAATGTTACAGGGGGAACGACTTTAACAACTTTGCAGGTTGTTAACGACCCACACGGCGTGGCTCATCCGGTGGCGGGAATTCTGTTGGCCAATCAGAATCCCCGGGCGAGGCAATGAGTACAGGTCAGAACATGGGCAGGGCAGTACTCTACACTCTTCCACCTTGTCGACATGGCCTAGTTGTGTGACCAGCTGTATGACGAAATTGAGACGAGGATCCACTCTCTTCTGAAATGCGACCCATGGAAGATGGTGACTGTCAACGCCGTAGGGAGTGTTAGAAATCTACCGTCGACATCAGGATAATAATATTGAGCCACAAGAAGGTAGAAAAGTTCTACAGACGATTGCGTTAGCTGTATGTATATACCGTTGTCAGTGTAGTTGGCTGAGGGGTCTCAAGAACTGTCTTGCTATTATGTAGTGGATACAGGCAAGAGAAGTAAAAGGGTCGGAAGAGAACCATTATCACTGAGTAATGCGGCTCTCTTTGTTATTGTACTCAATATTATTTATATATATATATATTATATATATATATATATATATATATATATATATATATATATATATATATTAATATATATATATACATATATCTATATATATATATATATATTATATATATATATACAGTGGTACCTCGGAATGCGAGTGTCCCTGTATGCGAGTTTTTCGGAAGACGAGCAGGATTTCCTCGAAAATTATGTCTCTGAATGCGAGGGTTACCTCGGGACGCGAGTTTGTTGATACGCGTACAGGCCGACCTAGCGCGTGGTCGATCGGCGATCGTCGCCCCTCCGCCACTCCGCCCCTCAGTTTACCATTGTCTCGCGCCCAGTGACTATCCCACATCATTCTTCACCTGGATTTTCAGTGTTTTGTTGGATTTTTGGTCATTTGACTATACAGTTTGTTATTATATATCTCACCATGGGTCTCAAGAAAGCCATTGATAAGGTTCAACCTAAGAAATAGCTGTGAGTAGAGGCAGTAGAGGATGTCCCTCCTTGATTAAGAAAATGTGTGAAGTATGGGAAGAACTGCAAAGTTTTGTTGAAAAACTCACCCAGATAAAGCTGTAGCAGGCCGTTGCATTGACCTTTTAAATGATAATGTGATGTCTTACTACAGACAAGTGTTAAAATGTAGGGAAAAACAAGTGTCTTTAGAGAAATTCTTAGTAAGACAAGCAAGTCCTAGTGGTATGCAGGCAAAATGTGCCAGTGTGTGCATACCAGTGAAGTCCTCACTGCCTGATGTGATAATGGAAAGGGACTCCCCTTCCAAACAGTAACTCCTCTCCTCCTCCCCCCTCCTCACCATCTTCCATACGCCTACAGCATTCAAGAGCAAGGTAAGTAATAACTTGAACATAGTTTTGTAGGTTTATTTAGATGAATTAGGTATAAAAATTTAGTTTGATATGGGTTTTTGGGGTAGTCAGGAACGGATTAATTCATTTCCCATTATTTCTTATGGGGAAATTAGCTTCAGAATACGAGTTTTTCGGAATAAGAGCTGTCTCCAGGAACGAATTAAACTCTTAAACTGAGGTACCACTGTATACATATATTTTATATATATATATATATATATATATATATATATATATATATATATATATATATATATATATATATATATATATATATATATATATATATATATATAAAAAACTGTACATCTAATGTACAGTGTCCAGTAATTTGTATATATAACTCGACATGTAAGATACCCACATTTTTGGGTAATATAAATAAATACTGTATCCATGATAAAATTTTACCTATATTTTATTTGTCCTGAGTCAGGGCTCAGTTATATACGTGTGTCGCACCTGACAACAGGTCAGGCTGAGGAGGACGAAACCTGACTAAGTCGGAGAGGACTACATTTGGATAATACCAGATTTATCTATAAACTATAGTTATCAGAGTAATTATGCACTAGAAAAGAATAAATTAAATGTGTTGGGCTACGTAATTGACAGTTCGATCCCACACACAGAGTTCTTATTAGCCTACCGGGGACCACAAATCACAACCTGGCCCCATCCCCCTCACAGAGGTGCAGAGAGCGGTGACTTTTATAAGATTTTTATTAATAAATTCATGTCTGCTACCACCAGTAGCAGATATGGTATAATGAACCGCTAAGTAATTCTGATGAGTGTGGTAATGAAATCTTAACACAGTAGAGAGCGACACACTATGATCAGCTGACTGAAGTAGACGACAGAGCAAAATACCCAGGAATATACCTCGCACATTACTATTATTACTATGAAACTGCTATTATTATTATCAGATTTCTGTCACTAAATCATGAATATGAATCATTTTCCACATTGATTTTCTAAAGGAACACAAGGTCACTTTGCATGATGTGCAGATTCACAAACCTCGGCTATATGCTGTGATTGTCTGCCTCCGGCTGTGATCATCATAATTAGTACGGTTTTCACCAATACTGAACCTTGTACATAATTTTTATTACAATCAAGATCATCTAAGACACTATCATCACAAAAAGATTGCAGTTACTTATTTTATTCATGATTATTAAGTGGTCCTGTGGCCCCGACTTGTTCACCTGTGCTGTGACAGCTGCATGCGCCAGCCTTGATTGCTCTGGCAGTACTGATGCTCTCAACCAAGAGGGATGTATGCAATTTGTTTTTTTCAAGATGGCATCTGTTTATTGGAGTCCTGAGGAACGGGATGCAAGCCCCGTGTACCAGTGGAAGATTTGAATCTTACGATATACAGTAGTATACTAACAAACATATGTTGGGTGGCTCACCCCCCTTTCCCCATGATATCATAGCGGGTATAATACAGAGGTTAAGGACACTCCGGATAACCTGAAAGAGAAGAGTCTTGGATGGGGTACCAAGGTAACAGGAACAACCCACATAGACCCCATTGATGCAGAAGCTGTGGCGCAGAAGCAGTGGCAGAGAGCCACTACTGGACAAAACACATGATGCACCCCCGGCCAGACCAACCAAACATCAATGACCAAAGGACCCCTTTGGAAGCCAACTGACATGTTCTTTGCCAAAAAAAAAGAAAGAGCTGGATGCAAGCAAACAAACCATCCACCATGGGCAAAAGAGAAAAAGCCCTTGCACTGCAGAAGACTATGAAGTTCCCCCACCTGACAACCAGAAGCAAGAGAAACCAAAACAAAGCCTTCAGGAAACAATAACGGACTTAAGAGGACACAGTAAATCGAGCAAACAAAAGGGAAGAAAGAACACGGTTTAGGGACCAAGTAGACTAAAGCAGTGCATGAGCAGGGCGAAGGTGAAACAACACACGAGTAAGCTTGTAAAACCGAGATGAAGTAGCACTGATTCCGAACATAAGTTGCAATGGCTCCACGAATTGCTGCAGGATGTGATTCAATGGTATTTAGAATAAATGCTGATCAAGAAAAAGTCAAACCAAAAAAGGAGAGGACAACCTGCTCAGAAACAGAAAGAAAGCGACAAAGATAAAGGAAATGACGAAACGAGTGTCACAATACCTCATATTGATGCCTCAAAGAAGATTGCAGGTGGGACAAAATCAAAGCAACCACCTAATCACCACAGAGATGACGATAAGCACACACAAAAAATTCCAGATGTGTAGTGTGAACGAGGTCGAACCAACAAACCAGCGTTGAATGTAATGAAACGCCATTTTCTGGGTGAGCCCCGGAGGCTCCCTGGAGCTTATCGGGCTAATGTATGTTATGTTAGACCGGGACACTAGCTATGGAGTTCAGACCTACCAGGGACCAGCGCCAGAACCTGGCCCCTTCAGAGAGGTTTCAGGGAGCAATGGCCCTGGAAAACCCATATAGTTGGGGGTTTTCCTTATCTGCCATCGACCGGGGTTAGGCACCCAGAAAGGTAGGCGTAACAAAACAAACCCCACATGGTAGAAAACTACAACAAACCGAACAGAAAGTAGAAAAACTCCCTACAATCACAAGGAAAACAATCAAACCATCACTTTACTGCCGCGCCGGTTGTCCGCGCAGCCCTCCCCTCCCCGGAGGGGGTGGGGGGGGGCCCGGACCTCACCGCGCCGGCTGCCTTCAGTTCGGAACTAGGCTTCAACCAACGCGAAAAATCCGCCGACCGGACGGGAGGGAGGGTAGCCAGGGAGCCTCCGGGGCTCACCCAGAAAATGGCGTTTCATTACATTCAACGCTGGTTTTCTGTGGGGAGCCCCTACGGCTCCCTGGAGCTAATTACCCAAAGAGAAGGAAAAAGAGGGACTTACCCGGGAGGCGGCGGCCACCAACTCCTCAACGCGAAGTCGAGACAACGGGCTGCAACCGGCGACCCAAAGCAACACAAGAACGCGAGGAGCAGGGACGTTCACCAAATAACGGGCGGCCAGGACCCTGTTCGATTTCCAAAAACCACG
>WNGS01135237.1:20908075-20923475 GCA_020271785.1 Procambarus virginalis
AGATTCGATTTTTGTTTTTGTACCCTGTATTATGTTTCAGATCCTCATTTTTGCCGTACCTGAGTACCTGAAATTTATCACTGTTAAACATCATGTTATTTTCTGCTGCCTGTTACGACCCTGGGTTCCTCAGTTGGAAACCAGAGGTCAAATTGAGCTAAATAAACTACCTTATATTATTTGGACGCATGGCGAGGTGTATTTGTCCGTATCTTCCTTGCCAGACATAAGACGAATGTTGTTGCTCACAAGCATTCAGATCTTGAGCTTGTTGTGGATTAAGTATACCATTGTTATAAGATTAACTATCCTTAGAACGAGTAAAGTAACAATATGATGCATAGGGGAAGATTTAATGTGTATAGCTGCACGATCAATTAAGCTCTTCCCGGCACCACACAATGCAGGAGCCCTGATCTGGTCGCTGGAGCAGTCTTCTCTGATTGGCGTTCATGGGGGTCAAGACCTTTCTGAGCTGCTCTGCACTCCTCTACCTTTCCTCTTACTTATTTCCCTTACCTTAAGTTAAGTACGTGTTTTTTGTAAGTGTGCCTACTCTGGAAGTGAAATATTTGTGTAGACCTGGGTAGTATTTGCCGTGTTTTGGGTACCCCTAAGTGTAGTGTTGTGTTGTGTTGTCTAGGGTACCACGTGGTCTCACTACCCTAAGCTGCATCAAGCTTCAGTTTCGTAACCAGTAGTACTTTTCCCTAGCTTGTTCTCTGTGTAAACCTTGTATCCTGCTTATGTGGACCAAGGCTTTTAACGTAAGATAGTGTGGTAAAGGAATATTTATTATTGTTATTGGTGTGGATGTATATGGGGGTTGTTCAGGGGTTAATAAATAAGTTAGTTTAACGGAGTATCCATTCTTCCTGTATAGGAGATCTATGATCTACTCTAGGCTGATAATGCAGTATAAGCCGCTATAAGTTTATTTTTATATTTTTATTGGGGGCCGGGCCTTTTAGATCTCCATAACTTGGTTACATCTGTATTCTAACTGCCCTTACACCAAATTAATACTAGATCCCCCATAGCAACACATTATAATCTATAATACTGCCCAATCAAAAACTTTGTTGATATCTGCTTGTAGTTTTCAATGTCTTCAGCAGAGGTAATTTCATGGTGATTTTTGTGTCAACTGAAAAGGATGACACGAAGCTGTGACTTGTATTTTTCTCTATATCTAATATGAGAATAAGGAACAGTAGCAGTGCAAGGACTGTACCTTGAGGTATAGAGCTTTTAACTGCGCTTGGACTCGATTTTAATTGATTGACTGTTACTGTTTGTGTACTGTTCGACAGGAAACAGTATCCAGCGTCCTACTTTACCAGTTATTCCCACTGACCTCATTTTGTGTGCTATCACCCCATGGTCACATTTGTCGAACGCCTTTGCAAAGTCTGTGTATACAACATCTGCATTTTACTTTTCTTCTAGAGCTTCTGTGATTTTGTCATAGTGGTTGAGTAACTGTGACAGACAGAATCTCCCCACTCTAAATCCCTGTTGTCCTGGATTGTGTAGCTCATTATTTTCCATAAAACTAGAAATTTGATTCCTAATCACTCTTTCAAACACTTTTATTATGTGTGATAAATATGTTTATTATGTGCAACTGGTATATAATTTTTTGCCAAGGCTTTACTACCCCCCTTGTGCAGAGGAGCTATATCTGCAGATTTAAGTACAGCTGGTATCTTCCCTGTATCCAGGCTCTTTCTCCATATTATGGTGAGCGCTCGCGCTACTGGTACTTTACATTTCTTTATGAATATTGAATTCCATGAGTCAAGCCCAGGAGCTGAGTGCATGGGCATATTGTCAATTTCTCTTTCAAAGTCTTCCGAGTTCATGTTAATATCCGTTATATTATCTGCAGCTTGAATGTCATTCATAAAGAAGCTGTCTGGGTCATCAACTTTCATGTTGTTTATTGGTGTGCTAAACATAGCCTCATACTGGCTTCTTAGAATTTCACTAATCTCTTTGTTGCCCTCTGTGTACGTACCTTCATTTGTAATTAACGGTCCAATACTGGTCGAAGTTTTTGATTTTGATTTTGCGTATGTGAAAAAATATTTTGGATTTTTCTTTATTTCTTGTATAGCTTTCTGTTCCAATTCCATTTCCTCAGTCTCATATGATCGCTTCAACGTTTGTTCTATTTCTTCGATCTCCCTGCTTAGGTTTATTTTTCTTTCTTGTGATAGTTGTGTCTGCCGAAGCATTTCCGTTATTTTTTTCCTTCTCCTGTACAGTCGTCTGCGTTCTCTTTCTAGAGTGGTCCTCTTTTTGACCTTCCTCACAGGCATGTGCTTCAAGCAGACCTTGTAAGCTTCAGCTGTCAGTTGAGCTATTCCCTGTGTGGGCGTTTTGTCGCTTAAGACCGTCTCCCATTGAATAGTTGCAAGGTCTACATTTATTTTTTCCCAGTCGATCCTCTTATTGTTGAAATTGAATTGATTGAATACTCCTTCTTGCTTGTTGGGTCTCTTAGACCTACTACCTTTTCTTATGCTAGTTCGCACTTCAATGAGCTTATGGTCTGAGCATGTACTATCTGAGATTGTAATGTCTCTGATCAGTTCATCATCGTTCATCGTTCTGATTAGTTCATCATTCAAAGCACACAACCACTGCCTATAGCATCAGCCTCAAGAACTGGGGTGTGGATCATTGGTGCGAGGGGTCTGGGGCTCCCCCCCTTCCCCATCCTGAGGAGGGGGGGGGGGAGCTGTACAGACAACGGCGCAGCTACAGGCGACGTCATACTAGTGTGCTCATTTTTGTTTGAGGAGTTCTATCCACTCGTTCGGCTTTTGGTTGCAATTTTCACCAGAATCAGGGTTTGTTTTGGAATGCTTACCTTTCTGGGTGCCTAACCCAGTCTGTGGCAGACATAGAATACTTTCAACCACACGGGGGTTTCTATAGGCCATTGCTCCCCTTGCCTCTCTAAAGGGTGGCCAGGTTCTGGCTCGTGGTCCCCGGTAGGCCCAAAACACTCCATACACATGACTGATGCCAAAGTCTGACATTAGCATATCAGCCTAGTAAGTTCTGGGGAGCCGTAGGGGCTCCCCCCAGAAAACGCTCATGCAATGCAGTCACTGATTGATACACTGGTATATCCATTGAGGAATGGAGGGATATGGAGTATATAACAAACAATTCCCACATAACTCTGGGTCATAGGCATCACTAACCCAACAAGCAGTATGGCAGAGGCAGAATATATGATCGTCACCCCAAGGCACAGGCAACGAATAACCCTCAAATTTGCACAGGGTGCGAGTGGGCTCGGAAGAGGTATCTATTGTACAACTGAGCCCACGGGGGTTTTCCAGGACCAGTAGGGTGAACGAGCCCTACAGGAAACACAGGTACTGGGGCCAGCTTTGCCAGTAAATCCTTTCGGTAAAGCCAACCAGACCACTAGAAGCCACTAAGAAAGCCCAGGGAATAGCAAGGGAGTTCCACCACGCACACACACCCTAGACATTCCTAATTAGGTAAAAGGCAGAACCTCCAAGCAAGAAATAAGTGAATAAAATGGAAGCAAAATTAAAAATAGAATCAAATCCCCTAAACTTAACAGCAGCAAACAAACAGGTCTGGGAGAAACATTAGCACACTTATTGCTAGTTGAAGAGCAGGCAGTGCTAGCCACAGTGCATCGCACCAGTCACAAATCCCTCCCAAGCCCAGGGTAAGACTGAAAGCCCAGGACCACCGGGTTACCCCAAGGGCGAGGACCATCGCAAACGAGGAAGCCCCAATGGGAGTTGCGCGAACACCCCAGGGAAGGCAACAATGAGAGTGCAGGGGTTGACTTGCAGGGTGCACAGGGAAGATAACCCAGAGCACATACAGCTCCAGTACATAATAACTCATGGCCTACACACACACCCCTCCATTTAGGCACATTTTGGGAGTCCTTTGTGGAATGACACCCACACACAGAGCAGTGCTAGGAGGCAGGAGTCACACTGCAACAGACTCCAGGAATATCCAATTACCTAAGTATTGGGAACAGGTTAAGGGCTGCAAGTGGTGTCCCAGGTTACAAAAAGGCATAGGGAAGTTGAATAATAAATAAGATACAAGAAATAAGTGAAAGTGAGAGAAAATTCTGAGTCAGAAAAGTTTATATTCCAAAACAATAGATCGTCAATAACAAATATGGCTGCCACCATGGGAGAGGTTAGCACACCAGCAGATGAATGTTTCGAAGAATTCTCAGCACAAGATATAAGAAAAAGAGGTTTTCTTGGCCTATTAGAGATTATTGGGACAGGCTAAAGGAGTATGAAGAAAAGGGCCTTAAATTAGAACAAGAAAATTAAGCTTTCAGGAATGAATTTGCCACTTTAAAAGGAAGGAAAATCTTCAGCAAGGTAGGAAAATTACCACCTTGACAGACAAGGTAAAGATACAGGAGGAACAAATCAAGGAACTAGTGAAAGAAAATGAGATGTGGAAAGTGAAGACTAATGAATTTGAAGAAATTAACAAGAAAATTGACTCATCTCCAAACAACATAACCAAACAACCGGACATCAGGGGCATAAGGGCAGACCTCAGGCTGGTGAAAAGAACACAGTGGACATCAGAAACACAAGCTCTGGGACAAGGAACAGGGAACCAGGGAAACCAGGGAACCAACAACAAGGCCATCAAAACAGAACCGGTGGCAAAGGCAGCAGTGAAAGTGCTACTCTACAACACACAACACACCCCCAGCCAAGGAAACCAAGCAACCATGAGCAAAGAACAAAGGATCCCACCGAAAGACTACTGACCCAACCTCCGCCAGAACAGAAAAAGCCGGAATGAAACTAGCAAACCCCCCACCAAGGTCAAGTAAACAAGTCACAAATCGAAGGGGCCAGCACAAATGAGCAGAGGGGAAAAAAACAGTCAAGAGACCATGCAGACTCATGCAGAGCACAAGCAGGCCGGAGGTGCAAAAGAGCACAAGAAAGTACACAAAATGAGACCAAAACATGGTGACCCCGAATGCAAGCATGAGTGGCCCCGCCAATGCTGCACAAGAAGAGGCAACAGCAATTGGCAAATGATGATGAAACAAGAAGCAGCCTCAAAGAAAGGTCAAAACAACAGGGACAAAACTGAAGGACAACAATGATAGAACAGAAAAAAAGCAAAAGGATTGCCAAGAGAATCCATACTGTGGCTAGGAAAACCGCTCACTTGAAAAAATGGAAGACCAGAGCAACAATGACTGCTAGGTACAGCCATCAGTATAGAAATGGGGAGGTTGGGCCCTGCTGACCCAGGCTGTCTCCTCCTGCCCCTCAAGCAAGGGAAAAGGTGGGGACAAACTAGCAGAGGGCTAGTTTCACAAAATTTTGGTTGTTTTCATTGTGTGGGAGTTCGTTTGATACTTTTGAGGCTGCAGTTTCCTTTTAACCCTGCAGTAGTCTGTTTTGATTCCCCTATCTTTCTGGGTGCCTTTCCTTGGATGATCGCAAGGATGATAAACATTAAAATGTTCACAAGGCATCACTCTCCCTCCCTCCCTGTGCCCCTCTCATGGGGCCAGGTTCTGGCTTGTGGTCCCTGGTAGGCCATTATAACTCTGTGACTAATGGCACTTATTCAGTGTGATAGCATCAGGGAGCCAACGGTGCTCCTCCCAGAAATAGGAGCCGTCTCCTATGTGCGAATAGGCTTGCTGCAATTTTGTCAATTCTTATATTCTTATTTGAAACAATGTCTAAGATTGGTTTTTCATTTTAAGTTTATGATGGCTCATATCAGCTAGCAAACTCATAAAACAGAGCTAATCCATATTAAACAGAAAATGGTCTTAATTTTTGCCCATAACCAGGACTCTATTGTACTTTGAGGAATTTAAGTTTGCTGAATAATAATAATCGACTACAAATGCAGTGAAAGTGAAAATAACGTATGTATACCTAAATATGAGTTAACTTTGTTAAAATACTACATGTCTATACCTTAGGGCATTAATGTCAACAATTGACATGTTAAGATCACGTGTGCGAAGATAATTGAGAATAATACTGAAGAGAGATGGGTCTCGATCAATGAATATTGCACCAGATTCATCTCGCAGTGTTGAAATTCGTCCAGAGAGTAAGGATGTGAAGAAAGTGTCAGGAACCCAGGTAAGTGTGTGCCGTGATGTGCTGAATCTGGAAAGAACCAAAATGTATTAAGTAAAATTATCCACAAATTAGATAAGGTTGGATAACACAGTACACCAGGTTAGTGAAGAAAATTAATTATTTAAAATTAATCATTTATAAATAAATGATTCCTTTTTTTCTTCTCCTTTTTTTCTGGCCAAGAATTAGACTGCTGCATTCCAGAGGTGTCCCCGAGTTGTTGATGCTTGGTTGGTTCGGCCGGGGGTGTATCATGTTTTGTGTCCGGTTGCGGCTCTCCGCGTTATTTGCGCACCACGGCTTCTGTGTCCGTGGACACACTTTGGGTTGATCTGGTTTCCCTTCTTCCCTGTTCGAGGGTGTGGGTCTCCCAAGTCGTCCGCAGGGTTATTAAGGCTAGCCAGCCTGTGGTCTATCCCCGTGCCCATGACGTCTGCAAGTTCGTGGCTCTTGCGGCGTCTTTGGCAATATGTCCTGGGCCGACATTCGGGCACTGGGATTTTGGCGGTCAAACAGGGTCCTGGCTGCTCGTTACCTTGTAAACGTTCCTGTGCCCAGTCGGGCCTGTGTCGCTTTGGGTCGGCGGATGCAGCCAGTTGTCTCAACTTCGGGTTGAGGAGTGAGCAGCAATCGCCTCCCGGGTAAATCCCTATTCTTTTCCTCTGTAGGTAGTTAGCTCTGCGGAGCCGTAGGGGCGCCTCCCAGAAAACTAGCGTTGAATGTAATGAAACGCCATTTTCTTGGCGAGTCCCGGAGGCACCCTGGCATCCCTCCCTCCCTCCAGTTGGCGTTTTTTTCGCGTACCTGTATTTTGACATCCAGCCTCGGAACTGGGGTGTGGATCCCCGGCGCAGTAGGTCTGGGGCTACCCCTTCCCCTTCCAGGGAGGGGGGCTGCGCAGACAGCAGCGCGATGACGGGTGACGTCATACTAGTTTGCTCGTTTTGTTTGGGGAGTTCTATCCACTCGTTCAGCTTTTGGTTGTAATTTTCATCAAAATAGAGGTTTGTTTTGGGACGCCTACCTTTCTGGGTGTCTAACCCGGTCGATGGAAGATATAGAATGCTTCCAATTACACAGGGTTTCTATAGGCCATTGCTCATTTTGCCTCTCTAGAGGGGGCCAGGTTCTGGCTCGTGGTCCCCGGTAGGCCCATAAAACTCCATACACATGACTGATGCCTAAGTCTGACATTAGCATACCAGCCTAGTAAGCTAGTAAGCTCCTGGGAACCATAGGGGCTCCCCCAGAAAGTAAGAATAATGCCAATTCATAGAGGAGGCAAGAAAGCTGACAATTATAGACCAATATCATATTTAACAATACTATCAAAAATATTTGAAAAAATATTTACAATTAGCTCTATCCCCACCTTGTAAAATTCAACATGTTAAATCCCTGCCAGTTTGGTTTCTGTTCCCAAAGAATACCAATGATGCAATTACAAGCCATAATGTAGGACTGAGAACATGCATTTTCACCCACAGGGTTATATGTAAACCCATGGAACTGCCTACCCGCCGAAGCCGTAAATGCCAAAACTTTGTTAACTTTTAAATTGCAACTGGAAAAGATCAACTAGAGGGAGGGGGGGGGGTGGTCACCTTCGGCAAGCCGTCAGCATCCTGTCCTCAGAGGCCACTAGTGTTAGTGGCTCAGGTAAATTCAGGTCAATTAGTCTGCTTGATATAATCTACACAGCCCTTGACAAAAATGAGTTCCCAACTGACCTCTGAATTGACCTGAGAAAGGCCTTTGATACTGTAAAGCGTTAACTACCTCATACTTTAACTTCATCACTATGGAATTTGAGGCCTTGTGCTGAACTATATTCGATCATATCTTAATGATAAACCCTAATAAGTAGCCATCAATGACATAACTTCCCCACTCTACCATTAATTGTAGGAGTGCCACAGGGCAGCATCTTAGGACCTCTCCTACTTCTTATATACACCGTGGATTTGCCAAATGTCTCTTAACATTCTTAAACCTATACTATTTGCTGGCAATACTACCTTCATCCACTCAGAGCCCAATCCACACATACTAAATAATATTGTAACTAACGAATTAGGAAAAAAGTTCATTCCTCTCAATGTTGGATGAATGACTTTTGATGTCAAAGTTTTGACATCAAAACTGGATATCAACAAACAAACTCTCACTTAACAGAAAAGACCTACTACATTTTATTTGGAAGTAAATCGTCAAACCAAATTCACCTTCAGATAGACAGTGTTAACATTAGCATTAAAATGATGGAATGTTCCTTGGCCCATACAGGGGGCCTGACTGCTGAGTGGACAGCTCTCAGGATTCGTAGTTCTAAGGTCCGGGTTCGATCCCTGGTAAAGGTGGAAACAAATGGACAGTTTTTTCATCCTGATGCACCTGTTTACCAAGCAGTAAATAGGTACCTGGGAGTTAGACAGCTGCTACGGGCTGCATCCTGGGGAGTGTGTGTGTGTGTGTGTGTGTAGGAGAGAGAGAAAAACATTAAGACGTTGATTTATTGACAGTTGAGAGGCGGGCCCAAAGAGCCAGACCTCAACCACCGCAACCAACTATTGAGTACATAGACAAGAGACTAAATTCAGCACCCACGTACACCACACAGCCAAAAAAGTCTCAAAAGCAGTCAATATACTCTCTAATGTGATGTGATCTAGATAGAGCATAACTATTCTGGCAGGTGTTGCACCAATCTCACATTAATAAAAAAAGACAGAAATATATTAAAATAAACTGCTGGTCCCTTTTACTGTGTGTCAATTGTGGAAAAAAAATAATAAAAACTTTAAACATTTAATATAAAAAATATGACTTTAATTTTACCAAAATGATAAGTAACAATTAATGAAACAAAACCCCTTATCCACTTGGCTTAAACACCATCAAAAGAGAAATATATACAGTACATGTGAATTTTATGTAAATAATGCGAAGGTAAAACGTTACAAAATGCTATACCCGTATGCATCTACTGTCACCCATAGGCGAGGATGGATGCGGAAGCAATGAGAACTAGAAGGGTAATCTACTGTGCTGGACGCTGGCAAACCTTTATATATGGGCTGTGACGTCATTTTGGCATGAATGCTGGAGTTGTAGACGAAAGCCAGCAAGATAATGACCATTGTGATACTGTAGTTTATTGGTGGCATCTAGTGGCGGCCAAAGACTACAGGTGCACTGTCTCTTGTGGAAGGTAGGGTGGAGGGGGGGAGGGAAGGTGTCTAGACAATACGTTTTAGCATGTATTGTTGTTGATGTTGAGTCGATGTTGGAGCATGCTGATATGTAGGTGGTAAGGAACAGGCCAAATCTACTGCTATGCAAGAGAGAACCATAACACTAAAATCATATATGTTCCATACTCTGCTCTCCTCTCATTGTACTACTCACTAACCTATCCCTATCTAACATACAGTATCTGTGCATGGGGGTTCATCCACTGCAAATTACCCCAGCCTATCATCACATAGCAAAAATCTGTTATTAGAACTATAACAAACTCTGTCTTCAGACAACACACAGCCTCTCTAAGTCCCTTAACATGCTAAAACACACATTCAAGCACATATTCTCATGTGTTATTTACATGTACAAATCTTGTTCCTATATGCTAATCCTGATCTGAACTCTTCCTTAATAGATGTAATAGAACCCATGACCACATCAGAAAGAACTCTCTCTGACATTCTTAGTGTCAGACTAAATCTGTGAAAAATCTTCATGCAAATAAAAGGACTCAGTCTATGGAACTCACTCCCTAATGAATAAAAGAATTGTCCAGCCTATGCCTTATTCAAAAGTAACACCAAAAAGTACCTAATTTCACCCTCATAGTTTCCTACCGTGTGATTCAAACTTTCATTGTATCTTGCGCTGCCCACTCCCCAGTTTAATACTTAAGACATTCATCTTTATCAATATAATATATTCTATCACGAGACATATGACTTGATAATGGTCGAGGATAGACCGAAACGTCATCGTTTCTTTATCTTCTGGTGTGGGATTTGGTCATCATATATTCTATCAATTTGTAATTAAATTATGTTTAACTCAAACACTGTTACCTTTTGTTTAGCTTAAAGACTTGTCTGATATGCTATGAGTAGTGGCTTTGCAAGACTGATACACTCAAACTCCAGTGTTTGTACTTTCTCAACTCAATGTACCTTCTTATAAATAAACAAATAAATATAATAAACATTGCAACATTTGTGTTGTCATTTTAAGCAATAACTATAGTTATTGTTTACAAATAGTGTAAACACATTAAATCATCTTGTAAATGTTTACACGTAATCGTCACTTGTAAACAATAACTATAGTTATTGTTTACAAGTGTCTATGTACTATTCTGACTTGTAGTGTGCATAGTGTGCAAGAGGACTATGAGGGGTGAAGGCCACTGCGAGTCAAGAAGATAACAGTGGAGCATCTTGTGCATCACACGACACCTAACAAAGACAGATACAAGATTCCTTGGCCCATTTACACTCCTCTAAATTCATGAATCTCTCTCTCTCTCTCTCTACTTATAGCTTTACAAACCTTTGTCCTCCAACGTTAAGATGAATAATATCTCCAGAACCTGGGAAATATGTGGCCGCCATTACTAAACTTTCTTTCACCACCATCAAACTACTCCAGCAGAACGTCAGATTGACTATCCGCCATATTGTTTATATCCATCAGCTGGCAACTCGTCCGTTCGTGTGGCGGAATTCAGCCAATTTTCACCGCCTCTAAGTCACTCCATCATCAGTGAGGCTATGAAATTAATTGTAGATATCAATAAATATATATTTTTTTCCAGTCTACAAATATGAACACAATATAATAATAAGTATACGTTACAACATCATTTCCCATTCATCACTTTCGGATGCAACAAATAACAGGCACTTTAATGAAGAAATATTTGGTATAATTAGTCCACTAGAAGTATTACAGTTTTTAATTGTAACACCAAATTTACCTACACATCTCTGGGTCATGTAATAAGGTCACTAGACGTCTGTACACGTTAGTACTGACAGGACATTATATTCTTTAACCCACGCATAGGCTTAGTTTAATTCATTTTTTATGCACCCATCTTGTATGGAGTGCATAACAAATACACCCCATGGTAAATGGTAGTGGAAAGGGTTACAGAGGCACATAATGGGCTCAGGAACTGAACCCCACAATTCATTTAGCTAAGAAAGTTAGTCTTGATGAGCTAATTACAAAACCCATTGCACATTGTCATCGGCATAGCTAATGATGTGGACATTGGGTTTGCTTTTTAAACTCTGTACCGAGCAAACCCAACGTCCACATCATTAGCTATGCTGATGATATAATGATACACACACCACTGGGTATGCTAACACGCAGAACACTCTTAACTCTGTATTAGACTCATGTCAGGACCTAGGTTTAATTATCTCAGCAGAGAAAACAAAGATATTAAATCGGCGCCCATCCAGGCAGGGAGGAGCTGTTCGCAAGATGCAACTGTATGATGTCTCCCAGCTTGACTATGTAAACAGATTCAAATACCTTGGCCTTCAGGTGCCACTGTATGGTCCTACTGTATTCAGACTCTGTCGTCAGTATAAAGAGAGGCTCCGAGCTCCCAAGGCTGTTACGGGCTTACCATAGCCCGTGCTACATGGACACTTCGTCCTGAGTAGCTAAATCTTTAACAACAACAACTCTCAAGGTTGTTGCAGGTTATCACTCAGGCTATGGTGCCAATGTCAGAATTGTCAAAATGATGTATCTTGCATACATCAGATCTTTAGTGGATTATGCTGCACCTCTGCTTGTTTTGATGCCTGAAAGAAAGCTTGGAGGGCTTGAAAAATTGCAGAACGAAGCCTTGAGGATAATCCTTGGGTGCCCTCGTACCATAAAGATACTTAATATGAGAAAGGAACTTAATATTCCGAGCGTTGTTGATCGTGTTATTGAAATTAACTGTCAAATTGGTATAAAAATACTTAGGCTAACTCATCCTTACCCTTGCACAAAGCCCTCCAGAATTTCTTTATTGAAGATCAGTATTGTTCCAAATGGATAACAAAAACTGGAACTCAACTCAGAATGTATCAGGTTCATAATTTGTATCAAGAGAAACAACAACGGCACTTTCCTGCACCGTGGGAGGTTACACCCTTTCCAGTTTTAATCCCTCCTTTCCACCCAAGAAGCAATTAGGGATCAGCCCAAGCTTCGTCTTGAGGCAAAGCTCAACGCCTTAAGCCATATTGATGCTCTCTCCACAGAGCATTCTCTCTCTCTCAAATCATATACACTGATGGTTCCCTACACCGCACCACGGGTGCAGCTGGAAGTGCAGTTGTGCTGACAATGGGCGATGGCTTGTACTTTGAGTGGGGAGTCCGTATAAACAACTGGGCCTCAACCCTTCAGACTGAACTATTTGCCTTGATCCTTGCACTGAAATGTGTACAAGTCTCCAAACTTGATACATTAATTGTAAGTGACTCCTTATCATCCTTAATTGCCCTCAACTCTTTAAGACATAACTGTAACATGCTCGTGTCCGAAGCTAGACACAAATACAACAAAATTATTAAGGATGGTAACAGAGTCCATATCATGTGGTCTCCATCTCATGTTGGCCTCCGAATGCATGATAGAGCTGATAAGTTAGCCAAAGAATCTGCCTTTAAAGGAGCCGTTGAGTGTAACCTTGAATTGTCAATGAGCAATCTGAGAGCAGCAGTACACCGAGAACTTCAGCAAGATCTTGTAGATCCGAGGCAAAGTGAAATTGACACCAGTAATTCCATCTATCATCATACTATTGTAGCATACTATTGTAGCAAGTTATCTTATACTCGCTCCATTTTCTCATTATCTTCATAGCATAACTAATTACAGAAGCTACAATCCTTTCCCCAATTACAGGTAATACTCTCCTCACCATGTTGGAGGAAGCTGAGGTGTAATCACCATATAAGCAACGATTTGATGAATAGAAAACCACCATTTGGTCACCATTTGGTCCGGGAGACATCTCCCGTCACGCAGGGTGCAGTCGCACCTCCACAGATCTCCAGTATCATCTCTCGATACTGTTAATGGCTCATAAGGGTCACCACTTACGGGCTATTCATGCCCGTGCCACCTCTTGGGTGGCTTAATCTTTATCAATCAATCAACAGCAGGGACCATTTGGTCACCATTTGGTCCGGGAGACATCTCCCGTCACGCAGGGTGCAGTCGCACCTCCACAGATCTCCAGTATCATCTCTCGATACTGTTAATGGCTCATAAGGGTCACCACTTACGGGCTATTCATGCCCGTGCCACCTCTTGGGTGGCTTAATCTTTATCAATCAATCAATCGAATAGAAAACAGTACAATCTCCAGTCAAGAATGTAGTACTCGGCGTGGGCAGTTCTAATCGACCCAAGACGCTACAGCTTCGACACAGAGCAGACAGCAGACTACAACCGCATCCAGCTACAACGCTCTCGCTCCCCGAGTTCACACACATCGCAATTCCCAATCGAGCCGTCACGCTCTCCGGCATAGAGCTCCACGACTCCGGCCTCACTCAGCTCTCTGCTCTGCTCCAGGCTTCGTCTCAACGTCTACGACACTGCTGTATCCAGGACTACTAAATAAATATGAAACTCACTAAACACTGTGTAACTAATCAACCCAACAACGTACATAATCGTACGTTACACTATCATGCAAGAGGAGCCACACATCTATGGATCATCCAATAAAATCAGCAGACTTCTAGATGTTACTACTGCTCGGCTTAGACTTGTTACAAGTATCTCTGGGAATTCTCATTATCTGCCGATGTAGATCTGACCAAATGTAAACTGTGGTGTCAAGAAAGTGTCAACAAAATTATTCGCACACCCTCCGTCACTATGTGATGGAGTGCGAAAAGATACGTGAATTCAGAGACAATTCTATAACCAATGTTCCAGCGATGTGTAAATATTTAATTCAAAATGATCTGCTACCAGAAATATTAGCCAAATATCCCTAGTTTACAAACTGTAGGTAGTAATTAAGTGACTGTAAGCTATCCACCGCTGCCCACTGGATGGGCGGGGGGGGGGGGGCGGTGTGCAGGACAAACATATAAATTGTGACACTAGCTCTCCACATATGTCAGTTGCTTAATTTAGAATTGTACTTGTGATCGATCTCGAACCCATTGTTGATGTAACGACTTATATTGAATTTTGTAACTAGCTCATCAAGATTGTAACTTGCTTAGCTAAATGAATTGTGGGGTTCAGTCCCTGAGCCCATTATGTGTCTCTGTAACCCTTCCACTACCGCCCACAAGATGGGTATGGGGTGCAATAAATGAACTAAAACTAACTAACTAAAACATCGTCACATCACCAATGGGCTCAAGACCGACCACAATTACAGTTTCTATGTTTATCCCCTAACTCCCCTTGCCACTTAGGATTGATTAATTGATGAAGATTAAGCCACCCAAAAGTGGCACGGTGCGAATGAAGAGCCCGTAAGTGGTAGCCCTTTTGAGCCATTAGCAGTATCAAGAGCTGATACTGGAGATCTGTGGAGGTGCGACTGCACCCTGCGTGACGGGAGATGTCTCCCGTGGCCACTTAGGAGGTATAGGGTTTTTATGTAGCTTCAGGGTACCAATCCCCCCAGCCACTGGGCATGGCAAGAAGGCACCCCTAATCATATCTAATTCCCTATCAACACAAACTAAAATATCTTAAAATGGTAGATGGTAATCGCAACCCACAAAAGTTAAGATGATAATAATGACATGTAAAATGTAAAATTATTTGATTGATTGACTGATTAATAAAGATTAAGCCACCCAAGAGGTGGCACGGGCATGAATAGCCCGTAAGTGGTACAATTTTTTGTTCAGTAATTCCTTTCAGTGTTCTGAGGTCGCATTTAATCGTCAAGCTGCTATCGCGGTTGAGGATACTGCTTGACAGTCTTTATGAGGGTGTCCAGCTGCTGGACACCTTTGTTGACCAGAAGAGTGGCTGTGTTGATGGCTTCAGGGTGGTTACTGCAAGAATCAGGGACTCTTAAAGCTCTTCTAATGTCGTTGGTTGCTTCACATTCCAGAAGATAGTAAAGTAATGGCTTTTCTGTGACAGTTTGGCAGAAGATGCACTCTGTCTGGGTTCACCAATCTCCCAGTTGCATCTGTAACCTAGACGTAGTCTAT
>WNGS01135237.1:21008723-21018955 GCA_020271785.1 Procambarus virginalis
GATCTTTCAAAAGAAGACAGAGAAAAGCTAAAACTGAACCTCGTCGAGGCAAAACATCTAAATGAGAGCAGGAATGAAGAAGAAATCAATTCTTTTTCAACAAAGGTTAGGGGTAGGCAGACCAGTAAAATGGTATAAAAAGGCAAACCCAATAAAATCACTAGAGAAAGAAGTAGTGAAGAATAAGGAGAGGGGGGAACATGTTCCTGAAAATTGCATACACCAACATAGATGGAGTGAGATCAAAGATACTAGAGTTAAGTGATGTAATACAGCTGCAGACACCAGAGCTACAAAGATAGATCACGACTGTTGGTAGTTGGCAACTTCAACTTGAAACCCATAGACTGGGAGGCATATGAAGCTAGAACAGAGGCTTTTTGGACTTGTAGATTCGTAAACCTCATGTTGGAAAAATTCATGTTTCAACATGTTAACACTTTTGCACTCTTGAAACGGCCCTGGCATCCTCAATTTTTCTTGTGTCCGAGCCAGTGACACGAGCGGCGTCCAAATTTTAAAAATATTTATTAAAATTTTATCAGATCAATCTGGAACTGGTTTTAAAATGAGCGCCTTTAGATTGCGAACAATTTGATAGGAAAATGAAAGATGTAACATGAAAATTGATATCAGAACACTGGAAAGATTATAAATATTTTTGCATCTAAAATTTAAAGTACAGAGCACCACTTGGTTTCCGAACCCCTTGGGGACGAGACCCGTCGGTTAACATGTAAGTTCGTATACGAGAAATAGAGGGGAAAAAATAAACTAGAAATGTAAAAACAAATTTTTCCGAAAAATGTATGAAAAAAACTCTAGGGGAAAAATCGACAGGTTCATAGCGTAAATGCGACCGTATTTTGTTTGTACTCACCAATAAGTAAAGTCCTGATCCGCTTTATAAAGTCCTTAATTGTTCCTAACTGATTATTAAGATGTCTGGCAAACATCCTCTAGATGTTTCCTGCCAGCCTGCAGGAACATCCTGCCAGCCTGCCTGCATGCCAGCCAGCCAGCTTGCCTGCCTGCATGCCTGCCAGCTTGCCTGCCAGCTTGCCTGCCAGCCTGCCTGCCAGCCTGCCTGCATGCAGCCAGCCAGCCAGCCTGCCTGCATGCCTGCCAGCTTGCCTGCCAGCTTGCCTGCCAGCCTGCCTGCCAGCCTGCCTGGCAGCCTGCAGGAACATCCTGCCAGCTTGCCTGCCAGCCTGCCTGCCAGCCTGCCAGCCTGCCTGCCAGCTTGCCTGCCAGCCTGCCTGCAGGAACATCCTGCCAGCTTGCCTACCAGCCTGCCTGCCTGCCAGCTTGCCTGCCAGCTTGCCTACCAGCTTGCCTGCCAGCCTGCCTGCCAGCCTGCCTGCCTGCCAGCTTGCCTGCCAGCTTGCCTGCCAGCCTGCCTGCCAGCCTGCCAGCTTGCCTGCCAGCCTGCAGGAACATCCTGCCAGCCTGCAGGCACATCCTGCCAAAATATATGATGTACTGTACATTTTAGAAACAAATCTGGGTCACAGGTCTGTGGAGTGTGGCTAGGCTTACGGAGTCAGCCGGTCCCTCCCCACCACTGATACACCTCCCCCACCCCCCACCCCAAACCCATACACACACACACACACACACTCTCTCAAAGGTCACGTGATTCACGGTTCACTTCAACACCCATATATCGCTTCCTGCCTGCCTCCTTCCCAGCCTGCCTGCCTCCCTCCTTCCCAGCCTGCCTGCCTCCCTCCTTCCCAGCCTGCCTGCCTCCCTCCTTCCCAGCCTGCCTGCCTCCCTCCTTCCCAGCCTGCCTGCCTGCCTGCCTCCTCCCTCCTTCCCAGCCTGCCTGCCTCCCTCCTTCCCAGCCTGCCTGCCTGCCTGCCTCCCTCCCTCCTTCCCAGCCTGCCTGCCTCCTCCTTCCCAGCCTGCCTGCCTCCCTCCTTCCCAGCCTGCCTGCCTGCCTGCCTGCCTGCCTCCCTCCTTCCCAGCCTGCCTGCCTGCCTGCCTGCCTCCTTCCCAGCCTGCCTGCCTGCCTGCCTGCCTGCCTGCCTCCTTCCCAGCCTGCCTGCCTGCTTCCCTCCCTCCCTGCCATCATGCTAACGGGTAGTGTGTTAGGCTTATCTTCGGGAATGAGCCGGTCTCGCCCCCACCACCGACAAACCACCCGCCCCTACATCCCATACTCTCAAGGTCACGCGGTTCAACCGCGTGACTACCACTCACTCCCTGCCTGCCAGCTAGCCTGCCTGTGCCTGCCAGCCTTCCTTTCCCTCCCTAATTCTCACTACTTCCGTCCCTTCCTGCCTACCTCCTAGCATCTCTCCCTACCTCCCCCTCCCTCTTAGCATCTCTCCCTACCTCCTAACATCTCTCCCTACCTCCCCCTCCCTCCTAGCATCTCTCTCTCCCTCCCTTTCTGACTAATTCTCCCCCTCTCTCACTGATTCTCCCCCCCCCCCCTCTCTCATACTGCCTCCCACCTAAGCTCTCCCATCCATCCACCCACCAGTCAGCCATCACTGACGCAATGTGTGCATTTGGAGCCAACATGGTGCACAGATGTTTCTTGATTGTGCAGATATGTAAAAGAAAAGCACAGAATGAACATTCCAGCCTTATGGCAATTCAAAATAATAGGAATAATAGGCCGTGATCTGTGAAGTCACAGTGGGCAAACTGGACCATCTCCCACCCACCACCACAAGCCAGCGTGACGCTTGGCGGACCTAGCTCTTCCTACCCGAACTTTGTTCGGGTAGCATGACTGCCCAACCCCAATCGGGAAACTGGAAGTTTCGGATAACTAAAGTTCGGAAACCAAGTGGTGCTCTGTATTTGTTAAAATTTGATTTATTGTGTTATTATTATGGGACTAGTTCTAAAATGTGCACCTTTAGAATGCGAACTGTTTGATACCAAATTGAAAGATGTAACACAAAATTGATGTCAAACACTGGGAAGATATAAATAATTTTTATATCAAGTGAGGTGAGAAGGTGGTGGAGGGCAAAACCGTCAGTAATTTCAAAGTGTTATATGACAAGAGTGCTGAGGAGACGGGACACTACGAGCAAAGCTCTCATCCTGTAACTACACTTAGGTAATTACACACACACACACACACAAAACCAGAAATGACAAACAAGAAGCGGAAGCGGAAATTAGGAAAGAACTGGTTACCAACGGTAAACTAGTACAAAACACTGCATATAGAAATAAGTCCATAATAATTTTTGGATGTTCAGAGAAGGAAATTTCATCTACGGTGGACAGAGCAGCAGAAGAAATTAAAATCATAAAAAAAATAGTAGGATTAGGAGAAGGCCTAAATTCAAAGGAACATGTCAGTGATTTTAGGAGGATAGGAAAAATAGAGAGAAAGACAAGAACCACCCCTTAAGGGTGACATTAAATGAAGTGAAATATATGACAGAAGTGCTTAGAAATGCCAGAAAATTGCATAGTGATGAGGATGGCAAACTTTGATCAATAAGACAAGACCTCTCAAAGGAGGACAGAGAAAAAACTAAAAATGAACCTTATTGAAGCAAAATGTCTAATCTAGTCAAAATGTCTAAATGGGGGATAGAAAGGAAGAAGAAAGGAGTTTTTTTTTACAAAGTGTCAGGGACTGGAAAGCTAGTGAAATAGTACATAAAGGCAAAGCAACAAAATCATTAAAGGAAGGGGGGTGTAAAGAACAAAGGGAAGGGGAACATGTTCCTGAAAATAGTATACACCAATATAGATGGAGCAAGATAAAAAATATTGGAGTTGAAGGATATAATTCAGCTCAAGGTCCCAGATATTGTCGCATTAACAAAGACAAAACTTGAAGAAAGTAGTTCAAATGAGGTTGTATTTCCAAGGGGCTACTCAGTTTTGGAGACGTGACAGGAAAACTAGGAAGGGAAGGAGTGGCTGTGCTGGTGAAAGAACACCTGAAGGTAAGAGAGTTAATGCTGTAATTGAAACCCTCGAGATGTTGACATAATGGCATTGCAGGTTTGGAATGACGATAAGTTGATATTGTAAATGCCTACAGCCCACCAGCAAGCGACACATGGACAAAGGAAGAACTGGATGACAAACAATAGGACCTCATAATGGTCATGAGAGAGATTATGGTAAGAGCAGACAAAGATAAATCCCAATTGTGGTACTGGGGGACTTCAACTTTAAGGTAATAATTCTTTTAAGGTAATTTTAAGGTAATAGACTGGGAGGCCTACGAGGCAAGACTGGAGGACATTTGGACAGGCAGATTTGTAAACCTCATTTTGGAGACATTCATGTATCAACACGTCAAGTAGGCCACAAAAATTCAAAAGGTGACACCCCTAGGGTCAACACTTGCATCAGAGGAGCTCCAGCATATTTCAACAATCCTAAGTATTGTAGTACAGGTTGATGATGGTGAGTGGTGTCCCAGAGAACATAAAGGTATAGTGCTTTTGAAAAATAGGTGAGATAACAGGAATGTGCTAAGGGAAGTGAAAAATCAAATGAGAAAAAGTTGCCCTAGTGTTTCCAGTGCAGTGAAGAATGTTCAAGATGGCCACCGGCAAGAGGAAAACAAAACAGAGCTTGATTTTGTGGGATTCAATGAAGAAAGCATTGATATTAGTAGTCTACATAACAAGTTGGTAAAATTAGATACTATAGTGAACTCTCATGTAGAAATAATTAGTAAATTGAAAGAAAGTAATGACCATTTGAATAGCAAAGTTTTATGTCTTGAGATTTAGTGAAAGACTTGTGCAAGGATAAAAATCAATTGGAAACAAATTGCAAAGCCATGGAAGAAGAAAATAAACTCTTAAAAATAGCTTTGGAAGAAGTTAAAGTAAATTTAAACATAAATGACTACAATAGGTTAGGTAAGGAAATTCAACAGGAGAAACAGCTTTTGTCAGCACAGATGGAGGAAGTTACACAGGGAATAGAACAGTGCAAGAAAGATATGCAACTCACCTATGCACAAGTGGCCAAGGAGAAGGAAAAAATTGAAGAAGCAGTAAAGGAAGTCAAACACTGCAGCAACCAAGATAAAACAAACATTAGGCTGGAAGTGAGAAAGAATTGGCATCTAACCCGAAGTTGGTGCAAAACACAGTTGATCGGAGTAAGTCCCTGATAATTTTGGTTGCAAAGAAAAGGAGATAACATCTAGGTCAGAAAGAGCTGTAGAAGAAGCAAAAGTAGTAGATAAAATTGTTGGCCTCGTAGAAGGTCTTACAACCATAGAGAATGTGTGCGACTACAGGAGAATAGGCAGATACGTAAAAGGGAAAGATCGACCTTTGAGGATCACCCTAAATGGTGCCAAACAGATGGAAGAAGTACTAAGGAATGCTAGAAAATTACAAAGTGATGAGGATGGGAAAGTGTGGTCGTTAAGACGAGATCTTTCAAAAGAAGACAGAGAGAAGCTGAAACTGAACCTCGCCGAGGCAAAAAGTTTAAATGAGAGCAGGAATGAAGAAGAAATCAATTCTTTTTCTACAAAGTGATAGGGGTAGGCAGACCAGTAAAGTGGTACATAAAGGCAAACCAACAAAATCAATAGAGAGAGGGGGAGTGAAGAATAAGGAGAGGGGGAACAAGTTCCTGAAGATTGCATACACCAACATAGATGGAGTGAGATCGAAGATACTGGAGTTAAGTGATGTAATACAGCTGCAGACACCAGACATTGTTGCACTCACGGAGACAAAACTTGAAGATGTTATTTTAAATGAGGTCATATTCCCAAGGGGCTACTCAATTTGGAGACGGGACAGAAAAATTAGGAAAGGCGGTGGCGTTGCTGTGCTGGTGAAAGAACACCTAAAGGTGAAAGAAATAATGACTGCCAATCCACAAGAAGTTGACATAATAGCACTAGAGATCTGCCATGAGGATGATAAACTAATGATCATAAATGCATATAGTCCACCGCCAAGCAGCACATGGTCAAAGGAGGAGCTAGATAGTAAACGAGAAGGTCTTATAACAATAATGAGAGAGATTATAGCGAGAGCGGATAACGATAGATCACGACTGTTGATAGTCGGTGACTTCAACTTGAAATCCATAGACTGGGAAGCATATGAAGCTAAAACAGAAGATTTTTGGACCTGTAGATTTGTAGACCTCATCCTGGAAACATTCTTGTATCAACATGTTAAACAAGCTACGAGGATGAGGGAAGGGGACGTTCCCTCCATGCTAGATTTGATATTTACCAGGAAGGAGGAAGAGATATTTGACATTCAGTACCTTCCTCCCTTGGGTAAAAGTGACCATGTCTTTTTGGGAATAAAGTATGCAATGCGTTATAATCTGGAAGAAAATAAAGAGGTTGAAGCAGTTGAAAACCTGACTTCAGGAGAGGACATTATGGCACCTTAGAAATTTTTTAGTGAGTATAATTGGACAGACTTGATGCTAGGCAAGGAAGTGAATGAGATGTATGTCAAGTTTTGTGAAATATATGATAAAGGCACAAAAAATTTATACCAAAACAGAGATGCAGAACTAGGAAACAGGATTGGTTCAATAGAAATTGCGAGAGGGCAGAGACCAAAAGACACAAAATGGAATCAATACAGGAAGAGGCCAAACCCCCAAACATACAGCGATACAAAGATGCGAGAAACAACTACACGGCAGTGAGGAGAGAGGCAGAAAGAAATTTTGAAAAGGGATTGCAGACAAATGTAAAACAGAACCAGGTCTATTCTATAAATTCATAAACAACAAATTGCAGGTAAAGGATAATATTCAGAGGTTGAAAATGGGAAATAGATTCACGGAAAATGAAAAGGAAATGTGTGAAACACTAAACGAAAAGTTCCAAAGTGTGTTTGTACAAAATGAAATCTTTAGGGAACCAGACACAATAAGAATTCCAGAGAACAACATAGAGCACATAGAGGTGTCTAGAGACGAAGTGGAAAAAATGCTCAAGGAGCTAAGTAAGAACAAAGCAGTGGTCCAGATGGAGTTCACCATGGGTCTGAGAGAATGTGCACCTGAGCTCAGCATTCCACTTCAACTGATTTTTCAGGCATCCCTGTGTACAGGAGTTGTAGCTGATGTGTGGAAAAAGCTAACAGTTCCAATCTACAAAAGTGGAAACAGGGAAGACCCCCTTAATTATAGACCTGTATCATTGACAAGTAATAGTCAAAATATTGGAAAAAATAATTAAAACTAAATGGGTAGAACACCTGGAGGAAACATATATAATATCAGACAGACAGTATGGTTTTCGATCTGGAAGATCCTGTGTAATGAACTTGCTCAGTTTTTATGATCGAGCCACAGAGATTTTACAGGAAAGAGATGGTTGGGTTGACTGCATCTCTAGACCTAAAAAAGGCTTTCGACAGAGTTCCCCATAAGAGGTTGTCTGGAAACTCAAACATATTGGAGGAGGGACAGGTAAGCTACTAACATGGATGAAAAATTTCCTGACAGAAAAATGAGGGCCATAATCAGAGGCAAGGTATCGGATTGGAGGAATGTACGAGTGGAGTACACAGGGTTCAGTTCTTGCACCGGTAATGTTCATTGTCTACATAAACGATCTACCAGTGGGAATACAGAATTACATGAACATGTTTGCTGATGATGCTAAGATGATGGGGATGATAAGAAACCTAGATGATTGTCAGGCCCTTCAATAAGACCTGGATAAAATAAGTATATGGAGCAACACTTGGCAAATGGAATTAATGTGAATAAATGTCATGTTATGGATGTGGAATTGGAGAACATGACCCCACACAACCTATAAATTATGTGAGAAATCTTTAAAGAATTTTGACAAAGAAAGAGATCTAGGAGTGGTTCTAGATAGAAAACTATCACCTGAGGACCAAATTAACACTTTCGAGCGCCCATCCCGGATATATACGACGGCAATATCTATCGGTTGTGCGGTCGCGTCGTACATTTACGGTCCGTATTAAAATAATTGTAAAAAATCCATCTTAAATCCGATTTACTTGGGGTTGTTTCAAACTGTGCGCCATGAAATTCCCGTTCTCTCAGGTAGGCCGAATGTCACGTCGGCCTACTGGGTCACGTGACAGGCCCATTTTGTTGTCACGTGGAGCGAGCGATCTCTCTCTCCCTCGCGCGCCAAACTCGCACGGTTTCAAGGATTTTTACCCGTTTCTGTGTGTGTGAACCAACTACATTCATCAATAATGGATCCAGCACCAGGCCCAAGCGGTGTTTCGGCTACAGGAGCCTCTGATTCATCTGGAAAAGACAAGATTACCGACATCTATAGGAGGTTCTCTGGATTGAGGCTCACTCCCACCAAGATTCCAATCTCTGGATGCCTTGATCAAGTGGATTTGGATGGAAGTGTGAGCCAGAAGGTGAGGATTAGAAGAAGAATGTGAATTGGGGGGCCTGGAGCCCATGGGGCTGAATCGACAGAGGAGGACACTGAAGGCCTAACAGAGGAGGGGGCACCAGCACCGCCGCCTCTCACCACAAGGCGCACACGTGGTGCGTGCATGCCTAAAATCCAGCTAAGGAAACGACCTCCTATCGTTGTTTGAAAATAACCCCATTTGTTGATAGTAGGAGTGATTCAAGCTATGAATTATCAGGTGATGAGAACGAGTGAGGAAGATGAGGCACCCCAGCCTTCTCGCAAGCGTACACATCCGGTACGTACTCGCCAGCCTGGGGCCAGTGTTGTGTGGCTTGAGGACAATATTCCACCATTGGGGTCTACACGTGTGGAACAATTAGACTCGTACATGCCCCAAAAGACCTGCAACATATAGCGAAGACTAAGATTGATGTGGATACCACAGTCTACCGCCGCAAGGACAACACCTTCATTCTGCTGTGGAAAGACAAGCGAGTTGTCTCTATGATTACCAACCTCCACAATGCAGACACAAATAGAGTTCAAAAACGCAAACGAGTTCGTAGGCCAGATGGAACAACAGGACTACAGCAGGTGTGGTGAACAAACCAAAGGCAATTATTGACTACAATAAGTTCATGAAGGGTGTTGACCACTTGATCAAATGGTAAAGTATTACCATTCGCCAGGAAATGTCACAAGTGGACAAAGAAAATAACCTTTTATTTCCTGCAAATGGCTTTGCAAAACGCTTATGCATTGTACAAGGCCAACACAGATGACCGAAAGAAATACTCTGCTCCAGTTTCATGAGGTTGCTATTTGGGCTTTATTGAAATTTGACAAGGAAGAGTGGCCTGCAAAACAAAACCATCTCCTCATTTAGTTCATGCTCCAGACATAAATGATGACACTGGTCCTGTGTATCCTGCTGCTGACCCGTCAACACCTGGCCCGTCGGGTGTGAGGCGCCCTCTCTCACGTCTACACCTCGTGCTGAAGCCGACCATGAATCTGATGAAGATATTTCATCTGCTACACTGTTGTTTGAAGACAATGGTGAGAGCGACGATTCAGACTGTAGTGTACAACCAACACAGAGACAACAGGGACGTGTTGTTTATCAGAGACTCGCCTGAACTACAATTGAAGCATGAACTTGTAAAACTCCCCAAACGTCGCAGTGTCAAGTGGTTCAAAGTCGGGTATTAGGGAGGAAACTAGTATAGCATGCAAGACATGCGATGTTCACTTTGTGTCATACCGTGTTACACCAGTTATCACAGGAAAAGGGTGTAGTGGGTGGACAAGAAGTAACCACCAGCACCAGCTCACTCCACCTACGAACATCTGTTGAGCAACTTCAGGAATCGGTACCTGAAGGAGGTGGAGTGGAGAGAAAAATGCTCAACTTATTTTTCTACAATCGTCTTCCTTTGGTAAGTACACATAATTGTCTAGGTTGTTGTAGTATTGTTCGATTTCTTAGGAATATTTGATACTAAATGACAACTGTAGCACGAAAACTAAAGAAGTATACACGAAACCCAGAAACTTTTTGTGGGTGTTGCGGGTGTGAGGGAGTGAGTTGGAGTATCCAGAGGGGTTCCGGTTGTGTGTGTTTGGCCGTCTCTACAGCTGTGAATTCCAAGAATTGTACTTGATAGGCATATGTCTGTGTAGGGAATTTTATTCCGAACACTATACAAAAAAAAAAAACGGGTGAAAAAGTATAAACTTGAAAAACATGAACAAAGGTAAAAACTTTTTACGTTCACGGGTACAAACACGCGTAAGATTTATTCGCCGCAAATTTTTTGACACTCTGGTGACCAATTCTACCCATGTTCTTATAGAACTTTCTATTGCGAAC
>WNGS01135237.1:21019955-21035379 GCA_020271785.1 Procambarus virginalis
AAACAGGCCCAGGTCCGAACCCGGGATGGAAACAGATGGATGACCTCCAGATCACCAGGAAACCAAACCCGGCGATCTGGAAAGAACCACACCCCTGGCGAGCAGACAAGCGGACCGACTGGGAGCCCACACCAGCCAGTCGTCGAGGTAGGCCAGACACCGAATCTCACGCAGACTCAGACAGGGCACCAAGATCCGGTAAAGATGCAAAAATACAGCAAGTGCCAATAATTGACCTGGAGGTCCCAGGCCACCATCCAGGCACCCGGCCCCAACAGAAGCCGGACAGGAGACAACAGTCCTCCTAGGAGGGCATAGAAGCCAGGGCGCAGACTGAAGAAGTCCAGAAGAACCGCAGATTCGAAAGCTCATGTCTGCAAAGAGCAGACGGGAACCCCAGAAGGATGGGGCGGATCGACCACGCCCAACGCACCCACCAAGATGACATGACAAAGCGCAGGGGAAGAAGCCCACCCCGCCAGCTCTGAACCCCACAAAGGGGGAGAAGCCGTCCACCGCCGCCACCAGAGGCCGGAAGACAACCAAAAGCGCCCACCAACAGCAGGACCATACGAGAGTCAACAGAGCAAGCTGCTCCCCCAGCGCCCTGTCAACAGAGAGGGGAACAGAGCCCCTTCCGAAAGAAAAAGTACACATACACATATATACATATCATACACACAAGGTATGTGACACACACGTGTGCATGCACATACACATGTGCACACACACACACACAGTGTACACATGTAAATGCGTACACACACACACACACACACTTGAAAAGAAAATTACAAGCTGCCGACCAGTGGGCAGAGCACACGCCGGCCAGGCAAAAAAGGCACAAAACTGCATCTAAAGGCCCACCTTGACAAAACCTCAAAGTCCCAGCACGACCACAACATGTGCCAAGACCCAAAAAGATCAGTCTGCAAGCCAGGAAGACCCAGGAACTCTAGAAGGCAGAACCGGGTCACACGAGGAAACAAAGCCCCCTGAACCCACAAAGGGGGCCCAAGAGGAAGAAACCTCCGGAACGAAACCAAAGAACCCAAAGGAACCCGGAATCGAACCAGGGGGAGGTCAAACCACCACATTTTGCCAGCGGAGAAACACCTGAAAAGCAAAGAAACGACAACAGGAGAATAAAACCCCTGAAAAAAGGTGAAAACTCACCCAAGAAGCTCGCTCGCACACCCAGTCGCATGTAAACAAACCGCAACGCCGCCCTAGTGGCCACACCAGGAAACCGGCAGACGAAAATGGCCGCCAGAAAAGGAGCTGTGACTGACGCTAAAGATACAAAAACACGCCAGCAAAAGTGGGAAGCAAGCAGACTGGATGGGCGAAAAACGCCGCCCAAAAGCAGAAAACCCAGGCAGGGGCAAACCGCCCCAGAACTGCTAGCAAGCATCCCCCACAGCCCCGGGAACCAGCAACAGAGGCCCTGGGGCAGAGCCTTCCTCCAAGCCCTCCGCCCTTAAAGAAAAGCAGGAGTCCATGGGAAAGTCAGCAAGAAAGGGCCGCTGGTAAGACCCAGAAGCTTTGGCAGGAGGAACCGGCTCGAAAACCTCCGTCCCCCAACCCGAACAGGGCAGCCCCGAAAACCGCCCGAGTCTCGGCCCCAACTAAACCCCGCCCCGACCCCAAAACCCGCAGACGGTACGGAGCCGGGAACAGAGAGGGAAAAGGGCGAATAGCACCTAACCAAAACGGGGTGGCCTCAGGGCATCCGAGTGGGAAACCAACCTAGCATGTTGCAGCAACCAAACCTAACTTGCAACATGGATGCCGCCTGTACTCTGAACAGTAATAACATCAGGAGAGTACTGGAGAACAAGCAGAGAAAATCTCTCGCAAGGCTCCGGGTCAAAGTGTCAGTGACCCAACAGGCAGCATGACGGAGGTAAAAGTGGTGACTGTCACCTGGAGACAAGGGCACAGCAACCAACGATCCCGTACAAGACGGGTTGGAACCCGGAAGACACATTCAATGGTCCCCCCCGAGCCCAGACAGGGGTTTCCAGGGCCCATAAGCTGACTGCTACGGGAAGCCTGGGCAAGGTGTTGCTAAACCGGTTGGGGATAGCACTAAAAACCACTGAGATGTGTACAATCACGGGGGCCTAGCAGAGGGCCGCCAAACACTACCAGTGGAACTATAGCCACACTGGGCAGACCCCCACCAGGCAATTGAAAATAAAAACAAAAGAAAAACCCCGCAAAATTACACCATCTCCAGAGGCAACAGGAACCGGTCGCCGCTTAGGTGGAAGGCTGTGCAACACCTTGATGCTCTAACCAGCACAATACCAATCCCTACCCAGGGCCAACCAAGGGCCCCAAGCCCCAGCTGGCCCCAAGGGCGAGGCAAATGCCGAGCAGCAAGAACCTCTACAGGAATGGTTCCCGAACGCCCCAGGGAAGATAACCCTGTTACGCAAGGGCAGTACTCACAGGGCGCTTAGGGAAGTCAGCCACTAAGTGCATGCAGCCCTGGCACTGATGAGGTACTCCTGGCCACCGCACAACACAACACACGGCAGTGAACACCACACAAGGCAAACACCGCCTAGGAAACGGAGGCCAGAGAAGCATCTATCCCGGTTGACATTAGCTTACGAACTGAAGCTTGGCAGCCAGCGCGGTAGGTCCGGGGCTCCCCCTCCCCCTCTCGGGCAAGGAGGCCTGCGCGGACGATCGGCGCGGCAGTAAAGTGTGATGTTTGCTTGTTTGCTTGTTTCCTTGGGATTGTAGGGAGTTTCTACCTCTCTGTTCGTTTTTTGTTTTAGTTTTGTACCATGTGGGGTTTGTTTTGTCATGCCTACCTTTCTGGGTGCCTGACCCCGGTCGATGGCAGATAAGGAAAACCCCAACCACAAGAGGGTTTTCCAGTGCCATTGCTCCCTGAAACCTCTCTGAAGGGGCCAGGTTCTGGCACTGGTCCCTGGTAGGTCTGAACTCCTTAGCTAATGTCCCGGTCTAATATAACATACATTAGCCCGATAAACTCCAGGGAGCCGTAGGGGCTCCCCACAGAAAAGCATGCACACAGAAAATACTGTACAGTATATCCTTACAATTTGTATTAATTGCAAGTCTAGATGAAGTTGTTTACAGTGAAACTGACTTAAGAACAAGGAATGTATATACAGAAGAACCCCCTATTGTGTGAATCCTGTTTTCCAAATTCTTTGATCATCTGGACATAAAAATTTATGGTTCTCAACCTTATTCAATTAGATCATGTCTAGTTAATGGGGGTTAATCCCCATTATTTGTAAAGTTTGTTGACGTTCCTGAAAATGGCTTTGATTCCCACAGTCAGAGACAGGAAGCCTGTTAGACTCATCAAGGTTCTAATATGCCAACTATTGACCTTCCCCAGGCTGCAACCCCAAACACACCTAACTCATGGGAACCTATTTACCGTAAGGTGAACAAAGGCTTAAGTTAAAGAAAAACATTGTTCAAATGCTTCTGTCCAGCCCTATCAATTGAACCTAGGACCTTTTGGCTGTGACCCCAGTGTTGTCAATTGCACCAAAGTACCCTCATAAATTTTATAAGTGAAGTTCGTGATTAAAAAAAGAAGAGTTTCGAGTGTGGGAAAATGAGCATGGACTTTATTTGGAAAAGCTCAAACACCTTATTATAATTTCAAAGGAAGAGTTCTAAATACTGGCCCATAATTTCTATACTATTTTACATGTTAATCCAGCACTGAATTTACATTTTACATGTAATCCAGCATTGAATGTAATGAAATGCCTCTTTCTAGTGGGTTCTCAGGAGTTCTCTGATGCTATAAACTGGAAGCAACCAAGGCTAGAGGAACATCCTTTAAAGAGGCAAAGGGAGCCTGGGTATCAGAAATCACCACAAAATCAACAACAACTTTATAATTTTGTGTATTCATTACCCAATACTGGATAATGAATATACAAAATTATAAAGTGTGTGTTAATAAGTGCTAAAGTGCTAAAAGTACTGACATTTGTTAGCACTTTGTTAGTAAACTTATTTATATTTATTTTATGAAGGGCCATATCTTAATAAATTGTGACAACACATAATATAATGCATATACAGTGGAACCTCGATTAACGAGTTTTTCCAGTAACGAGCAAGCCACTCGCAGCAAATTTGTCTCTATTGACGAGCTCGCCTCTATTAACGAGCGAAACCACATGGTGCTTCCTAGCGTCTCGCGGGTTCTCGCAAATTCTCGGACGCCTCCGACGCCAGTGTTGTTGTTTTATCTCACACGACAAGCATCCCTCTGGATTTATTTGCTCTTTTCTTTGGGTTTTTAGTCGTTTTGCGACTACAATTTGTAACACACGATGTCTCCAAAGAAGCTGCTTGCTAAAGATAGTGTTGTCAAGAGGAAGAAAGATACAATTACTGTGGATTTGAAGAAGGAAATTATAGCGAAGCATGAGTGTGGTGTCTGTGTGACTGATCTCACAAGGGAGTATGGCAGGTCCTCATCATCAATTTACACCATTAGTAAGGGAATGAGGAGGTAAGGGAGGATGCTGCCTCTTCCACTGACATCACCCTGGTCAAGCAGTGACAACCCAGTGTGTGAACATGTTTAATGACAATTTGCTGTCTCGTTTTATGGATATCCTAAAACAAAGACAAAAGCAATTGTCAATATAAAAGTTCTTTCCAAAAGTAGAGAAAAGAAGAGCCAGTGATAGTGAACCACAACCTGGTCCCAGTGGGGTGAAAATCCCAAGAAGAGAGAGCCCGCCTGACTCAGAGGTGGATTCTCCTTCCACACCATAACCCCTCTCCTCCATCCCACTTCCCATCGTCTCCCTCAAGCCAGCAACGACTCTTCATAAGGTAAAGTAAACATTAAAACAGTGCAACAAAACATTTATAATTACATGTGCAGTATTATATTTACATTAAAAATGTCATACCGTAGGATGTTTTTGGGAGTGGAACGGATTAAATTTTATTTCCTTTATTTTAAATGGGAAATTTGTTTCCAAAGACGAGTTTCCAGGTCACGAGCTCGGTGCCAGAACGGATTAAACTCGTTAATAGAGGTTTCACTGTATATAANTGATGTTTTCTCTGGGTACTCTCTCTCCTACGTTTTGCCTGAATACCACTAGGACCTGGTTGTGGTCAGTGCTTGTTTGTTCTCGCTACAAATTTGTCAAGATACATTTGTTTTCCCTTCATTTTAACATTTGTCTGTAATGATGTATCACAGTGTCATTGAATAGGTTAAGGCAATGACCTACTGCAGCTTGATTTAGGTGAGTCATTTCAGCAAAGGTTTGCAATTCTTCCCATGCTGCACACATTTTCTTAATTGTTGAGGAAGAGACATTCTGTACTCTTGTTTCTGCTCTATGGTCATCCTTACATGGGTTTTCATATGTTGAGCATTACCACTGACTTTCCTGGGGCTCATGGCGTGATATATAATAATTACTTTAATGTTCAAAATGCAAAAAATCACCACAAAAGCGGAATTTCTTATAGGCGCGATCGTCACTAAGCGGGCAGCTGTAGTAAACTGAGGCAGGTCGGCCGCGTGACTGGGAACCACTCGCTCGGTCGACCAGAACGTGTACCAACAAATATCGGAAGTCGACAACACCATCGGATGTCGAGTAGCATTTTTCGATGAAATTTACATCGTAACTCGAAATTATCGTAAGTAGGGGCAATCGTATGTCGAGGTGCCACTGTATATATGTGACACAATGAGGGCAGACAGAAAGATAATGTCTGTGTCTGGAAGGAGCCATGTGAGTGGTGATTGCCAGCTTAGAAAAACCTAAAATCCTGATAATCGTCTGTAATGAGTTTCACTGCATACCAGTTAGTTTCCTCAACAAATTTTTCCACATCTTGCCTGAAATGCTGCGTGTATTATTGGCTTTAGACATAGTATATACTGTACTAGCTCTATCTAAAATCCAACATTCTGCTTGTAACTCAATATGTATGTACTTTTACCTAAATAAAATATTTATTTATTTATTTACAGCATTTATTTATTTATATTTAAGATGTTTCATGAATGACTTGTCAGAATAAGCAATAAATTACTCACTTTCACTCATGTCACCAGTATACAGGAAAATGTCTAACACCAACATCCATACCATAAAATGTTGGTATTTCTGGTACAAAAGTCTCTCAATCTTCCCACATGAGTACCCCCATGCTGCCTGTGGTAGGGCCACAATCAGCACCACGGGTGCTAACACAATAGTTCCATCTTACAGCCTGGATATGAAGCTCTTCGACGTTGCATAGACCCAACCATGAACAGTTAAAGGGGAGGGCCACACTTTCCTCATTATACCAATGGCTGGCCACACAGCGTTGCTTTGCAGAGTGAGCTGCTGACACAGCAAACCTCTGCCTAGTAACACTATGAGAACCGCTACCACTCGGTTCATCTATGCTACTAGCATCAGAACCAATGTCACCGAACTTGGAAACGGCCATCTATCACATACTCATAGCATTTAGGAATGCCAGATTCCGTATCACAGGTGGTGATATATAACACTCTGGGAGAGGTGTTGACCTGGGACATGGCAGTATTGTAGTGTAATACACGTACTGGACATGCTCACTGTATCTTCCTGATCTATGTCCATATAACTTGTGTCTGATCATTGTGTCATTATCAGTCATTATCAGGTCTTGGGTCATCAGCATCACTATAAAGTTCATCATGATACAATATATCATGTATTTTACTGTCCATAAGTGATTTTTCAATCACTCATGGACAAAATAAAATTCTGTCACTTCAAAATAAGCCAACCTGCACCCGAGGTGCATGCTGGGAATTTTTCAAGATGGCAGACACTCACTGGAGGATTCAGCCAACCATTTGCTACCCAAGTTACCTCGCATGAGTTTTGAATCTTACAATGTACCAACAAACAAGTTATCTTGGTCAGCGCACCACCCGTCAACAGAGATATCTTGGTATGCGCAGTGCAAGTAAAGACGCTGGGCAGTTAATCTGTTAAATTTTAGCCTGTATGTTATGCTTCTGCTTGGGCACACTAAGACTGGTATTTTTTTTCTTATTCACAATGACATCCCAGCATGTGTCCAGGACAATAGAGAACAATAGTTTAGCAATTGCAGTTTTCATAACATTCAATATTGGATTTTGTTTATCATCTAAAAACATATTTATTAATCTGTACTTGAATACAGTATATGGAAAGAAGACTTATTTTTATGATTATAAATACTGTTTAAAAAAATTGAGAACACAAAGAAAACTCTTTGATAATTATATTTATTGGTTGCATTTATGTGATACACATCTTGGGATCACACATAGCATACTGAAAAAGGAACAATTTAGCAGCTAAAATTAATCACTTGTTCATTCAAAATATAATGACTTGCATAACAAATGGCATCTCTTGACCATGTAAGTTAAACCTAATTTAATGAGAGTTAGTAAGACTTTACACAGCATGTCTCACCTTGGTCACAGGATATCTATGAACTGTGAAAGTCTGGAAGAGCTGAGGCCCGTGCCCCACTGTCTCCGGGTGTTGAACGATGACTCTCACTGTTCCAGAACTTGTGCCATACGCAATCTCAATCCAGTTTCCGCATACATCTAAAATGAATATCAAACTTAGATATTCTAAATATTATTATGCGAGAAATTAAAGCTAGATAAGATTTGCCTGCCTCAGGATGATCAAGGAAATTATCCCTCTTCTGCTAGAGTAGCCCTCAGTTGCATTAACCACTGCACTTCGGCGCATTAAAATATAAAGTCCCCCATGGTACGCAGAAAAAATTTATTAAAAAAAAAAAAAAATTCTTAGTGTTAAAATGCAGTCTCTGATCATGGGAAACTAAAATATTGTATGTGACATACTTTAGCTTTGATGGAGATGAGAAGTTGAGCAATTTATGGGTGCTGAGTGATGAGGCGCTTGGAGACACTCGACCCCGTCACCCCGAGGGGCAGCAGTTGCCGCGAAAACAATTTTTCATAATTACTGTACTGTATTTCAATGTCTCTTATTCACTTCTTCTCTGTTTTTTTTTTTGCTGTAATATTATTCAAAAGTGTGTAATTTGTGGAATTTATATACAGGTAGTTCAATGCGTGGAACATAACTATTCTCAAAATTATGGATCTCGAATATATCGACATGTATATTATATTCCAAGACCAATCAAACAGTGTTTTAGCTGTTATTACACTATATACATATATTATATATAACTATTTACATTTTTGTGCACCATAATGAACCACAATGATTGTGTGGTGAGAGTGTATATACACAGAACAAGAATCCAAGGTCAGCCTAGCAGCCGACAGTGAGTGTAGCAAGGGCTGTCTCAAATACATTTTTACATAATTATTTCAGTGTCTGTGAATAGTTTTATATCTAGTGTTTTGCTGTAATGTAATAATTACACACAATCAATAGTGTGTAATTTGAGAAATCTGTATAGTTAAGTGTATGGAACATCACTATTCTCAAAAATATGAGGTTCATATATGGTGACACGTATATTATGTTCTAAGCTCAACCAAAGAGTGTTCTTGTTGTTACTAAGCAATATACACAAACATTATATATAATGATACACATCTTGGGATCACACAAATCATACTAAAAAAGGAACAAGTTAACAGCTAAAATTAATCACTTGTTCATTCAAAATAAAATGACTTGCATAACAAATGGCATCTCTTGACCATTTAAGTTAAACCTAATTTAATGAGAGTTAGTGAGTGTGGCAAGGTGTTTTGCTGTAATATTATTCAGTAATATTTCTCAAATATGCACTATAACTAACTAATAAGCTGTTCTGGTGGTATGGTGATGAAATTAATACCCAGCATAGAGCCACATGATACAAGCAGATGATGCCAGCAGTCGCATGATGCAAGACAATGTCTCTAATATTCTACACATCCCGCTATGACTAGTTACAAAACTGCTGTTATTATCACATTCCTGTCACAAAATCCTGAATATGAATCCATTTCAACAGGGTTATATTTTGAAGGAACATAAGGTTGTTTCATGATGCATAGATGCATGAAACAATGGTTGGGTGCTGTCTCTTTTTACATGATGCTGTGAATATCATAACTAGCATTGTATTCATTGATATCTGAACATTGTACATAGTCTATCACAGTCAGGATCATCTATGACACAATCAATGCAAAATAATTACAGTTACCAATTTTATTCATCATTACTAAGTGATGCTGAGGCCTCTAGCTGTAGAGAAGTGCTGTGAGCTGCTCGTGCATGTGCCAGCCTTGGTCATTCTCTCAATACTGTACTAAGGCTCTCACAGCCAGCACGGATGCTGACAATTATTCTTTGAAGATGGCGTCTGTTTACTGGAGTCCAGAGGAACAGGATGTGAGCCCCGTGTACCCACAGGAGTTTTGAATTGCTTCCTATACCTAAAAGTGCCATATGGCACTCTGCACACCCCTGATTGGGTCCCTTAACCACTGAACTGCGCCAACCGAGTATTCTCAGTCGGCAGGAAGCTGCGCTAACAAAGAAAACTTTTTTATTTTTTCGTACCCATTCTAAATGTGTGCTCGGTTGGTTGTGTACAAAATGGACTCTTAGGACCTCCAGTGAGAGGCAGCCATCTTGGAAAAAATTCCTAGAATGCCCTAGGGCTGCTGGCTGGGTTAGTACTGAGTGAGCAACCATAGGTGGTGCACGCGCCTCTGGCTCCCAAACACCTGTCCGACGCGGTGTTGAAAGATAGAGCTTTGTCGGTGAAATTCAAACCTTATTGTTTGAAGAACATAAAGGTCGTGATATTGGTGAAGCTAGGCGCAATAAGGACCTAACACAAAGGTCGGATGCAAGTGATACAGCACCTATGAGGACGATACAGTGAACGTATCCAGTTGTAGCTCTGAGCGCCACCCATGCCCACCTATGTCATCTCCAATTTATATAGATGATACATAGATGAATCGTTTTCTGCATTCAGTGATGATGCATCTGATACAAGTAGCATAGATGAACAGTGTTAGCAGCTTCCATGGTGGTGTTTTCCATAGATATTTTCAAGAATAGCTGAATCTCTTCTTGACTGATGGACACTCTTCGAGGCTGGCTGAATCTCTTCCTGCTTGGGAACTTACAAATCAATCTTTTCACGACTACCTTACAAATTGATCTTTTCCTATAATCTTTTCAAGACTACCTTATGCTTTACAAGCTTGGTTACATCCCAGCTACAGGTACTAAAGCCAAGGGTGTATGCGAGTGTGTTATTTGCAAGCACACAGATAGAAGAAACAGGAAGCGAAAATCTATCTGTACCTGGTGCAACGAGAGTGAAGTCACGCTGTGTACCATGGACTACTTCGTTGATTATTACTCACTTCCGAAGTACTGAGTGTGTAATACAGTGTGTTACTGTGTAAATAGTGTGTGTGTGAAACTGTACATATTGTAATTTTAGTGAATTTTTAACAAGTAATATTGCAACAATAAACATTTATTGTGGACACATTACTGACACATGTATCACAGTTCCATGGGAACATTATGAAGATTCTACTGTATACATATTGTAAAGGACACAAATATGCATCATACAGTATATGATAAAAAAATAAATAAAAAATAAAACCGCATTGGAAATATATAGAACAAATAATTGAAAATATATTTGTGGCAACACCCGGTGCTTGAATGGCCCACGTGACCGTGTCTGGGCGTATCACACATGAGCGACCAGGCCCTGATGACGTCACAGCGCACCTTGTCCACGTCCCCACAGCCAAAGTAAGTGGAATTTGGTATTTATTTTTACAGACATGTTCAGGGAAGGGAATTTATCATTTTATGAAGAAAAAAATAATTTTTTGGGAACACTTGATTTCATGTGCACAGGGGGAATTTCACAATAAACTTGGCACATCACAGTGGGTAAGGCGCTCTGCGCACCCCCTCTGATTGGGTCTCTTAAGGCGCTCTGCTCAGTAAAGTGGTTAAACAATCTTAAAAAAAAAAGTAGTGAATGTTATGAAATGCTTCTTCCTTCTGGTCCTTGGTGATGCTGCCTGACAAGCTCCATCTAATTCAATCCACACCAGGCTCTTACCAGACATATATAAGCATACTAAGGACTAGAGGCAAAACCTTTTATGTAAAACCTTTTATGTAAAGTTATTCATGTCTGGTAACATCCAAGAGAAGGCAACTTCTAAAGAGGAGTAAGGACAAGAGGATCATAGATCACCATAACCAAGAAAAGGCCACTAGAAAGGAGGGTGAGTAAAAACAGACAACAGCAAGGTAACTGAACCTGTAGAAAATGGGAGAATGAAGCCCCAAGATTCACAAATAACAATAATAATAATAATGCAGTGATGAAAGCAGTTCTCACTTCAGTTACATCTGTGCACCACCAGAGGACTGCACACTTTTTCCCCTTGAACCCTTAACCTTAAATCCTCAGTCATATAACCAGTGGTCCAAACAATCCTGCTATTTGAACCCAACATAAGTACACAGAATTGCAGAAGGCATATTGGCCCATACTAGGCAGCTATTTACACCCAACATAAGAACAAAGCAAACTGTAGATGACTCACTGTAAATAGTTTACTGTATGTGTACAGTATAATACAATAAAATAAAATACAAAAAAAGAGAAAAACAAAAACAAGAAAGGAGAACAGCAAACTCGTGGTCCAACAGTGTAAGGAGAAAAAGAAGAAGAGAGAAAAAGCATACAAATAGTATAGGGAGAAGTGTACTGAGACAAACAGGAAGGCACTAAGGAAGACCAAGAATGAGTTCACAAAAAACCAGCGTTGAATGTAATGAAATGCCAATATTTGGTTGAGCCTTAGTGGCTCCCTGAAACTATTACACTGATTTGGTGCCATATTACTAGGTGCCATCAGTTGTGGAATTCTCATTGGCCTACCATGCACCACAAGCCAGAACCTGGCTCCCTCCAAGAGGCACAGGGAGCAGTGGCACTATGAAAACCTTTTATGTAAAGTTATTCATGTCTGCTAGCATCCAGAGAAGGCACCCAGAAAGTCAGTGAAACTAAACAGACTACTGCATCGTTAGAAATAAGATCACAGCCTCAAAACTGCCAAAAGAACTCTCCAACAATACAAACTATGAAAAATTCATGAAACTAGCACATGTTAGAATGCAACACCTATTCCCCTCTCATCTTGGTGGAAGAGGGAGGCGGACTGGGTCAGCCTGTGCCAGCCTATGCTTCACCACCAGTTCTTATAATGATAGAAACCACCCCAATGCTCTGGGAAAGAGAGGGTGTCAGGAAGCCACAAGGACTCGGCCAGAAAATAGCATTTCATTACATTCAATGCTGGTTTTCTGGGGAAAGCCCCTTGTGGCTCCCTGAAGCTACCTGCCCACAAAAATAGAAAAGAGGGCATACCAGGAAGGAGAAAGCACTGCAGGTATCATGATGAGAAGAGCCCAATGTCCACAAACACGACCCAAAGTCACACAAAGCCACAGAAGACTAGGAACATCCAGAAGATACCCGGCTGCTGGGACCTCGCCCAACCACCCAACCCCCCCTTTGCCTGAAAAACGACAAAAATACGTGAGCAAAGAGCGCCGAAAGATCAGCCCATGGAAGAACATCAAAGGCACGAGGGTAGACCACTGGCTAGAGTGTAGACACAGCAGATGACCAGAGAAACACGAGCCCTAGAACAGGGAACCAGGGGAATCAGGGGGAACCAGGAGGAACCAGGTGAAACCAGATGAAACCAGAGCAAACCACTAAGAGACCACAGCAACAGAACCGGTGGTACAAAAGCAGCAAAAGAAAATCGGCACCATACACAGCACATGATGCACCTTGGCAGAAACCACTAAGCATCCACCACCAGAGGGCCCCACCGGAAACCAATTGACTCTCTCTCTGACAGAAAAGAAGGAGCCGGCAGCAACCCAAGCAACCCAATAAGCGGCTACAAGGGCCCCCCCCTCAAAAAATAAAAATCCCCAGTGCTGAAGGTGCTCAAGAAACCCGGTCACTTGGCAACCAGAAGCCAGAGAAAGCAAACGAAAGCTTGCTAAAACCAGTCAGGACCGAAAGAAACATATGAACCTTGCCAGGTGGCACAGACAACAAAACCCTTAAATTTGCACAAGGTGTGAGCAAGCCTGGAAGAGGTACCTACTAAACAACTGAGCCTGTGGAGATTTTCCAGGGTCTGCAGGGTGTGTTCCCTGCAGGAAGCCCCTGCACTGGGAACACTATGCTGGTAACCCCTGTATCTTGTACAGGCACCCCTACTTACCCAAAGCCAACAGAAAGTTGCTCCAAGGAGCAACAAGGGGGGAGTTAACCTTACCAAACCTTAGGTAAAACCTAATAAAGGTAGAGTAGAAAAGCATATAAACAGAAAAGGGCAAAAATTATGAAAAACCCTGAAAAGGGGCAAAATGCAATCTCGGAACCCCTTAGCATCAATCTGCGGAGAATGAGCCACAGGGGAGAATTGTAGCACCAACCAGACATATAAGCTGGAAGCCCACCTCGGCATCTCAGTTCGGTCACGCAAACCACAGTGCACCTCACCAGCACGCTTATTCAACACACTTCCACTACACATAAGAGGCATAACTTGCTGACCCCTCAGTGTTCAAGAGAGAACTTGATAAACACCTGCAAAGGATACCCGATCAACCAGGCTGTGATTCATACGTCAAGCTGCGAGCAGCAGCATCCAACAGCCTGGTTAACCTGTCCAGCATGTAGGAGGCCTGGTCGGGGACTGGGCCGTGGGGACGTCGAGCCTCGAAATCATCGCAAGGTAGCAATAAACATTCCCGACCCAAAGACTGACAGTCCAAGAGAACTGGTTTACTGAAGGGTGAGGGCCTAACCAAAGCGAGGAGAACCCCTAAGGGAGTATATCCTGACCACACCAGGTAAGACAACCCTGACTGCACAAGGGTAGTACTTAGGGAGCATGCAGGAAGGGAACCCTGAGCACATACAGCCTCAAGCACACTAAATTTCTAGCTCACACTACGCAAACCCTTATAAAACAGCTTCAAAGCAGGGTTGCCATAATATGCATTGCTGAAAGTTGTGAGCTTAAAGAGTAAGAACTATGAATATACTGTATACCGAAAGTTGCCTGGCAAATGGGCTCCTTATAAGCCCATCTGGGCAACTTGTAGCCCAATGTGGCAACCTCCTCTCAAAGGCAAACACCACTTAGATAAAACATGAGACTGGAGCCAGAGTGACTAGAATGGGCGACCACGCACACATCAGAATAAGAACTGACGGCGAAGCAGCCAGCTGACCCGGTCTGCCTCGTGGGGAAGGTGGTGCGCTCTAGTGCGAGCTACTTTCACACATTTTTATAGTGTGTTTATATTGTGGGGCATAGTTCCTTTGGCAGTTTTAAGGCTGTGGTTTGTTTCTGACATGCAGTCTGTTTTGTTTTGCTGACTTACTGGGTGCATACCCTTGTGATGGCAGACATGAATGACCTTACATAGTAAGTTTTCATAGTGCCACCACCCCTGTGCCTCTCTGAGGAAGGTGGGGGCAGGTTCTGGCTCATGGTCCCAGTAGGCCAATAAAAACTCAAACAACTGATAGCATTCAGTAGTATGGCACTGAATCAGTGTAATAGCTTCTGAGAGCCACAATAAGCTCCCTCAGAAATAGTGGCTTTGACTAATATGAGAACTATTACCATTAATTCTAAAAATTCATTTAATAACTAGAAGAGTCTTACTTGTTTTTGGTGGAAGGTAAACTGAGATAGCAGTGATGATATCGTTTGATGGATCATGATAGAGCTCTGTCACTAGTAAGTCGTTATCCTTACAAAGAGGTGTGTGAAGAACTCAACAAAAGGTTCCAGGAGGTCTTTACAATAGAACAGGGAGATATCACGGCACTGGGAGAGGTGGCAGCAAACCAGGTGACCTTGGATAGGTTCGAATTTACAAGAGATGAGGTCAAAAAGCACCTATGGAGCTGGATGTGAGAAAAGCTGTTAGTCCGGATGGAATCTCGCCATGGGTATTGAAAGAGATTGTGCATTACCACTCTCCTAGTGTATAGTAAGTCACTGGAAACGGGGGACCTACCAGAAATATGGAGACTGCTAATGTAGTACCAATATACAAAAAGGTGACAGACAAGAGGCACTGAACTATAGGCCAGTGTCCTTAACTTGTATACCATGCAAGGTGATGGAGAAGATTGTGAGAAAAAACCTAGTAACACATCTGGAGAGAAGAGACTTCGTGACAACCCATTCACATGGGTTCAGGGAGGGTAAATCTTGCCTTACAGGCTTGATAGAATTCTACGAACAGGTGACAAGAATTAAGCAAGAAAGAGAAGGGTGGCCGGA
>WNGS01135237.1:21035586-21051017 GCA_020271785.1 Procambarus virginalis
CATCCTTAGAGGAAACTTTTGCATATCTGGAGAGAAAAAGTAGTATATAAATTACGTCAAGACATTTATGATGCTCATCAAAGCAGACATGAAACCCATCATAATTGACATTTAAATAACAATGTATGTATGTAAGATGCAGTACTGAGCAAAATGTTAACAATATCAGCAAATGAGTTAGTGAATGTTAAACTAATTTGATAAGCATCCAAAGTTACCTATACAGAATTTTTTAAAAAACTCCAGCGTTGAATGTAATGAAACGCCATTTTCTGGGTGAGCCCCGGAGGCTCCCTGGAGCTTATCGGGCTAATGTATGTTATATTAGACCGGGACATTAGCTAAGGAGTTCAGACCTACCAGGGACCAGCGCCAGAACCTGGCCCCTTCAGAGAGGTTTCAGGGAGCAATGGCACAGGAAAACCCTCTTGTGGTTGGGGTTTTCCTTATCTGCCATCGACCAGGGTCAGGCACCCAGAAAGGTAGGCATGACAAACAAACCCCACATGGTAAAGAACTAAAACAAAAAAACCAAACAGAGGTAGAAACTCCCTACAATCACAAGGAAACAAGCAAACAAGCAAACATCACACTTTACTGCCGCGCCCATCGTCCGCGCAGCCCTCCTTGCCCGAGAGGGGGAGGGGAGAGCCCCGGATCTACCGTCGCCGGCTGCCAAGCTTCAGTTCGGAAGCTAAGATTCAACCAATGCGAAAAAAATGCCGACCGGTGGGAAGGAGAGTTGCCAGGGAGCCCCCGGGGCTCACCCAGAAAATGGCTTTTCATTACATTCAACGCTGATTTTTTTGTGGGGGCCCCTATGGCTCCCTGGAGCTTCATACCCAAAGAGCTTAGTCTCCGTGGTGTAGTGGTAAGACACTCGCCTGGCGTTCCACGAGCATTATGTCATGGGTTCGTATCCTGGCCGGGAGGATTTACTGGGCGCAAATCCTTAACTGTAGACCTCCTGCATTTTTGGACTGTCGGAAAGCCTTTGACACAGTACCCCATAAAAGGTTGATGCATAAGCTGGAGAAACAGGCAGGAGTAACAGGTAGGGCGCTCCAGTGGATAAGGGAGTACCTAAGCAATAGGAAGCAGAGAGTTACAGTGAGGGGTGAGACCTCAGACTGGCGTGAAGTCACCAGTGGAGTCCCACAGGGCTCTGTACTTGGACCTATCCTGTTTCTGATATACGTAAATGATCTCCCAGAGGGTATAGACTCATTCCTCTCAATGTTTGCTGACGACGCCAAAATTATGAGAAGGATTAAGACAGAGGAGGACAGCTTGAGACTTCAAGAAGACCTGGACAAGCTGCAGGAATGGTCGAACAAATGGCTGTTAGAGTTTAACCCAAGCAAATGTAATGTAATGAAGATAGGGGTAGGAAGCAGGAGACCAGATACAAGGTATCATTTGGGAGATGAAATACTTCAAGAGTCAGAGAGAGAGAAAGACCTGGGGGTTGATATCACGCCAGACCTGTCCCCTGAAGCTCATATCAAGAGGATAACATCAGCAGCATATGCCAGGTTGGCTAACATAAGAACGGCCTTTAGAAACTTGTGTAAGGAATCTTTCAGAACATTATATACCACATATGTCAGACCAATCCTGGAGTATGCGGCTCCAGCATGGAGTCCCTATCTAGTCAAGCATAAGACTAAACTGGAAAAGGTTCAAAGGTTTGCCACCAGACTAGTACCCGAGCTGAGAGGTATGAGCTACGAGGAGCGACTGCAGGAATTAAACCTCACTTCGTTGGAAGACAGAAGAGTTAGGGGGACATGATCACCACATTCAAGATTCTCAGGGGAATCGACAGGGTTGATAAAGACAGGCTGTTTAACACAAGGGGCACACGCACTAGGGGACACAGGTGGAAACTTAGTGCCCAAATGAGCCACAGAGATATTAGAAAGAACTTTTTTAGTGTCAGAGTGGTTGACAAATGGAATGCATTAGGAAGCGATGTGGTGGAGGCTGACTCCATACACAGTTTCAAGTGTAGATATGATAGAGCCCATAGGCTCAGGAAACGGTACACCTGTTGATTGACGGTTGAGAGGCGGGACCAAAGAGCCAGAGCTCAACCCCCGCAAGCACAACTAGATGAGTACAACTAGGTGAGCACACACACACATTTACCAGGAAGGAGGAAGAAATATTTGACATTCAGCAAAACTTGAAGATGTTATTTTAAATGAGGTCATATTCCCAAGGGGCTACTCAATTTGGAGACGGGACAGAAAAATCAGGAAAGGCGGTGGCGTTGCTGTGCTGGTGAAAGAACACCTAAAGGTGAACGAAATAATGACTGCCAATCCACAAGAAGTTGATATAATAGCACTAGAGATCTGCCATGAGGATGATAAACTAATGATCATAAATGCATATAGTCCACCGCTAACCAGCACATGGTCAAAGAGGAGCTAGATAGTAAACGAGAAGGTCTTATAACAATAATGAGAGAGATCATAGCAAGAGCGGATAACGATAGTTCACGGCTGTTGATAGTCGGCGACTTCAACTTGAAATCCATAGACTGGGAGGCATATGAAGCTAAAACAGAAGATTTCTGGACCTGTAAATTTGTAGACCTCATCCTGGAAACATTCTTGTATCAACATGTTAAACAAGCTACGAGGATGAGGGAAGGGGACGTTCCCTCCATGCTAGATTTGATATTTACCAGGAAGGAGGAAGAAATATTTGACATTCAGTACCTTCCTCCCTTGGGTAAAAGTGACCATGTCTTTTTGGGAATAAAGTATGCAATGCGATATAATCTGGAAGAAAATATGACGGTCGATGCAATTGAAAAACTGATTTTAGGAGAGGACATTATGGCAACCTTAGAAATTTTTTAGTGAGTATAATTGGACAGACTTGTTGCTAGGCAAGGAAGTGAATGAGATGTATGTCAAGTTTTGTGAAATATATGATAAAGGCACAAAAAATTTATACCAAAACAGAGAAGCAGAACTAGGAAACAGGATTGGTTCAACAGAAAGTGCGAGAGGGCCAGAGACCAAAAGACACAAAATGGAATCAATACAGGAAGAGGCCAAACCCCCAAACATACCAGCGATACAAAGATGCGAGAAACAACTACACGGCAGTGAGGAGAGGCAGAAAGACATTTTGAAAAAGGGATTGCAGACAAATGTAAAACAGAACCAGGTCTATTCTATAAATTCATAAACAACAAATTGCAGGTAAAGGATAATATTCAGAGGTTGAAAATGGGAAATAGATTCACGGAAAATGAAAAGGAAATGTGTGAAACATTAAACGAAAAGTTCCAAAGTGTGTTTGTACAAAATGAAATCTTCAGGGAACCAGATACAATAAGAATTCCAGAGAACAACATAGAGCACATAGAGGTGTCTAGAGACGAAGTGGAAAAAATGCTCAAGAAGCTAAATAAGAACAAAGCAGTTGGTCCAGATGGAGTTTCACCATGGGTTCTGAGAGAATGTGCACCTGAGCTCAGCATTCCTCTTCAACTGATTTTTCAGGCATCCCTGTTTACAGGAGTTGTAGCTGATGTGTGGAAAAAGGCTAACATAGTTCCAATCTACAAAAGTGGAAGCAGGGAAGACCCCTTAATTATAGACCGGTATCATTGACAAGTGTAATAGTCAAAATATTGGAAAAAATAATTAAATCTAAATGGGTAGAACACCTGGAGAGAAATGATATAATATCAGACAGACAGTATGGTTTTCGATCTGGAAGATCCTGTGTATCGAATTTACTCAGTTTCTATGATCGAGCAACAGAGATATTACAGGAAAGAGATGGTTGGGTTGACTGCATCTATCTGGACCTAAAAAAGGCTTTCGACAGAGTTCCACATAAGAGGTTGTTCTGGAAACTGGAAAATATTGGAGGAGTGACAGGTACGCTTCTAACATGGATGAAAAATTTTCTGACTGATAGAAAAATGAGGGCTGTGATCAGAGGCAATGTATCGGACTGGAGAAATGTCACAAGTGGAGTACCACAGGGTTCAGTTCTTGCACCAGTGATGTTTATTGTCTACATAAATGATCTACCAGTTGGTATACAGAATTATATGAACATGTTTGCTGATGATGCTAAGATAATAGGAAGGATAAGAAACTTAGATGATTGTCATGCCCTTCAAGATGACCTGGACAAAATAAGTATATGGAGCACCACTTGGCAAATGGAATTTAATGTTAATAAATGCCATGTTATGGAATGTGGAATAGGAGAACATAGACCCCACACAACCTATATATTATGTGAGAAATCTTTAAAGAATTCTGATAAAGAAAGAGATCTAGGGGTGGTTCTAGATAGAAAACTATCACCTGAGGACCACATAAAGAATATTGTGCGAGGAGCCTATGCCACGCTTTCTAACTTCAGAATTGCTTTTAAATACATGGATGGCGATATACTAAAGAAATTGTTCACGACTTTTGTTAGGCCAAAGCTAGAATATGCAGCGGTTGTGTGGTGCCCATATCTTAAGAAGCACATCAACAAACTGGAAAAGGTGCAAAGACATGCTACTAAGTGGCTCCCAGAACTGAAGGGTAAGAGCTACGAGGAAAGGTTAGAAGCATTAAATATGCCAAAACTAGAAGACAGAAGAAAAAGAGGTGATATGATCACTACATACAAAATCGACAGGAAAGATTTCCTGAGACCTGGAACTTCAAGAACAAGAGGTCATAGATATAAACTAGCTAAACACAGATGCCGAAGAAATATAAGAAAATTCACTTTCGCAAACAGAGTGGTAGACGGTTGGAACAAGTTGGGGGAGAAGGTGGTGGAGGCCAAGACCGTCAGTAGTTTCAAAGCGTTATATGACAAAGAGTGCTGGGAAGACGGGACACCACGAGCGTAGCTCTCATCCTGTAACTACACTTAGGTAATTAAAAAAAAATTACACACACACACACACACACACACACACACACACGAACAGAGTGGTAGATGGTTGGAACCAGTTAGGGTAGAAGGTGGTGGAGGCCAAGACCGTCAGTGGTTTCAAAGTGTTATATGACAAAGAGTGCTGGGAAGACGGGACACCACGAGCGTAGCTCTCATCCTGTAACTACACTTAGGTAATTACACACACACAATGGGGCCTCGACTTACGATGCTAATCCGTTCCCAGAGACGGATCGTAAGACGAAGCGATTTTCCCATAAGAAATAAAGGGATTTGAATTAATCCGTTCCCCACCCTCCAAAATTATAACATACAAATACATTTTATACTGAATACAATGTTTTTTTCTAACTACAATACAGTACCAAAGTGTCTTACCTTTATGGAGGGCTCTTAATGGCATATGGAAGATGGTGATGAGGGAGGAGGAGAGTTGTTCCTGTTTGGAAGGGGAGTCCCCTTCCATTATCACATCAGGCAATGATGTTTTCTCTGGGGTACTCTCTCTCCTACGTTTTGCCTGAATACCACTAGGACCTGGTTGTGGTTCAGTGCTTGTTTGTCTCGCTACAAATTTGTCAAGAGACATTTGTTTTCCGTTCATTTTAACATTTGTCTGTAATGATGTATCACAGTGTCATTGAATAGGTTAAGGCAATGACCTACTGCAGCTTGATTTAGGTGAGTCATTTCAGCAAAGGTTTGCAATTCTTCCCATGCTGCACACATTTTCTTAATTGTTGAGGAAGAGACATTCTGTACTCTTGTTTCTGCTCTATGGTCATCCTTACATGGGTTTTCATATGTTGAGCATTACCACTGACTTTCCTGGGCTCATGGCGTGATATATAATAATTACTTTAATGTTCAAAATGCAAAAAATCACCACAAAAGCGGAATTTCTTATAGGCGCGATCGTCACTAAGCGGGCAGCTGTAGTAAACTGAGGCAGGTCGGCCGCGTGACTGGGAACCACTCGCTCGGTCGACCAGAACGTGTACCAACAAATATCGGAAGTCGACAACACCATCGGATGTCGAGTAGCATTTTTCGATGAAATTTACATCGTAACTCGAAATTATCGTAAGTAGGGGCAATCGTAGTCGAGGTGCCACTGTATATATGTGACACAATGAGGGCAGACAGAAAGATAATGTCTGTGTCTGGAAGGAGCCATGTGAGTGGTGATTGCCAGCTTAGAAAAACCTAAACCTGATAATCGTCCTGTAATGAGTTTCACTGCATACCAGTTAGTTTCCTCAACAAATTTTTCCACATCTTGCCTGAAATGCTGCGTGTATTATTGGCTTTAGACATAGTANAATGCAAGAACAGGTCAGAGGGAAACCGCGCCCAGGACAGCAAGCGGAACGGAGCAGAAAGAACCGCAACACCGAACGCAAGCAGGCGCGGCTCGCCAGCCCCACCCAAGATGAGGCGACAGGACACGATTCCAGACGATGGTCACGGAACAACCCCGAAGGGAAGACAAGCCAAACCTATCAAAGACCGAAGGACGCTTCGCAGAGATAGGAAAACCGGAAGGACCACCTGGAAAACCACACCCCCGCTCCCGAGACGAAACACGTAGGCGGGAGACCAATAACGAACCAACCAGTGCCGACAACCGAGAAACTAGCACCACGAACAAAAGCGCAAAACGCAGATCGAAAAACAGTGACCCCGCAACACAAAGGAGCAACGTAACCTGCTCCAGCAGGGAAGAATGATGCATGCATCCCTGAGGCATCCAAGAGGAGAACGACCCAGGACGTGAACCGTAGGAAAGCAAACACACCTGTTCCGGAAAATGAACACAGAGAAACCGGAGCCAGTATTGGAACCTAGCTACTGGGTCCAAGAAAAGGAACCAGGAAGGCAGGAGCGGCAGACCGAAAGTCCACAACCCCCCACAGACAGCGCAACACCGAAGCCTGCAGTAAGCCACACAGAAAAATGCAGGAACTCGGTACCAAAATGGAACACCGGAGAAGTTCAATCAACACACCACACCAAACACCCCAATTAGGAGCCAGCGACAACCCCGCCAAGCCGGGAAGAGGAACCAGGAAAGAGCAGTGACTAGGGTGGCGGAGAGAGTAGAGTATCCCAATAATATACTTGCTCCAAATGCATTACCTGAACGAGAGAAGCAAAGCTCTACGGAGCCCCAATTATGGAACACAGACCTTCCCTCACTGCCCGGTAAAATTTCTGCCAATCTGTGGAGAACGGTCATGTGTTGCCCGACCATATAAGCAGCAGAGTAGCCAACAATACAGCATCCAGTCCACCAGCAAGTGCGGACGAGAACAGACACTTGCGAGAGACTGTACCGACTCTCAGTGTGCTGCACTTGCATCATTGCCCGCCAAAGTACCACCTGCATACTACTGTATACGCAACAAAATATACGCAGTCTTTTAGTGTTCGTGTTAATAGTCACCAAATGTGATGAAACAATAGAACTGGGACAGCGGCACACACCACCCGTGCGGCACATTTCGGACATGAAACAATGGGCATAAAGGGAAAAGTGTAGATTCAGGAAAGACTGGAGGAAGACCGGCATGGTAACAGAGTCGGTGATTCGCAGAACCAATCACCGCGTAACGTGGTGGTAGGGCCCCACAAGTGGTGCAAGCGTGGGTTGGACATGCACAGGAGTGGGAAGGGGTGGTAAGAAATAGCAGCAGCCTCGTACGGGCCAAGAGGCCCTCTGCAGTTCCTCTGTTCTTATGTCCGTATGTTCGTATGCACAAGGGGACACAGGAGGAAGCCTAGCACCCAAAAGAGCCACAGACACGAAAACCCAATCAACGTCAAGAGGGAAAAGGAAGCGGAAGCACTAGGAAGCAATGTGGTGGACGCAGACTCCACCCACAAGAGCAAATGTAGAGAAGACAGAACCCAGGAGGCTCAGGAAACTACACAACCGTCAACTGACAGGAGAGGCGGGGCCCAAGAGCCAGAGCTCAACCCCCACAAGCACAACTAGGCAAGCACCCCATCAAAAAGCGAGAGCCAGCACACCTGGCCGACAGAGGCACCAGACATGACAAACTCACTTGCACAGCAGACACACGACCGTGCCGCAACACAGGTGAGCCAAGTAACATACCAGGAGCAGCTCTAATGGTGCGCCCGAAAGCCATGTATACTAGAGGCAGTAGGCATGGTATGTACCGTTACCTGAATAAAATGCGGAAGTCTAAGGAGAAACACGTCCAGAGGCGCGCGCCCTGCAGAAAACCATGCAGGACAGAGGGTTATCTTGAGGTTATCTTGAGATGATTTCGGGGCTTTTTAGTGTCCCCGCGGCCCGGTCCTCGACCAGGCCTCCACCCCCAGGAAGCAGCCCGTGACAGCTGACTAACACCCAGGTACCTATTTTACTGCTAGGTAACAGGGACATAGGGTGAAAGAAACTCTGCCCATTGTTTCTCGCCGGCTCCAGGGCTCAAACCCAGGACCACAGGATGACAAGTCCAGCGTGCTGTCCGCTCAGCCGACCGGCTCCCCAGGGGGGGAGGAGGAGGCGCCACGCCGAGCCATCCCACACCCGGAAGCAGAGGAAGAACGAAGCGATGCCTCCAGATATAAATCCAGAACACCCTCAGCATCCAGAGGGCTACGACGGGAGGGAGAAAACGAGCAAGAAGCCGTAGAAAACCGCGAGAAACGACGCGAAGACACAAGCAGACCGCCCATACACACAACGCACACCCCGGCCCCAACACACGAGGTACGAAACGCACCACCCGTCCACAGGGTGGCGTGGCTCGTACACCAGGCGGACACACATATCGTACACAGACATCGTACAAACACCAGGCAGGCGTGTGTAACGAAGACGAAGAACGCCGAAACCGGAAGTAGAGACGACGCGAAAACAAAACAAGGTGAAAACAAAGCGAAAGAAAACAGAGGATGGAGGTAACCAACGAGGCTGACAAAAGACCAGAGGGAAACCACATCGGAATTCAACCGACGTTCCAATAATATTGGGAGGTGCAAAGAGACTCGCGAACAAACGAGAACCACGACAAGCACCCCTGAACAAGGGACATGCAGGGAAAGGAAAAGGGGGGAAACACACCCCCAGGAACGACGGGACCGACGAACCCCGAAGGAACATGGAACCGAACCCAGGGAGGGGTACACCTGAAACAACAGGAACACAGAGGGGAAGGAACAACCCTACTCTGAGGAACTGCAAGCCCCTCACCAAGGGTACAAAGACCCAAGAGGGGCAAACGGGGCCGAGGCCCCCCAGGCAACCCCACCCCACCCTGGGAACCTCGACGGCATGACCCGGGGCCAAGCCGCACCCCAAAGCCCCAGCAAGACAAGGAAAAGCCGGGGCAGCGGTGCAAACACTAAGGAAGGGAGCCCACTGGTCAGACCCATACAGCACGGCTGGAGGAACCGACTCGAATGCCTCCGCCGCCACCCCGGAAGAGGAAAACCTCCGAGATTGCCCGAGTCTCAACCAACCAGACCCCGCTCCAACCCCGAAACCCGCCTATGGTTCGGAGCAGGAAGCAAGGAAGTAAGTGTGTGGAACAGAAGGGGAAGGACAAGGAGCAGAAGGAGCCAGAGCCGAAGTGACTCTCACCCCCAAGTCAGACCCCAACAACCAAAACGGGGCAACCTCGGAGCGTCCGGGGCCGCAAACAACCAAGAGCGTTGCAGCAACCTACACCCAGCAAGCAACGCCGCAGCTGCCTGCACCCGATTACCATGACCAGTGGCCTAGGTGAAATAGAGCATGTACCGACAACACCCGTCGTACGACTCCGGGTCACAAGAAACAATGACCCAACAGCAGCATGGCGGAGGCACAACCGGTGAATGTCACCCTGAGACAAGGGGACAGAGCAAACCGTCAAACTCGCAGGACGCAAGGGGGGGGGGGGGACTCCAGGGACACATTATAGGACCACGGAGCCCCCGTGGGGTTTCCCAGGGCTCTTAGCCTTTGGTACACGCTAAGGGAAGCCCAGGCAGGGTACAGCGAACCGACGCCCAAGTCTACCAAACAAACTTCTAAAAGCTGAACCCCCCGGGACGTGTCCACTCACGGGGGCCAAGCGGGGAGTACCACCATCAGAAGAATTGAAAGAAAAGAACCTAGAACGGAATGGGGGACCCTAAAAACAGACCCCCCACCAGGCAAAAACAAAAGAAAAACCCCACAAGAGGACAACGTACCCAGGCGGAACGAGCCGGCCGCTGTATAGGTGAAAACTAGCTGTGCGGTACCCGCGCCCCTACCAGTGATGAAAACTACCACCTACCCAGAGACAAATCAGGGCAACAAAAACCCCAGCCGACTCCAAGGGCGGCCCAGTACTGAGCAGTAAAGGACACAGCGGAGGTAGAACCCAAGGTGACTCTTTGAAGGTGCCCCAAGCCCCAAGGGAAGTACTTACAGGGCACCTAGGGAAGATAGCCCTAGGCGCATGCAGCCCGAGTACCGTGGAATCGTACTCCTAGCTCACACCCCACCGGTAGAGACAGTCCACACCACAAGGCACAGAACTGAAACAAAAACCGGAGCCAGAGGCACTTGACCGACCAGTATTCCATCAGAACAAGAACTGGCAGTTGGATCGCCGACGTGGAGGGTCTGGGGCTCCCCCTTCCCCCTCCCGGGGAGGGGGGGGGGTTGCGCAGACGGTGGTGTAATTACCTAAGTGTAATTACCTAAGTGTAGTTACAGGATGAGAGCTACGCTCGTGGTGTCCCGTCTTCCCAGCACTCTTTGTCATATAACGCTTTGAAACTACTGACGGTCTTGGCCTCCACCACCTTCTCCCCCAACTTGTTCCAACCGTCTACCACTCTGTTTGCGAAAGTGAATTTTCTTATATTTCTTCGGCATCTGTGTTTAGCCAGTTTATATCTATGACCTCTTGTTCTTGAAGTTCCAGGTCTCAGGAAATCTTTCCTGTCGATTTTATCAATTCCTGTTACTATTTTGTATGTAGTGATCATATCACCTCTTTTTCTTCTGTCTTCTAGTTTTGGCATATTTAATGCTTCTAACCTTTCCTCGTAGCTCTTACCCTTCAGTTCTGGGAGCCACTTAGTAGCATGTCTTTGCACCTTTTCCAGTTTGTTGATGTGCTTCTTAAGATATGGGCACCAAACAACAGCTGCATATTCTAGCTTTGGCCTAACAAAAGTCATGAACAATTTCTTTAGTATATCCCCATCCATGTATTTAAAAGCAATTCTGAAGTTAGAAAGCATAGCATAGGCTCCTTGCACAATATTCTTTATGTGGTCTTCAGGTGATAGTTTTCTATCTAGAACCACCCCTAGATCTCTTTCTTTATCGTGGTGTGGTGACGTGATGACGTTATGCTAGTTTTATAATTTTGTTTGGGGAGTTCTGTCCACTCGTTCGGCTTTTGGTATCAATATTTTCACCAGAATAGGGGTTTGTTTTGGGGCGCCTACCTTTCTGGGTGCCTATCCCAGTCGATAGCAGACATAGAATGCTCCCAACCACAAGGGGGTTTCTATAGGCCATTGCTCCTCGTGCCTCTCTGAGGGGGCCAGGTTCTGGCTCGTGCTGCCTGGTAGGCAAGAACTCCTAGCACTTTGACTGATGCCAGAAAGTTATACATATCCATTCAGCCTGGATAGCTCTGGGGAGCCGACGGGGCTCCCCCCCCCAGAAAACCAGCATTGAATGTAATGAAATGCCATTTTCTGGGTGAGCTCTCGGAGGCTCCCTGAAACTATTCAAATTGACATGTAACATATTAGTTTGGTTTCATCAGTCCTAGAAGTTCTAGTGCCTACTGGGGACCACGAACCAGAACCTGGTCCCCTCAGAGAGGTGCAGGGAGCAATGGCCATATGAGCACTCTGCATTTAGAGTATTGTCATGTCTGCCATCGACCGGGGAATACCCCCCAGAAAGGTAGGCGAAACAATACAAACACCCCAACTGGTTAAAATTGCAACCTATGTCTGAACAGAGCCAAAGCCTCCCCACCCCCAAAAATAAAAACCAACGTTGAATGTAATGAAATGCCATTTTCTGGGCGAGCCCCGAAGGCTTCCTGGAGCTATTTAGACTGACATTGCTAATGTCAGACTTTGGCATCAGTCATGTGTATGGAGTTCTTTAGGCCTACGGGGACCACGAGCCAGAATCTGGCCCCGCTCAGAGAGGCACGAGGAGCAATGGAATATAGAAACCCCCATGTGGTTGGAAGCATTCTATGTCTGCCATCGACCAGGTCAGGCACCCAGAAAGGTAAAAATTCCAAAATAAACCCCTATTCTGGTTAAGAAATTGCTACTGAGAGCCAAACTAGTGGACAGAACTCCCAAAAATAAAACGAGCTAACGAGCATGACGTCACCACGTCGCTGTCTGTGCAGGTCCCCCCCCCCCCTCCCCGAGAGGGGAAGGGAGAGCCCCAGACCCCTCGTACTGGATGGAGTTTAAATACATGGATGGAGAAATACTAAAAAAATTGTTCATGACTTTTGTTAGGCCAAAGCTAGAATATGCAGTGGTTGTGTGGTGCCCATATCTTAAGAAGCACATCAGCAAACTGGAAAAGGTGCAAAGACATGCTACTAAGTGGCTCCCAGAACTGAAGGGCAAGAGCTATGAGGAGAGGTTAGAGGCATTAAATATGCCAAAACTAGAAGACAGAAGAAAAAGAGGGATATGATCACTACATACAAAATAGTAACAGGAATTGATAAAATCGATGGGGAAGATTTCCTGAGACCTGGAACTTTAAGAACAAGAGGTCATAGATATAAACTGGCTAAACACAGATGCCGAAGAAATATAAGAAAATTCACTTTTGCAAACAGTGGTAAACGGTTGGAACAAGTTAGGGGAGAAGGTGGTGGAGGCCAAGACCATCAGTAGTTTCAAAGCGTTATATGACAAAGAGTGCTGGGAAGACTGGACACCATGAGCGTAGCTCTCATCCTGTAACTACACTTAGGTAATTACAGGGATCAGTTCTTGCACCGGTAATGTTCATTGTCTACATAAACGATCTACCAGTAGAAATACGGAATTACATGAACATGTTTGCTGATGATGCTAAGATAATAGGGAAGATAAGAAACCCAGATGATTGTCATGCCCTTCAAGAAGACCTGGACAAAATAAGTGTATGGAGCAACACTTGGCAAATGGAATTTAAAGTGAATAAATGCCATGTTATGGAATGTGGAATTGGAGAACATAGACCCCACACAACCTATAAATTATGTGAGAAATCTTTAAAGAATTCTGACAAAGAAAGGGATCTAGGGGTGGTTTTAGATAGAAAAGTGTCACCTGAGGACCACATTAAGAACATTGTGCGAGGAGCCTATGCTACACTTTCTAACCTCAGAATTGCTTTTAAATACATGGATGGAGAAATACTAAAGAAATTGTTCACGACTTTTGTTAGACCAAAGCTGGAATATGCAGCGGTTGTATGGTGCCCATATCTTAAGAAGCACATCAACAAACTGGAAAAGGTGCAACGACATGCCACTAAGTGGCTCCCAGAACTGAAGGACAAGAGCTACTAGGAGAGGTTAGAGGCATTAAATATGCAAAAACTAGAAGATAGAAGAAAAAGAGGCGATATGATCACTATGTTCAAAATAGTAACAGAAATCGATAAAATTGATAGGGAAGAATTCCTGAGACCCGAAACATCAAGAACAAGAGGTCATACATTTAAACTTACAAAACAAAGCTGCCGGAGAATATACGAAAATTCACTTTTGTAAACAGAGTGGTAGACAGTTGAAACAAGTTAACACTATCGGTCACCGGGCAAGCGCGCGGTCAACTTAGGGGTCATGCACCCAACGTGCGGGCGAGTGTGCGGGTAAGCGCGCGGTGACACCGAAATGTGTATACTTGTTTCAGCTTTCTCACCTTAATTCTCGTGCTATGTTGCTCGTTTTGGTATCATTGTGTTCGCAATTAATTCCCTACAGGTGTGTATAAATATAATGTCCAAAAACCTGGCATGACTCCCAACAGCAAAGCTTAAAGTCGGCAAAAGTTACCTGTGAGCGCACAAAATCCGTAAAATGTGCATACTTGTTCCATTTTTCTCACCGTAATTCTCGTGCTACGTTGCTCATTTTGGTATCATTGTGTTCGCAATTAAATTCCCTACAGATGTTTGAAATATAATGTACAAAAGTTTGGAGTGCCTCCCCGCAGAAAAGCTTAGTTACCCGTGAACGAGCACCAATTTGTACACTGCAACCTAATGTTATACTCGTTCAGTTTGATAACATCAATTTTCGTGTTACGTCTTTCATTTTGGTATTAAATTGTTCGCAATAAAAAGGCGCATATTTTAAAACTAGTCCCATAATAATAGAGCAATAACTGGAATTTTAACAAATATTTTAATTCTGGAAGCTCGTCATCACAAAATTATTTATACTGTATCTTTCCAGTGTTCTGACATAAATTTTCGTGTTACATTTTTCATTTTGGTATCAAATTGTTCGCGACGTAAAGGCGCCCGTTTTAAAACTAGTCCCAACATAATAGCACAATAAATAGAATTTTAACACATTTTAAAATTTTGACCAAAAACCTATTTATAATCATATAAGTGTTCGAACATCAAGTTTCATGTTACATCTTTCATTTTGGTATCAAATTGTGCGCATTCTAAAGGCGCTTATTTTGATACTATCCCTAGGTCGATTGGATAAAAAATGAATTTTATACAAATATTTTTGTAGTGGACGCAAGTCTGGTCCAAAGTTAGGATTCAAGAGAAAATAATGGACGAGAGTCCGGCCCAAAGTTACCGATAGTGTTAAGTGAGAAGGTGGTGGAGGCCAAAACCGTCAGTAATTTCAAAGCATGATATGACAAAGAGTGCTGGGGAGACGGGACACCATGAGCGTAGCTCTCATCCTGTAACTACACTTAGGTAATTACTTAGGTAATTACTTGACACTACCACAATCAAGATACTGTAAATGTATTGCTTGCACAATGACCATCAACACTCTGAATGAACATCGCTAGCACTATGATCTGTACAAATTACAATAATACCACATTTAGTAGCTTGTGGAAACAAATTAGCTTCAATTAACAACATGAAAATTGTGTTTTCCAACACGACTACCAACAAAGCCATAGCACTACCTTGTACCATGAATACCAACATTCGGTCACAACCAGCATGAAATTGTTGCAACAGATATAGTTCACTTGTTAACTGGAAGTGTACATGTCATCGTTGCAGCGCCGTGTTAACCACCACCACCACCCATACACCAGCACTTCTTAGTTTCTCTTCCTTTGCTTTAAGGGCACTTTATTTAATAGTCTGAGGTATAATACTCAGGGTAACTGTTTATTATATATATTCTATTTCATCAGCAAAGATCTTCCAGATCTATCAGACACATGGACATCTTTTTACTAAGTCTCAGGAAGAAAAGTAATGCTCCCAGGATTCTTTTCCC
>WNGS01135237.1:21054710-21073846 GCA_020271785.1 Procambarus virginalis
GCACAGTCGCACCCGAGACCAAAAGTCACGTAGAACCCCGCCTTGGTTGCTTAATCAGTACTGAGGTTCTCACACCTAAGAATGTTACACACAATTTAAAAAAAATGGCATCTGTTTACTAGAGCCCCTGAGGAAGCTGATGTGAAGCCCATGTAGCCATGGGACATTAAATCTTGCGTGGCACCCTCAGTTGTATGTATACAATGTGCGCCGTTCAGCGATATTTACTTAAATGTAAATTGTATAATATGTGTCCTTTAAGGGTTAACATAGTCAATCACTGTTACTTACAAGAAAGTACTTTTGCTCAACTCACCTGAATCACCCTTGTTACTTAGCTCAAGGGCAGTAGTAAGATCCCACATCTGAATAGCCCCATTGGAGTGACCAGTAAATATGTATCTCCTTGGTCTGGATCCCATTCTACTACTTCCTTCACACTCATGTACACAGAAGCCACTTATTGTAGTGGAATCCACAGCTTTGATGACACACACCCTGAAAAATTGAAACAGATCAGTGACAACAGTGGAACGTAGCAGGATATGGCAACACAAGACAGTTCTGAAGAACTGAATTTTTACCATATGACACTAGAATGCCAAGAAATATTCTAAACTACTGAGGCATCTACAACCCAACTACTTTGATTGCCATCATATGGCAGCCCTACAGACACAAGGTTTGGAGAAGGTGGCTGCTGTGGCAAGATTTCCCTCTGCAACACAACCATGGAGGGACTTTAGTCCCGATCCTAGAGGAATCAAACTTACCACGGGAACCTTCCTGGGCGAAGTGGAGTAGAGTGAAAAGCTGACAATGACCCCCCCCGCGTCTAGAAATTGTACCTCTCATCCTCTTGGGTCACAAGCACAGGTCACCATGCCTACAGTCCACCAGCAAGCATATCATGGACAAAGGATGAGATGGACAACAAATGAGAGGGGCCTCATAACAATCACGAGAGAGAATATTTTAAGAGTGGATAAAGATAGATCACGAATGTCTAACACATCAGAGGAGAACTGACCGGTTCGCTACAGCCTGGGAGCCACGGGCTGCCCACCCCGTTCCTTAAATGAGGGACGGAGTTGGGTAAACGAGCATGAGCTGGATCAAATTTTTTTTGGTTGTTTATTTATCTACTTTGGGAAATTTCTATGACTATTTTCATATCTGCATATATAGGAAGTAGCCAGTTTTTCCTGCTGACTTTCTGGGTGCCTTCCCTGGTGATGGCATATAAAGAACGTAAATGCCACTGCTCCTTGTGCCTCTGTGTGGAGACCAGGTTCTGGCTCTGGGTCTTCAGTATGCCAGAGAACTCCACAACTGATGGCAACTTTTAGACATTACACACATCAGAACTGTTAGCTACTGGGAGCCACAAGGGTCTCCCTGCAAAAAACCAGCATTGAATGTAATGAAACCCCATTTTCTGGGTGAGCCCAGGAGGCTCCCTGGAGCTATAGGACTGATATGCACTATATTAGTCTAGGGCTTCAGTCAATGGAGTTCTGCCTGCTGGGGACCATGATCCAGAACCTGGCCCTCTCAGAGAGGCGCAGGGAGCAATGGCCTAAGGAAACCCTCTTGTATTTGAGGGTAATTCCCTATCTGCCATCGACCGGGATTAGGCACCCAGAAAGGTAGGAATCTCAAAACAAACCCCACATGGTAGGAATTAAAAAAAACAAACAAGACTGAACAGAGAAACAGAACTTCCCAAAAGAAATTAGGAAAATAAGTAAACAAGTAAACATTGACCACTGCCACAGCGCTGGTTGTCAGCACAGCTCTCCCAACAATCCTCCTGGGAGGAGGGGAAACCCCCAGACCCCTGCCCTGGCTGCCCAGCTCCTCAGTTTGAAGGCCGAGCATCAAAACGAAACTGCCGACCATAGGGAGGGAAGGTGCCAAGGAGCCTCCGGGGCTCACCCAGAAAATGGCGTCTCATTACATTCAACGCTGGTTTTCTGTGGGAAGCCCCTTCTGCTCTCTGGAGCTAAATAACTAATGATAAGTAAAAGAGGAACTAACCCGCGAGGCGGCCACACTGCGTGGATCAACTCGAAGACGCCGGGACCCTATATAGCGTGGATCAACTCCAAGGAGTCAAAGGAACTCCCCACAGAAAGTAATTGATATTTGTTTTCTTAGTCTAAATATGTAGTAATTTAAAGTTTAATTTGAAATCTTATAATTAATATCAAGCTCATTCCTTACAAGTCATATTTTTGTTAAATCTTACCTCTTGCCATTACTAGCAAGACGAACAAACAGTTGGTCTGTCTCAGGAACCACCTTTTGAATGAACACCTGCTCATCATCCTGTTCTCCATATGGTCCTGAAATATTATGATATGGTATGATTAGAAACATTCTATTCAACACTTCAGGAAATAATTTGAGTTCCATTACATTTCAGCAATTTAAAAAACAACATATTTCTATTATTATTTTTTTGACCATGAACTGCAATTGTTAACTTGGAGAAAAAATTACAGCTTCATACTCATTTCAATACCAAAAAACCAGCGTTGAATGTAATGAAACGCCATTTTCTGGGCGAGTCCCGGAGGCTCCCCGGAGCTATCCAGGGTGAATGGATATGTATAACTTTCTGGCATCAGTCAAAGTGCTAGGAGTTCTTGCCTACCGGGGACCATGAGCCAGAACCTGGCCCCCTCAGAGAGGCACGAGGAGCAATGACCTATAGAAACCCCCTTATGGTTTGGAGCATTCTATGTCTGCCATCGACCGGGATAGGCACCCAGAAAGGTCGGTGCCCAAAAACAAACCCCTATTCTGGTGAAAATATTGATACCGAAAGCCGAACGAGTGGACAGAACTCCCCAAACAAAATTATAAAACTAGCATGATGTCATCACGTCGCCGCGCCACCGTCTGCACAACCCCCCCTCCCCAGGAGGGGGAAGGGGGAGCCCCAGATCCTCCACGCCGGCAATCCAACTGGCAGTTCTTAGGCTGGATGTCAAAATACGCGAAAAACTCCGCCGACCGGAGGGAGGGAGGGATGTCGGGGAGCCTCTGGGACTCACCGAAAAAATGGCATTTCATTACATTCAACGCTGGTTTTTTGGGGGAAGCCCCGTCGGCTCCACGGAGCTACCTCACCACCAGGATGGCACCAGAATGCAAGAACAGGTCAGAGGGAAACTGCGCCCAGGACAGCAAGCGGAAGGGAGCAGAAAGAACCGCAACACCGAACGCAAGCAGGTGCGGCTCCGCCAGCCCCACCCAAGATGAGGCGACAGGACACGATTCCAGACGATGGTCACGGAACAACCCCGAAGGGAAGACAAGCCAAACCTATCAATGACCAAAGGACGCTTCGCAGAGATAGGAAAACCGGAAGGACCACCTGGAAAACCACACCCCCGCTCCCGAGACGAAACACACAGGCGGGAGACCAATAACAAACCAACCAGTGCCGACAACCGAGAAACTAGTACCACGAACGAAAGCGCAAAACGCGGATAGAAAAACAGCGACCCCGCAACCCAAAGGAGCAACATAACCCACTCCAGCAAGGAAGAATGACGCATGCGTCCCTGAGGCATCCAAGAGGAGAACTACCCAGGACATGAACCGCAGGAAAGCAAACACACCCGTTCTGGAAAAGGAACAAAGACAAACCAGAGACAGTACTGGAACCCAGCTACCAGGTCCAAGAAAAGGAACCAGGAAGGCAGGAGCGGCAGACCGAAAGTCCACAACCCCCACAGACAGCGCAACACCGAAGCCTGCAGTAAGCCACACAGAAAAACGCAGGAACTCGGTACCAAAATGGAACACCGGAGAAGTTCAATCAACACACCACACCAAACACCCCAATTAGGAGCCAGCGACAACCCCGCCAAGCCGGGAAGAGGAACCAGGAAAGAGCAGTGACTAGGGTGGCGGAGAGAGTAGAGTATCCCAATAATATACTTGCTCCAAATGCATTACCTGAACGAGAGAAGCAAAGCTCTACGGAGCCCCAATTATGGAACACAGACCTTCCCTCACTGCCCGGTAAAATTTCTGCCAATCTGTGGAGAATGGTCATGTGTTGCCCGAGCATATAAGCAGCAGAGTAGCCAACAATACAGCATCCAGTCCACCAGCAAGTGCGGACGAGAACAGACACTTGCGAGAGACTGTACCGACTCTCAGTGTGCTGCACTTGCATCATTGCCCGCCAAAGTACCACCTGCATACTACTGTATACGCAACAAAATATACGCAGTCTTTTAGTGTTCGTGTTAATAGTCACCAAATGTGATGAAACAATAGAACTGGGACAGCGGCACACACCACCCGTGCGGCACATTTCGGACATGAAACAATGGGCATAAAAGGGAAAAGTGTAGATTCAGGAAAGACTGGAGGAAGACCGGCATGGTAACAGAGTCGGTGATTCGCAGAACCAATCACCGCGTAACGTGGTGGTAGGGCCCCACAAGTGGTGCAAGCGTGGGTTGGACATGCACAGGAGTGGGAATGGGTGGTAAGAAATAGCAGCAGCCTCGTACGGGCCAAGAGGCCCTCTGCAGTTCCTCTGTTCTTATGTCCGTATGTTCGTATGCACAAGGGGACACAGGAGGAAGCCTAGCACCCAAAAGAGCCACAGACACGAAAACCCAATCAACGTCAAGAGGGAAAAGGAAGCGGAAGCACTAGGAAGCAATGTGGTGGACGCAGACTCCATCCACAAGAGCAAATGTAGAGAAGACAGAACCCAGGAGGCTCAGGAAAACTACACAACCGTCAACTGACAGGAGAGGCGGGGCCCAAGAGCCAGAGCTCAACCCCACAAGCAAAACTAGGCAAGCACCCCATCAAAAAGGAGAGCCAGCACACCTGGCCGACAGAGGCGCCAGACATGACAAACTCACTTGCAGAGCAGACACACGACCGTGCCGCAACACAGGTGAGCCAAGTAACATACCAGGAGCAGCTCTAATGGTGCGCCCGAAAGCCATGTATACTAGAGGCAGTAGGCATGGTATGTACCGTTACCTGAATAAAATGTGGAAGTCTAAGGAGAAACACGTCCAGAGGCGCGCGCCCTGCAGAAAACGTGCAGGACAGAGGGTTATCTTGAGGTTATCTTGAGATGATTTCGGGGCTTTTTAGTGTCCCCGCGGCCCGGTCCTCGACCAGGCCTCCACCCCAGGAAGCAGCCCGTGACAGCTGACTAACACCCAGGTACCTATTTTACTGCTAGGTAACAGGGACATAGGGTGAAAGAAACTCTGCCCATTGTTTCTCGCCGGCGCCTGGGCTCAAACCCAGGACCACAGGATGACAAGTCCAGCGTGCTGTCCGCTCAGCCGCCCGGCTCCCCAGGGGGGGAGGAGGAGGCACCACGCCGAGCCATCCCACACCCGGAAGCAGAGGAAGAACGAAGCGATGCCTCCAGATATAAATCCAGAACACCCTCAGCATCCAGAGGGCTACGACGGGAGGGAAAAAACGAGCAAGAAGCCGTAGAAAACCGCGAGAAACGACGCGAAGACACAAGCAGACCGCCCATACACACAACGCACACCCCGGCCCCAACACACGAGGTACGAAACGCACCACCCGTCCACAGGGTGGCGTGGCTCGTACACCAGGCGGACACACATATCGTACACAGACATCGTACAAACACCAGGCAGGCGTGTGTAACGAAGACGAAGAACGCCGAAACCGGAAGTAGAGACGACGCGAAAACAAAACAAGGTGAAAACAAAGCGAAAGAAAACAGAGGATGGAAGGTAACCAACGAGGCTGACAAAAGACCAGAGGGAAACCACATCGAAATTCAACCGACGTTCCAATAATATTGGGAGGTGCAAAGAGACTCGTGAACCAACGAGAACCACGACAAGCACCCCTGAACAAGGGACATGCAGGGAAAGGAAAAGGGGGCGAAACACACCCCCAGGAACGACGGGACCGACGAACCCCGAAGGAACATGGAACCGAACCCAGGGAGGGGTACACCTGAAACAACAGGAACACAGAGGGGGAAGGAACAACCCTACTCTGAGGAACTGCAAGCCCCTCACCAAGGGTACAAAGACCCAAGAGGGGCAAACGGGGCCGAGGCCCCCCAGGCAACCCCACCCCAACCCTGGGAACCTCGACGGCATGACCCGGGGCCAAGCCGCACCCCCAAAGCCCCAGCAAGACAAGGAAAAGCCGGGGCAGCGGTGCAAACACCAAGGAAGGGAGCCCACTGGTCAGACCCATACAGCACGGCTGGAGGAACTGACTCGAATGCCTCCGCCGCCACCCCGGAAGAGGAAAACCCCCGAGATTGCCCGAGTCTCAACCCAACCAGACCCCGCTCCAACCCCGAAACCTGCCTATGGTTCGGAGCAGGAAGCAAGGAAGTAAGTGTGTGGAACAGAAGGGGAAGGACAAGGAGCGGAAGGAGCCAGAGCCGAAGTGACTCCCACCCCCAAGTCCGGACCCCAACAACCAAAACGGGGCAACCTCGGAGCGTCCGGGGCCGCAAACAACCAAGAGCGTTGCAGCAACCTACACCCAGCAAGCAACGCCGCAGCTGCCTGCACCCGATTACCATGACCAGTGGCCTAGGTGAAATAGAACATGTACCGACAACACCCGTCGTACGACTCCGGGTCACAAGAAACAATGACCCAACAGGCAGCATGGCGGAGGCACAACCGGTGAATGTCACCCTGAGACAAGGGGACAGAGCAAACCGTCAAACTCGCAGGACGCAAGGGGGGGACTCCAGGGACACACTTATAGGACCACAGAGCCCCCGTGGGGTTTCCCAGGGCTCTTAGCCTTTGGTACACGCTAAGGGAAGCCCAGGCAGGGTACAGCGAACCGGCGCCCAAGTCTACCAAACAAACTTCAAAAAGCTGAATCCCCCGGGACGTGTCCACTCACGGGGGCCAAGCGGGGAGTACCACCATCAGAAGAATTGAAAGAAAAGAACCTAGAACAGGAATGGGGGACCCTAAAAACAGACCCCCCACCAGGCAAAAACAAAAGAAAAACCCCACAAGAGGACAACGTACCCAGGCGGAACAGAGCCGGCCGCTGTTATAGGTGAAAACTAGCTGTGCGGTACCCCGCGCCCCTACCAGTGATGAAAACTACCACCTACCCAGAGACAAATCAGGGCAACAAAACCCCAGCCGACTCCAAGGGCAGCCCAGTACTGAGCAGTAAAGGACACAGCGGAGGTAGAACCCAAGGTGACTCTTTGAAGGTGGCCCCAAGCCCCAAGGGAAGTACTTACAGGGCACCTAGGGAAGATAGCCCTAGGCGCATGCAGCCCGAGTACCGTGGAATCGTACTCCTAGCTCACACCCCACCGGTAGAGACAGTCCACACCACAAGGCACAGAACTGAAACAAAAACCGGAGCCAGAGGCACTTGACCGACCAGTAATTCCATCAGAACCAAGAACTGGCAGTTGGATCGCCGACGTGGAGGGTCTGGGGCTCCCCTTCCCCCTCCCGGGGAGGGGGGGGGTTGCGCAGACGGTGGTGTGGTGACGTGATGACGTTATGCTAGTTTTATAATTTTGTTTGGGGAGTTCTGTCCACTCGTTCGGCTTTTGGTATCAATATTTTCACCAGAATAGGGGTTTGTTTTGGGGCGCCTACCTTTCTGGGTGCCTATCCCAGTCGATGGCAGACATAGAATGCTCCCAACCACAAGGGGGTTTCTATAGGCCATTGCTCCTCGTGCCTCTCTGAGGGGGCCAGGTTCTGGCTCGTGCTGCCTGGTAGGCAAGAACTCCTAGCACTTTGACTGATGCCAGAAAGTTATACATATCCATTCACCCTGGATAGCTCTAGGGAGCCGACGGGGCTCCCCCCCAGAAAACCAGCATTGAATGTAATGAAATGCCATTTTCTGGGTGAGCTCTCGGAGGCTCCCTGAAACTATTCAAATTGACATGTAACATATTAGTTTGGTTTCATCAGTCCTAGAAGTTCTAGTGCCTACTGGGGACCACGAACCAGAACCTGGTCCCCTCAGAGAGGTGCAGGGAGCAATGGCCATATGAGCACTCTGCATTTAGAGTATTGTCATGTCTGCCATCGACCGGGGAATACCCCCCAGAAAGGTAGGCGAAACAATACAAACACCCCAACTGGTTAAAATTGCAACCTATGTCTGAACAGAGCCAAAGCCTCCCCACCCCCAAAATAAAAAACAACGTTGAATGTAATGAAATGCCATTTTCTGGGCGAGCCCCGAAGGCTTCCTGGAGCTATTTAGACTGACATCGCTAATGTCAGACTTTGGCATCAGTCATGTGTATGGAGTTCTTTAGGCCTACGGGGACCACGAGCCAGAATCTGGCCCCGCTCACAGAGGCACGAGGAGCAATGGAATATAGAAACCCCCATGTGGTTGGAAGCATTCTATGTCTGCCATCGACCAGGTCAGGCACCCAGAAAGGTAAAAATTCCAAAATAAACCCCTATTCTGGTTAAGAAATTGCTACTGAGAGCCAAACTAGTGACAGAACTCCCAAAATAAAAATGAGCTAACGAGCATGACGTCACCACGTCGCTGTCTGCGCAGGTCCCCCCCTCCCCGAGAGGGGAAGGGAGAGCCCCAGACCCCTCGTACTGGATGGAGTTTAAATACATGGATGGAGAAATACTAAAAAAATTGTTCATGACTTTTGTTAGGCCAAAGCTAGAATATGCAGTGGTTGTGTGGTGCCCATATCTTAAGAAGCACATCAGCAAACTGGAAAAGGTGCAAAGACATGCTACTAACTGGCTCCCAGAACTGAAGGGCAAGAGCTATGAGGAGAGGTTAGAGGCATTAAATATGCAAAACTAGAAGACAGAAGAAAAAGAGGGATATGATCACTACATATAAAATAGTAACAGGAATTGATAAAATCGATAGGGAAGATTTCCTGAGACCTGGAACTTTAAGAACAAGAGGTCATAGATATAAACTGGCTAAACACAGATGCCGAAGAAATATAAGAAAATTCACTTTTGCAAACAGTGGTAAACGGTTGGAACAAGTTAGGGGAGAAGGTGGTGGAGGCCAAGACCATCAGTAGTTTCAAAGCGTTATATGACAAGAGTGCTGGGAAGACGGGACACCATGAGCGTAGCTCTCATCCTGTAACTACACTTAGGTAATTACAGGGATCAGTTCTTGCACCGGTAATGTTCATTGTCTACATAAACGATCTACCAGTAGAAATACGGAATTACATGAACATGTTTTGCTGATGATGCTAAGATAATAGGGAAGATAAGAAACCCAGATGATTGTCATGCCCTTCAAGAAGACCTGGACAAAATAAGTGTATGGAGCAACACTTGGCAAATGGAATTTAAAGTGAATAAATGCCATGTTATGGAATGTGGAATTGGAGAACATAGACCCACACAACCTATAAATTATGTGAGAAATCTTTAAAGAATTCTGACAAAGAAAGGATCTAGGGGTGGTTTTAGATAGAAAAGTGTCACCTGAGGACCACATTAAGAACATTGTGCGAGGAGCCTATGCTACACTTTCTAACCTCAGAATTGCTTTTAAATACATGGATGGAGAAATACTAAAGAAATTGTTCACGACTTTTGTTAGACCAAAGCTGGAATATGCAGCGGTTGTATGGTGCCCATATCTTAAGAAGCACATCAACAAACTGGAAAAGGTGCAACGACATGCCACTAAGTGGCTCCCAGAACTGAAGGACAAGAGCTACTAGGAGAGGTTAGAGGCATTAAATATGCAAAAACTAGAAGATAGAAGAAAAAGAGGCGATATGATCACTATGTTCAAAATAGTAACAGAAATCGATAAAATTGATAGGGAAGAATTCCTGAGACCCGAAACATCAAGAACAAGAGGTCATACATTTAAACTTACAAAACAAAGCTGCCGGAGAAATATACGAAAATTCACTTTTGTAAACAGAGTGGTAGACAGTTGGAACAAGTTAACACTATCGGTCACCGGGCAGGCGCGCGGTCAACTTAGGGGTCATGCACCCAACGTGCGGGCGAGTGTGCGGGTAAGCGCGCGGTGACACCGAAATGTGTATACTCGTTTCAGCTTTCTCACCTTAATTCTCGTGCTATGTTGCTCGTTTTGGTATCATTGTGTTCGCAATTAAATTCCCTACAGGTGTGTATAAATATAATGTCCAAAAACCTGGCATGACTCCCAACAGCAAAGCTTAAAGTCGGCAAAAGTTACCTGTGAGCGCACAAAATCCGTAAAATGTGCATACTTGTTCCATTTTTCTCACCGTAATTCTCGTGCTACGTTGCTCATTTTGGTATCATTGTGTTCGCAATTAAATTCCCTACAGATGTTTAGAAATATAATGTACAAAAGTTTGGAGTGCCTCCCCGCAGAAAAGCTTAGTTACCCGTGAACGAGCACCAATTTGTACACTGCAACCTAATGTGTATACTCGTTCAGTTTGATAACATCAATTTTCGTGTTACGTCTTTCATTTTGGTATTAAATTGTTCGCAATAAAAAGGCGCATATTTTAAAACTAGTCCCATAATAATAGAGCAATAACTGGAATTTTAACAAATATTTTAATTCTGGAAGCTCGTCATCACAAAATTATTTATACTGTATCTTTCCAGTGTTCTGACATAAATTTTCGTGTTACATTTTTCATTTTGGTATCAAATTGTTCGCGACGTAAAGGCGCCCATTTTAAAACTAGTCCCAACATAATAGCACAATAAATAGAATTTTAACACATTTTAAAATTTTGACCAAAAACCTATTTATAATCATATAAGTGTTCGACATCAAGTTTCATGTTACATCTTTCATTTTGGTATCAAATTGTGCGCATTCTAAAGGCGCTTATTTGATACTATCCCTAGGTCGATTGGATAAAAAATGAATTTTATACAAATATTTTTGTAGTGGACGCAAGTCTGGTCCAAAGTTAGGATTCAAGAGAAAAATAATGGACGAGAGTCCGGCCCAAAGTTACCGATAGTGTTAAGTGAGAAGGTGGTGGAGGCCAAAACCGTCAGTAATTTCAAAGCATGATATGACAAAGAGTGCTGGGGAGACGGGACACCATGAGCGTAGCTCTCATCCTGTAACTACACTTAGGTAATTACTTAGGTAATTACTTGACACTACCACAATCAAGATACTGTAAATGTATTGCTTGCACAATGACCATCAACACTCTGAATGAACATCGCTAGCACTATGATCTGTACAAATTACAATAATACCACATTTAGTAGCTTGTGGAAACAAATTAGCTTCAATTAACAACATGAAAATTGTGTTTTCCAACACGACTACCAACAAAGCCATAGCACTACCTTGTACCATGAATACCAACATTCGGTCACAACCAGCATGAAATTGTTGCAACAGATATAGTTCACTTGTTAACTGGAAGTGTACATGTCATCGTTGCAGCGCCGTGTTAACCACCACCACCACCCATACACCAGCACTTCTTAGTTTCTCTTCCTTTGCTTTAAGGGCACTTTATTTAATAGTCTGAGGTATAATACTCAGGGTAACTGTTTATTATATATATTCTATTTCATCAGCAAAGATCTTCCAGATCTATCAGACACATGGACATCTTTTTACTAAGTCTCAGGAAGAAAAGTAATGCTCCCAGGATTCTTTTCCAATGCAGTGTCAAACGATGTCCCCATGGAATTGATGGGACATTTAAATATTACTTGGCACCCAATTTCACCTAGAGTGGTTAGTGCAGAGCTGCCAATCGTTCGAAAGCAATTTGAGCAGACATTGGAGTTAATGGCTCTATAGGATTGTTTTGAATATTTCCAACTGTACCTTGTAATGCAACATGTCATTCGTGCCCAACTATGCATGTTCCTGTCCAAAAGACCAAATGTGAGAGCTTGGAAACACCAAGGTGTATATTCATTAACTGTGAGTAGGGCAGTTTACCAACTATAGTATAGCTTACATTACTGTAACAGCAAAATTATATAAATTACAAATATATTACTACATTGATAATTTAAGCTTACCACAGTCATTAGCAATGGCATAGTATATATTGGGGTCAACTTCATCAATGGTCAAAATTTTGTATGAGGAAAGAGGTGTTGATCCAGGTTGCGTGGAGATCATCCCCCTGAAGCGTGTGACGGACCACGTGCGCACATGGTTATACTCGCTGCATACACTAATTAGTAATTTCTCAGACAGGGTTACCTATGGGTAATGGGAAAAATGTCAGCATTTTATAATTAGAATTTATATTTATATTAACCCAAAATAAAGAAAAATAATTTGTTTTTCTCATCCATGGAATCATTACCAGAGGAGATGGTTCCCCATAGTCATGACCATGAAGTTGTTAAGACTTATCAGGGTTCAACTGCCAACTACTGACTTTACCTGGATGCAACCCATGACAGTTGCCCAACACCAGGTACCTATTTACTGCTAGGTGAAAGGAAACATTGCCCAAACACTTCTGTCATGATGTGATTGTTGAATTCTGGACCATGGAACTGTGAACTGATTGCTCTGACCATTGCACCACAGGATTACTACTTCTGCTAATACTATACTGTTGTACTATTTACCTGCAACATTCACAATTGTTGTTATTACTGTATTACACATTAGGGCTTACATACAGATGTTAATTACATATTATTTTCAATACTTTTATTACCAACTTTCCAATTTTCATTTGTATACAGTACTTGCTAAGATTATCTTTATTATACAAGTCAATTGAATGTAGTTTAAATCTGTGAAACCTCCTCTGAATTGCCTTGGAACTTGTCTGTGAGAGGAAGGACAGTCTTGTAGCACAGTGGCCTATGTCCTCAGCTCACAACTGAGGGACCCAGGTCAGTGAGGGGAGGGACATTCTTGTAGCACAGTGATCTATGTCCTCAGCTCACAACTGATGGACCCAGGTCAGTGAGGGGAGGGACATTCTTGTAGCACAGTGATCTATGTCCTCAGCTCACAACTGATGGACCCAGGTCAGTGAGGGGAGGGACATTCTTGTAGCACAGTGATCTATGTCCTCAGCTCACAACTGATGGACCCAGGTCAGTGAGAGGAGGGACACTCCTGTAGCAGTGATCTATGTCCTTGGTTTACAACTGAGGGACCCAGGTCAGTGAGGGGAGGGACACTCCTGTAGCAGTGATCTATGTCCTTGGTTTACAACTGAGGGACCCAGGTCAGTGAGGGGAGGGACACTCCTGTAGCAGTGATCTATGTCCTTGGTTTACAACTGAGGGACCCAGGTCAGTGAGAGGAGAGACACTCCTGTAGCACAGTGATCTATGTCCTTGGTTTACAACTGAGGGACCCAGGTTAGTGAGAAGAGAGACACTCTTGTAGCACAGTGATCTATGTCCTTGGTTCAAAACTTAGGAGACCCAGATCCGGGTTCAGTTCCCAGAAAGAACAGAAATGGTTGGGTGTGTTTCCTTTCATCCAATACCTCTGTTCACCTTGCATTAAAATAGGTATCCAGGAGTTAGGCAGCTGTTGTGGGTTGCATCTTGGGGAAAGTCAGCAGTGGCCTAAAGGGACCTCAATAAGCCTATGAACTGTACAGGCTTCCTGTCCATAACAATGGTAATTTTATATCAGTTTCACCTATGCAAGAACAGTATGTATCACAACTTAACTATACAAAATTGCATTTACAATAAAATCACTGTGATTTTGCTGTCAGGAAATATGTAGGCAAGTTTTTTAATCATGTACAATATTACTAACTTACTCATCCATTTCTCTATCAGTATCAATGTGATTTTATTATATTTTATTATTTATATATATATATATATATATATATATATATATATATATATATATATATATATATATATATATATATATATATATTATATATATATATATATATATATATATATATATATATATATACATATATATATATATCTATATATATATATCTATATATATATATCTATATATATATATATATATATATGTATATATATATATATATATATATATATATATATATATATATACACATACACACACACACAGAACCAGGTCTATTCTATAAATTCATAAACAACAAATTGCAGGTAAAGGATAATATTCAGAGGTTGAAAATGGGAAATAGATTCACGGAAGATGAAAAGGAAATGTGTGAAACACTAAACGAAAAGTTCCAAAGTGTGTTTGTACAAAATGAAATCTTTAGGGAACCAGACACAATAGAATTCCAGAGAACAACATAGAGCACATAGAGGTTCTAGAGACGAAGTGGAAAAAAATGCTAAAGGAGCTAGGTAAGAACAAAGCAGTTGGTCCAGATGGAGTTTCACCATGGGTTCTGAGAGAATGTGCACCTGAGCTCAGCATTCCACTTCAACTGATTTTTCAGGCATCCTGTTTACAGGAGCTGTAGCTGATGTGTGGAAAAAGGCTAACATAGTTCCAATCTACAAAAGTGGAAACAGGGAAGACCCCCTTAATTATAGACCTGTATCATTGACAAGTGTAATAGTCAAAATATTGGAAAAAATAATTAAAACTAAATGGGTAGAACACCTCGAGGAAAACGATATAATATCAGACAGACAGTATGGTTTTCGATCTGGAAGATCCTGTATAACGAACTTGCTCAGTTTTTATGATCGAGCCACAGAGATTTACAAGAAAGAGATGGTTGGGTTGACTGCATCTATCTGGCCTAAAAAAGGCTTTCGACAGAGTTCCCCATAAGAGGTTGTTCTGGAAACTGGAACATATTGGAGGAGTGACAGGTAAGCTACTAACATGGATGAAAAATTTCCTAACTGACAGAAAATGAGGGCCATAATCAGAGGCAAGGTATCGGATTGGAGGAATGTCACGAGTGGAGTACCTCAGGGTTCAGTTCTTGCACCGGTAATGTTCATTGTCTACATAAACGATCTACCAGTGGGAATACAGAATTACATGAACATGTTTGCTGATGATGCTAAGATAATAGGGAAGATAAGAAACCTAGATGATTGTCATGCCCTTCAAGAAGACCTGGACAAAATAAGTACATGGAGCGCCACTTGGCAAATGGAATTCAATGTTAATAAATGCCATGTTATGGAATGTGGAATAGGAGAACATAGACCCCACACAACCTATATATTATGTGAGAAATCTTTAAAGAATTCTGATAAAGAAAGAGATCTAGGGGTGGTTCTAGATAGAAAACTATCACCTGAGGACCACATAAAGAATATTGTGCGAGGAGCCTATGCCACGCTTTCCAACTTCAGAATTGCGTTTAAATACATGGATGGCGATATACTAAAGAAATTGTTCACGACTTTTGTTAGGCCAAAGCTAGAATATGCAGCGGTTGTGTGGTGCCCATATCTTAAGAAGCACATCAACAAACTGGAAAAGGTGCAAAGACATGCTACTAAGTGGCTCCCAGAACTGAAGGGCAAGAGCTATGAGGAGAGGTTAGAGGCATTAAATATGCCAAAACTAGAAGACAGAAGAAAAAGAGGTGATATGATCACTACATACAAAATAGTAACAGGAATTGATAAAATCGATAGGGAAGATTTCCTGAGACCTGAACTTTAAGAACAAGAGGTCATAGATATAAACTAGCTAAACACAGATGCCGAAGAAATATAAGAAAATTCACTTTCGCAAACAGAGTGGTAGACGGTTGGAACAAGTTAGGGAAGAAGGTGGTGGAGGCCAAGACCGTCAGTAGTTTCAAAGCGTTATATGACAAAGAGTGCTGGGAAGACGGGACACCACGAGCGTAGCTCTCATCCTGTAACTACACTTAGGTAATTACACACACAGTAGCGACGGTAGGAGACACACGCGATTAGCGAGGTCCGCGGAAATTCGTCAATTTCACGGGACATTGAAGGATTATTGAGGCTAGATCATAGTATTTGGCCTCTCGCAGTGTGTAGCTAGCAGGGTGCTACATAGCATAGTCATATCGCTAGCGATTGTGCGAAGAAATCAAAAGTGGAGCTAGTGGATCACCGGTGCATAGTGTGGAGGACAGCGTAAGGCGACCTGACCTGACCGGCAGCTGGGTCGACCCACCGTGGCCGTGGAACTGGTGATTGTGTTTGTTGGGTGGTGATTGTGATCAGTGATACAGTAAATTAGTGAACCGCAACACAACGATACAGTGACTGACTCCAGAGTTTTGTGTAGATAGAAGAACACCTTAGTGAATCACCTAGTGGAAGCCGACGACGGAGCATCATCATCGACCATATGTCATCACTCATCTAGTTGTGTGAACGGGAAACAATCTGGTAGGTACCCGCCTTTCTGGTCAATTAATCAGGTGTACAGTGTGAGGTAAAATAGTATCAAATTCTTGTTCAGGATATTATATATCTTTAAAATCTCAGCGTGGCTCATTGGGTAGAAGTTACCGCTTACGGGAACTAGGGACACACTCACGCACGCACGCACGCACGCGCACACGCACCCCACACACACGCGCCCCTGATTAACACATTTCGTGGAAAAGGATAAAAACCTCCCATAATCCTCCCTCACTCTACCTGCCGTAAGCTGACCTCACCTCACCTCTCAACCCCATCCCAAGGCACACACGCTCTCTCTCTCTCTCTCTCTCTCTCTCTCTCTCTCTCTCTCTCTCTCTCTCTCTCTCTCTCTCTCTCTCTCTCTCTCTCTCTCGCTCTCTCTCTCTCGCTCTCTCTCTTCTCTCTCTCTCTCGCTTGCTCTCTCTCTCTCTTGCTCTCTCTCTCTCTCTCTTTGCTCTCTCTCTCTCTTGTTCGCTCTCCCTCTTGCTCTCCTGTTCTCTCTTTTGCTCTCTTGCTCGTTCTCTCTTTTGCTCTCTTGCTCTCTCTCTCCCTTGCTCTCTCTCTCTCTCTCTCCCTTGCTACCTCTCTTGACAAGGGGCAAAATGGCAGGAGGCCGAAACAGGGTTATGGAAGCAGCCAGGGCGAACAAACGCAGGAATTGCTACACCAAGTACTGGAGGAATTCAGGAGGGAGATGAATGAAATGAGGATTACAATTAACAACCTGCAAAGTGAGCTGACATCAGCAAGGGAGATCAAATCAAATCTCTCACAGCGAAAAATAAAGAGACCGAGCATCAGATTATCATCCAAAGGGAAGGTGGGAATGTTACATTGGAAGGAAATGCCTCTGTACCTGACACATTTGCGGACATATTGAAAAGAGCTCAGAAGCAATGGCCACAGTGAGGGAGGTAGCCATGCAAGCTGCTACCTCACAGGAAGCAGCAAGGTGCACCACTCAACTGCTGGAGAGAAGAGATCAGTGGTAGTTGTAGGCATCAAAGAACAGGAAGGATCCAACAGGCAAGAATGGAATGGCAAGGATAGAGAGGCAGTACATGGGCTACTGAAGGGGTTACAGATGGAAGGGGCTGTACACAACATTGAGAAGGTTTCAGGTTGGGCTGGTACAACAGGGCAGAAACCGACTTGTAAAGGTGGTGTTTGCAAACGAACCACGAAGGGGATATTCTAGAAAAGAAGAGTCGTCTCCAACATGTGGAGGGATACAAACAAGTATTCCTGCAGAGGGACAGGACGAAGGAGGAGAGAGCCAGGGCAGCAGAGGCAAGGAGGAAGCGCAGGGAGAGAGGAGCAAACCAGGAAATCACAGCCCCAACACAGCAGTCCCAGAGACAACCAGAGGGGGGGGGGGGCAACACCACCAACCCCCTCTGCATAGAAACCCTTCCTTCCCCTCACCCTACCTGCCCCCACCCAACCTCCCTCCCCCCCCCACCCCATTCTGACCCCGACACCCCATCCCCATTCCCATCATGTCCCCCCTCCCACCTTTCCCCCCCAGTCCCCCTTCCCCCTTCATCCCATACCCTCCCTATTCCTCCTCCCCCCTCACCCCGTATCCTCCATGTCCCCCCTATCTCCTTAACCCACACCCTACCCGTTCCCCCTTCCCTTAAACCCCCACCCCCCACCCCAAAACCCTCTGCGACCCTGCAAACCACCTCACAGATCCTCTCACCCACGGAACAGCTTCCCACACCAGTAGAATACTCGCCAAGAAGGGATATGTAAATGAACAGAAGAAAGTGAGCTTCAAGGCGATGTACACTAACATAGATGGGATTACAAATAAAACTAGTGAACTTGGAGAGTGGGCACTAGAAGAAAACCCAGACATAATAGCACTCACAGAAACAAAGCTAACGAAAATCATAACAAATGCAGTGTTTCCACAGGGCTACTATGTAGTGAGGAAGAGAGAGAAGGGAGAGGAGGAGGTGGTGTGGCTTTGCTACTAAGAGAAGGTTGGAGTTTCGAAGAGATGGTAATTCAGAACTGTGAAGGTTTCAGGGACTACATATCAGGCACCATTGCAACTGGAGGACAGAAAATTATAATAGTAGTCATATATAACCCCCACCGAATGACAGAAGACCCAGACAGGAATATGATAGAAACAACATGGCACCATCAATATAATAGAGAGAGCAGCTTCTGTGGCTAGCAGGAACGGATCCAGACTTCTAATCATGGGAGACTTCAACCATGGGAAGATAGATTGGGGGAACAGAGACCCACACGGAGGCCCAGACACATGGAGAGCTACCTGCTGGATGTGGCAACAAGAAACTTTCTAAGTCAACACGTCAAGGGACCGACAAGAATGAGAGGAGGGGAGAACCAGCCTTGCTTGATTTGATATTTACCCTAAATGAGTCGGTATAAGGGAAGTTAAGTTGGAAGCCCCCCTTGGGAATGAGTGATATCATAGTGTATTGAGGCTTTGAGTACCTGGTTGAGCTAGGAATTATCACCCCCAAAAAAAGAACTGGGAACCAATTAGGTGTTCTGGGCGTTACGGAAAGGGAAAAATATGAGGATGATGGAATAAATTCCTATTTGGGTAATACATGGACACTGAGAACTCGGAACCAAAGTTCGTACATGCTGACATGTATGGCACTTATGTACCCAAAAATCGGTCAGGACCGCGCTGACTAAGAAGCGTTAATGTCCCAGACACCACAACACAGGAAAAAAACAGGAGGAAGCAAAGGAAGAATCCGTGGGTTAATAGGGAATATATGAAAGCAATGGAGCTGAACAAAAGGGCATGGAGGAACTTCCGAAAAAAAC
>WNGS01135237.1:21080046-21156111 GCA_020271785.1 Procambarus virginalis
CCGCCCAAACGTACCCACTCCAAGACGACGCGACGGAGCGCAGGGGAAGAAACTTGCCCTGCCAGCCCCGACCCCCCCAAAGGGGGAGGGCCACCCAACGCCACCGCAGACCGCAAGACACGACCTGAAAGGCCCACGAATCGTGGGACCAGGCGCGGGCGAACAGCGCAAGCCGCCCCCCCCCTCGCCCGTCAACGGGGCAAACCGCGAAAGGGCCGGCGACCCTTACGAGACCCAGAACCCCGCACAGAGCGAACACCGCGCCGACCAGACGAGGGCGGGTCCGCAGCAGGAGCCGAACCCGAACCTGACACCAGAGGCCTACCACGACGAGAGGAACCCCGAGCTCTGGCACGACCCTTCGGGAAGACCCACCCGGGACCCCGGAAGACCAACAAGTCCGACATCGGACGACAAGCCGCCGACGCAGCCTGAATAAACTGCGCCACGGCCGACTCCCAAAAAGAAGAGGACAAAAGGGGGAAGAACGCCTAAGAGCCAGAGCCCAAGCAGATTCCACGGAGGAACCCAGCACCGCCTGCCGACACGCGAGAGAAGCGAGGAAGATAAAACAGGGAAACCGCATCCCGCAAAATCGGCGTGAACAGCTTCAACAAGGCAGCGAACGAGCGCGCAGCCGAGGACAAGGCGCCGACCCTGGGACGGACCCAAGCGTCCTCACATCCTCCACGAGCCAATCCGAGGACAGCTCCAGGATGGAAAAGAACCGCAAGGCCGAAGCCAAAAGGCCCCGGGCGCGCAAGTCCTCCGCAACAAGCGCCGCCGAAAGGACGGGAACCTGCACATGGAGCTGAATAACGCCCACATCGCGGGGAGGGCAGGGGCAAACAAGCACTCATTCAGGTACTCAAGCTCGCCCCCCAGGAAAACCTGAATCACCGTGGAAGCTTCCCGCCACTCCAACGTGCGGGAACGACAGAAGGAATGCCAGGAATCCAAAACAAGCAAGGGGCAGGCTGCTAGCCAGGAAGACTCCGGAACCTCGTAACGGAGCCAGAAAGGGAACGAAGTCCCAAACCTGAACTCAGATGGATCCAGTCCGAGGCATAATCCGGGTCCCGCAGGAGGTAAGCTGCAAAGGCCGCTCGCACCTCACCAGGTTGGATGCGATAAGCCGAAAACCTCCGGAAAGACGGAACCGACGAACCCGGGGGAACACGGAACCGAACCCGGGGAGGGGCCGACACCAAATCCAACTCGTACGCAGAGGGGGGAAAAGAGAACCCCACTCCTTGTAACAATAAGCCCCGCTCAGAGGGAAGAAAAACCCAGGCGGGGTCCAGCGGAGCCCAAGGCCCCCAAGTCAGCCCCTCCCCAGCCTCGAGGTCCAACACCACAGGACCCGAGGCCGAGTCCTCTCCCAAGCCCCGACCCCACAAGACAAGGACGGAGCAGCCGGAACAGCTGAAGGAAGGGGGGCCCACTGGTCAGACCCCGAAGCTTCGGCCGGGAGACAAGACTCGAATGCCTCTGCCGCTCCCCGGAAGGGGCACCCCCCGAAGCTGCCCGAGTCTCAAGATCAAGTAACCCCTGCTCCGACCCCGAAACCCTCAGACGTTTCGGGGCTGGAAGCAAGGGGGGGGGGGGACCAGAACGAGCAGTAGGGGAAGGACGAGGAGGCGCGGACTGAACCAGGATCGAAGCGACCCCCACCCCCAAGTCCGGGTCACGAAAAGCAAAGCGGGGCACCGGGCATCCGGGTGAGCAACCAACCTAGCGCGTTGCAACAGACGAAACCTAGACTGCAACGCACGCGCCGCCTGTACCCGAAGAGAATCATCAGAGGATTGGGTAAATTGAGTCACAAGCAAGCAGCAACACACAGGACTCAGGGTCGAAAGTATCACCGACCCAACAGGCAGCATGGCAGAGGCAAAAACAATGAGGGTCACCCTGAGACAAAGGACCGAGCAACCCTCAAACTCGCACACAGCGAGTGGGGACTCCGGGGTCACATCCATCGGACCCACGCGCCCCCTAGGGGATTCCCAGGGTCCTGAGCGTTTACTTTAAGAGGACTCGCGCTCAGGTAGTCCCAGGCAGGGAGCTGCTAACCGGCGCCCAAAACTACCAATCGAACTTCTATAGCTGTACCCCAGGGACGTGTACACTCACGGGGACCTAGCAGGGGGCGCCATCGAGTATAACCGTGAAAGGGTTAGAACTAAGGAATGAATATGACAGAACCCCCCACCAGGCAAAAACAAAAAGAAAAACAAAACCCCGCAAGAGGACAGCGAACCCCAGGGAACAGAGCCGGCCGCTATGTCGGGAATACAAGCTGTGCAGCACCCTGCGCCCCTACCAGTGCAAACTGCCTCTTACCTGCCAGTAACAAGGGAGAACAGAACACCCAAGAGCCCAACAGGCGGCCGAAAAACCGAAAAAGGTAAAACGGACCAGCAGAGGCAGATCCCAAGGAGCCTGTGGAAGGTGGCCCCAAGCCCCAAGGGTAGTACTTACAGGGCACCTAGGGAAGGAAACCCTAGGCGCATGCAGCCCGAGTACAAAAATTACTCCTGGCTCTCGCACCCAGAAAACAAACACCACACGCAAGCACAGTGTTGTAGCGAACACCGGAGCCAGAGCACACGACCTTCGCCTATAGCATCAGCCTCAAGAACTGAGGTGTGGGTAGCCGGCGCGGAGGGTCTGGGGCTCCCCCTTCCCCTCCGGGGAGGGGGGAGCTGCGCAGACAGCGGCGCGGCAGCGTGTGACGTCACACTAGTTTGCTCGTTTTTCTTGGGGAGTTCTATCCACTAGTTCGGCTTTTGGTAGCAATTTTAACCAGAATAGGGGTTTGTTTTGGGGCGCTTACCTTTCTGGGTGCCTGTCCCGGTCGATGGCAGACATAGAATGCTTCCAACCACACGGGGGCTTCTATAGGCCATTGCTCCCCTTGCCTCTCTGAGGGGGCCCGGTTCTGGCCGTGGTTCCCGGTAGGCCTAAGAACTCCATACACATGACTGATGCCAAAGTCTGACATTAGCATATCAGCCTGGGATAGCTCCGGGGAGCCGACGGGGCTCCCCCCAGAAAAGTTAATCGATAATCCTTGTAGATTTCCTCTTGTTCACAGGTGAGCATAACAACTTGTTCCAGTAAGGAATCATAATAGAAAAATTCGTTTTTCTGACTGGGTAATGTGTAACCACCTAATTATCATCATCACAGTTTACTGTAAAATTATTGCTATACTAATTATTTAGTTTAATCGCTTTATTAACTATACTCAAACTACACAATATACTGAAGATATTAACATTTGGCACGTGCATATATATAAGTTCTCATTAAATTGTGAATGTACTGTACAGTACATGGACTGACAAAATATAAGCAAATTCCTCAACTGTCATCTTGAGTAAACAGATGAATACACTACCTGGCTAGAGTGATTACCTTTATCCATTCATCACTAGCTACAATTAATTATACATATTATGTATAGCACCACGCTCATTAACACCACCACACAATGCTAAGCACAAAGATTTCTGTATTTATTCAGCTAAATTTAGGTGACACTACTTACAATTATAGTACTGTAATTGTATAATTGCAATTTAGTTTTAGCTTTTATATAATGCAAGCTAAATATTGTTTTTGTAGTATACAGTAAAGATTAACCCTTTGGCTGTACACCTGGCATTCCTTAACAACTTTGTGGTGCATGGAAAAAAAAATAAATTAAAAATATATTTCCTTCTAATATTGTTAAAATGCATTTCTGATTATGGGGGAAAAAACGCGTTGAATGAAATGAAATGCCAGTTTCTGGGCGAGCTCCAGAAGCTCCCTGAAGATATCTCACTAATATAGTGCTATCCAATTTTGGGTCATCAGTCACAGTTCTTGTTGTCTACCAGGCACCAGCATCAGAACCTGACTCCCTCAGATAGGAACAGGGAGCAATGGCCTATGAACACTTTACACTTAAAGTATATCATATTTGCCACTGACCAGGGAAGATACTCAGAAAGGTAGGCAAACAAAACAGACCTCCAAACAGGTCTCAAAGCGAGGAAAAGATAGACGGCCACAACAGGGCCCCAAAGCAACACAAGGCCACAGAGCGCCCAGTACGGTCACAAGATACCTGGTGGCCAGGAACCTGTTCAACCTCAACGAAACCCCGTACCTGAATATCATCCCAAGACAAATTGCCAAACACAGCTGAAAGAGCGGCATACTTCAGAACATACAGGCATGAGGGTAAATTACAGGCTGGCTAGACTCAAAGACACTGCAGACAACCTGAGACACACAAGCCTAGAACAGGGAAACTGGATCAACCCAGAGCGCGTCCACCAACACAACTTGTGGCCCGCTGGTGGCGGAGTAAAGCTGCCACCGGACACAGCATGTAATGCACCCCTGGCTAACCAACCAAGCATCCACACCAATGGACCCTCCAGATGCCCGCCATCTCATTCTTGGTCAGCAAAGAAGGGCTGTCTGCAAATGAACAAAATGACAACCAGGAATAAATGAACAAAATCCCCAGTGTCGGAGAAGAGCATGAAGCTCCCCAACCCCCAAGAGGCCAAAGCTTTCCAGAAGCAATCACGAACCGAAGAGGCCACTACAAACCGAGGGGAAGAGAGAAAGAAAATAATATGTCTAGAGACCAAGAAGGCTCAGGCAGCACATGAGTAGGCAGAGGTGAAAAAATACATGAGATAGCTAGCAGAACGGGGCAGAAGTGACATCCGCCCCAAGCGCAGGCTACAGCGGCTCCCCCAACGACACATGATAAGAAGTGACAGTATTCGGCATGAGATGCCGATCCCAAAAAAGCCAAGAAAGAAAGGACAAGAGAACCCTGTTCAACACCGATGAAACCCAACAGAGAGAAAGAAAATGTGGGAAAACCCACCAAGAAACTTCGTACTGACAATGAGAAGTCCTCAGGTGGGACACCATCAAAGAAGTTATCTGATCACCAAACAAATGGCAATACACATGCCTCAGAAATACCAGACGCGTGTTGTGGAGGAGTACGTCGAACCAGCAAGGTACCCCACTGGCCCGACCTGCTAAAAGAAGTTGAGCCACGGAAAAACGCCCAGGTTTGGACACAGAGCAAGCAGCACTTGAAACCAAGGCTGGGGCTGGCCTCCATGAGGCCAGAAGGAGAACCCTCCCCTGATAGGATTCGAGTTGAGCCAGAACTCGGAGCAACAGCTGGACTAGGTGAAACAGCTGGACTGGATGCGGGAACCCCCAACTTGACCAGTCCTGCCGAAAAGCATTCACCATGAAAGCTTCAAAGTCGGGGAACAGCATCATATACAATGGGAGATACTGAGACCAAGCCAACACGAAGAGGTCCACCTCCAGGTGGCCGTACGTCCAACAAAGCCAAAGGAAGGAAGTTGTGTCAACCGTCCACTTCGTGGAAAGAGGAATGAAGTGAAGGAAAGAGGAATGGCAGACAGGCCATCTGCCAGGATATTGGACACTCCCTGAATGTGAACAGCGTGGAGAGCTAAACCCCGAGAACTTGGCAGAAGAGCTAAACCCCGAGAACTCGGCAGAAGAGCTAAACCCCGAGAACTCGGCAGAAGAGCTAACCGAAGCGACCAGCTCCAAAGAGCCACGGCCTGAAGTGACCCTTCCCCCCTATTGACATATTGAACCACGGGGAAGCAGTCTGAATGGAGCTAGATCACCGAGCTCTGAGGAAGCCGAATCCTTCGCAGTGCCAGCCATACAGCTGAAAACTTCCACATCATGCTGTGAGCCCGGTGAATGGACAGCTGCCAACGTCTCTGGCCGGACTTGTGAGCACTGGTTACAAAGCCCCCAACCGACAGATGAGGCATCCCTGAACACATGATGTGAGAGAGGAAGAAGGTGCCAAGGCACTGAACCCTGAAAAACCGGTGCTGAGAAAAGAGAAAGCTGGTGATGCTGGCGCAAGGACACTGGGGTTCAAACCCAGCAATCATGAGAGCAGCAAAAGAGGCGGCCCCGAAGATACCAGAACAGCTTCCGGAGTTGAATCCTGCCCAGCGAATAAACCAGAAGAGCAAATTTCATGTTCCCGCACAGCTGCTCAAGCAACCGCCAAGTGACCTGGGTTTCCCTTAAAAACAGCCGACGGCAAGACTGCAACTGGAGCAAGACCACGGGAGGGAGAGAAAGGGATGCAGTCCGAGAATTCCACACAAGGCCCAGCCAAGTTTGAACCTGGGATGGAACCAACTGGGACTTCAGCCAGTTCACCAGGAACCTGAACCCAGTGAGCTGGGAAAGAGCAAGATCCCTGGCTAGCTGACAAGCAGACTGACTGGGAGCCCACACCAACCAGTTGTCGAGGTAGGCAAAGATCCGAAGACCTAGCAGATGAAGACGGGCCACCACAAACTGGGCAGTGCTCATGGAGAACCTAGGTATAGTGTCCCTAAATGCATGCAGCTCTGGTACCCAGGAACTTCAGGCCAGCACACACCATAAGTGCAGGAACAGCCATATAAGCCAAAAATTCCAGAACAAGAAATTGGGCCCCGAGATGACGTCTAACCGCCATCACCATCAGTCTAGAACTGAAAGGGGGGTAGCCGACTCCCCCTCCCCTAGTGGGGGCTAGTTGAATGAAATGTTGCTTGTTTGTTTAATTTATGGGAAGTTCCTTTGTTCATTTGAGGATGTAGGTTGCATTTTTCAACCAGTGGTCTGTTTTGTTTAGCCAAACTTTCTGGGTGCCTTCCCTGGTCAATGGCAAGTATGATATACTTTAAAGATAAAGTGTTCATAGGCCATTCCTCCCTGAGGGGGGCCAGGTTCTGGCACAGGTAGGCAACATGAGCTCTGTGACCGATGACCCTAAATAGGATAGCACTAAATCAGTGGGATAGCTTCAAGGTGCCAAATGGGGCTCCTCACAGAAATGTAAACATTTCATTTCATTCATTTTTTCATTGTAGAATTATTAATTTGTATGTAAAATATAAGAAAAACACAAAAGTAAGTGAATATTTATTGTTGTACTGGGTGGAGGTGCTCTGAAGGGTTGGGTGGTGGCTGTGTCTGGCATCTGTCAAAGTATGGTGCCTGACTTTGCTAACACTTCCTGTGTCATCCTCCGATGCCTCACTGATTGATTATCACTGTTTCTCTTTATTAACAAGAGTATGTGTTTTGAATAACTTGATAAATAATATACATAATTCACATAATACATGACAATGTTTCAATTGATGATTGGTTTACCTGGTATACCTCATTACAACCAAACAGTAATGAAAAAGATATGAACATAATATTCAATGGTGTTGCACTCTGAGTAATGACATATGGCCTAATTGGCACCATATGGGAGAAAGTATAGATTGAAACAATAGGAGTAAGCCACCAATGTACACCCACAGATGACAGCAGGCTTCTAGTACACGTAACACATAATAATGGTTCGAATGATGATTGGTTTACTTTGTATACCTCATTACAACCATATGAACATCATTGGTATACGTATGTAATTGTAATGGAATTTTATACAATGACGATGACTGTATTTCTCTAGTAATGTCACCATGAAATGATAGCAGGATATTTTCATGGATCAAGGTAAACTCCATTACATCCACAGAGAGCTATTATATACTTATTAGCATCATACATGCAAAACCAAGACAATAATTCTTTAAACCATCATATGATGATACCCTCATTACCCCATGAATCAACACATGACAATAACTGCTGTCTAAGGGTTAAGTCTTGCCAGACTGCAGTCTATCTACCCTCGTGCCCATGACCTTAGGAAGTATGCCCTCTGTCAACAATGTTTGTGAACATGTCTTGAGCTGATTTTCCAGTGTGAGGGTTTTGGAGCTTGAATAGGGCTCTGGTTACCTGGTATCTAGTGAATGTTACAGAGTCTCAGTAGCCTCAAGTGGATTTGGGTCATGTGTCCCAGCCAGGGAATTCATTTTTGTTTTGTCTCTTGTAGTGCTTCTTCCTCCCTGATGAGTTCCTGGATGTTTTCTTTCTCTGCAGGTTGTTAGCTTCAGGGGGCCACAAAGGGCTTTCCCCAGAAAATCAGTGCTGAATGTAATGAAATGCCAATTTCAGAATGAGCCCCAATGGGTCCTCTCATCCTGCCTTCGCTTCCTAGTGAATGCCTACATCTGTTTTAGAACTGGATGCCAACTGGCAGTGAGCTACTTCCCTCCATCCTTTCCTCTCCATACAGGGAGGTGGGAAGGAAACGGGGGTGGGAAATGAGCTCATGCTAGTTCTGAGAGAATTTGATTGTTTGCATACTCGGAGGGGAGGGTTCTTTTGGTGGGTTCCGAGACTTTAGTCTCGTTTGAAGTTAACAGTGGTTTCTTGGTTTTAAACTGAATCAGAGACTTGTTGCCTTCCACGGTTAGGTGGTGAAAGTAAATGTTGCCACTCCCTGTGCTTCTGTGAGGGGGCCAGGTTCTGGCGCTGGTCCACAGTAACTGTTGATTACATGTTGACGGTTCCAGGGATCAATGTCCCCATGGCCGGGTTTCTGACCAGACCTCATGGTTGCTGGTCTGATCCACCAGGCTGTTTGATGCGGCTGCTCACAGCCTGACACACAGTTCACAGCCTGATTGATCAGGTATCCTTCGAAGGTGCTCGTAGAGTTCTCTTTTGAGCACTGAGAGGTCGGCCAGTTATGTACTGTATGTGGGGGGGAAAGACCTTTGAAAAGTCTAGGGCCTTTGATATTAATCGAGTCCTCTCTCAGCATGTCTATTGCACCCCTTAATCGTCAGTGGGGCTATTTTGCACATCCTGCCATGCCTTATTGTCCGGTGTGGTCTTATTTGTGTGTACAGATTTGGAACCAGTCTTCCTAATATTTTCCAAGTATAGATTATTATGTCTCTCTCCCACCTGCACTCCAAGGAATATGGATTAAAAATTGTTAGGTCCCAATAATTTAGATGTTTTAATGAGTGGATTCTAGTGGTAAAGGATCTTTGCATGTTCTCAGCAATTTCTTCAGCTTTGAATGGGGGCTGTTAGTGTGCAACAATATTCCACTCTAGAGAGCACTAAAGTCATAAAAAGTATCATCATTAGCATAGCATCTTTTGTTTGGAAGGTTCTTGTTATCCAACTTATCATTTTTCTTGCAGCTATGACAGCAAGTTTGTTGTGTTCTTTAAAAGTTCTTCTGACATTATTATTCTTAAATCTTCTATATTGTTTTTATTTCAATAGTTTGGTTTGTGTTTTATATGTGGTTTCTGCTTTGATGTGTTTGTTTTTTCCATAGCGCAGTAATTGGAACTTATTCTCATTAAAACTCATGTTATTTTTCTGTGGCCAATTGAAAGACTTGATTAACATCAGATTGGAGGTTTGGTGTCTTCTATGTTGTCTATTCTCATGAAAATTCTAGTGTCATCTGCAAAGGATGATACAGTACTGTACTACAGTTTGTATCCTTGTCTATGTCTGATATGAGGATGAGGAAAAGTACTGGAGCAAGTACAGTACCATGGGGGACTGAGTTTTTCATGGTGGATGATTCAGATNATCCACACTCCCATGACGTTCGTAAGTATGTTGCTCTGGCTACTGTGTTTGGTAACATGTCTTGGGCTGATATTCGGACACGGGGGTTTTGGAGGACGGACAGGATCCTGGCTGCCTGTTATTTGGTACCAGGTACCTTTGGTAAAGGTACCTGGTCCCGGTCGTTTGTGTGTGGAGTTTTAGGTCACAGGTTGCAGCAGTTGTATCGCCTTCGAGTTGATGTGTGCATTGTGGCCACTTCCCGGGTAAGTCCCTCTTTCTTGTCTTTGTTATGTAGCTCCAGGAGCCGGAGGGGCTCCCCACAGAAAACCAGCGTTGAATGTAATGAATGCCATTTTCTCTGGTGAGCCACTGAAGGCTCCCTTGCACCCTCCCTCCAGTTGGTGGTTTCATTTTTGATGCTCAGCCTCTGAACTGAGGTGTGAGTATTGGTGCGGGGTTCCTGGGCTTCCCTCTTCCATGGAGGGGAGGGCTGCACGGATAAGCGGCATGGTGGCGGTGAATGACATTTGCTTGTTGCTTGTTTCCTTATGTTTTGCGGGAGTTCTGTCTCTGTTCAGTCTTTGGTTGCATATTTCTTACCAGGTGGGGTTTGTTTTTGTTATGCCTACCTTTCTGGATACCTAACCCCAGTCGATGGCAGACATGGAATACTCCCAAACACAAGGGGGTTTCCATAAGCCAATGCTTCTTGTGCCTCTCTGAGGAGGCCAGGTCCTGGCTCGTGGTCCCCGGTAGGCAGAACTCTATTGACAGATGCCCCCAGACTAATATAACACATATTAGTCTGATAACTCCAGGGAGCCTCTGGGCTCACCCAGAAAATGGCATTTCATTACATTCAGTGCTGTTTTTTTTAATGAGTAATATTGATTGAAGTTGCATTTATTGGCACTGCAAATTCAGGTTTGTGACTTTATATTACTGTAATTACTCAAGGTGGAATTCTTTGGTTTTGTACAATGTTTCAAGGGACCCAGTTCTGTTCAGGTGGAATTTCATGAGACGGTACTTGCATGTTATGACAGGATTTGATTTGTTTGTGTCTTAACAGATAATGTATAGATAATACCACATTTAGTTCTGTTTATAAAATACATTTTAAAGTAATATTTATTATTTTTAATTGCATTATGATGTATTTCTTACTGTCATAGGGGAAGGAGTAATTTTTGTAATTGCTGTTGGAATTTTGGCCTTTGAAGTTACACGTCAGAAGGAGAAGGAAAAAAAAAAAGAAGAGAATGAGCAGGCATTTATCAACAACCTTGAATATCGAATAAATGAATTAACTTTTGCTACTGAAGAGCTTGACACCAGACTGCGTGAACTCACAAGACTTGCTTATGCCAAGGAGCACAAAGAGAAGGTTAAAGAGGTATGCAATGCTTAGAGCACCTTTTCTGTTTGCATTTAAATTTGCAGTATATACTGCCTTCTATCACATAGCATAGTATACCATCCTAATTTTCAAATACTTCAGTCATGTGTGTAAACCATTTTTCATGTTACAGTGTAACCTTGATTTAGAGAACTGTATGGGATCAAATCCAGTCCATTACATCTGGAAATGCCCTCAGGAGCATATTATTTTTTTAATATATGACGAGGAAAATTTCCATGCCTGTTTCTTGTAACCACTGTACTACATGACCCTTGATATCATGGGAATGGGGGGTGTGCCACCCTACATATGATGTTTATTAGTACAGTGGTACCTCAGTTTTCATATATAATCCATTCCCAGAGATGGTACGAAAACCGAAACTAATTTTCCCATAAGAAATAATGTAAGTTGAATTAATCCTTTCCACACCCCCAAATATATTAACTAAAAAATACATTTTATACTGAATTCATAGGTTTCTTACCTTTATTGAGGCCTCTTGTTGGCGTATGGAAGACAGTGAGGAAGGGGGAAGGAGGAGAGGTGTTAGTGTTTGGAAAGGGGGGGGGGTCCCCCTTCCATTATAACAGCGATGACATTAATGGGGTACTCTCTCTCTCTTACGTTTTGCAGGCATACCACTAGGACCTGGCTCACTGCTTGCTGGTTTTACTAAGAATCTGTCTATAGACACTTGTTTTTCCCTACGTTAACACTTCTCTGTAGTGAGACATCACATTGTCTCACTATGAATGATCTCTTGTTTTTTCTCTATCGTCATTTTCACAAGTATTTTCTTAGGTTGAACTTTACCACTGACTTTCTTGGAACCCCATGATGTGATATATAATAAGAACTTTTATGTTCAGAAACCAAAAAAGCATACAATGGAGCCTCGACTTAAGATTGTAATAACAGAGACGATCGGAATCGGAATGGATTTTCTTACAAGCGTGATCATCACTAAGTGGGCGGCTCTGGTAAACTGAGGTAGGTCGGCCTGTGCCACCAGGAACCATGCGCTCGGTTGACCCAAACGCGTATCAACGAATATCGTTAGTCAACGACACGATCGTAAGTTGAGTCGCATTTTCCGACCAAATTTACATCATAACTCGAAAATATCGTAAGTCAGGGCAACCGTAAGTCGAGGTGTCACTGTAAAAACAATGAAATTACTCACAAAGAATTCAAACATGATCATCACTAGGTGAGAGACAATGGTAAACTGAAGTCCTATGCACTCGGTGGACCCATACGTGTATAAACAAACTCCGAAAACTGAGGCAAACAACGGGACGTTTCAACGTCCTCCCAGCAAGCATAAGAAATATTACCGGAACAACCGTGAACATCTTCAAGAGGAAACTAGATTTATTCCTCCAAGGAGTTCCGGACCAGCCGGGCTGTGGTGGGTATGTGGGCCTGCGGGCCGCTCCAAGCAACAGCCTAGTGGACCAAACTCTCACAAGTCAAGCCTGGCCTCAGGCCGGGCTTGGGGAGTAGAAGAACTCCCAGAACCCCATCAACCAGGCATCAACCAGGTATCAACCAGGAGAACCGAATCAAATTTTTTCAAAGAAATTGAGTACGAGAACGGAAAAATACAAAAATGGGCATATGAAAACCTAGGTTCCACTGTATATCATAAGATTGAAAGCTCTCACGGGTACATGGGGGCTCACATCTTGTTCCTCAGGACTTTAGTAAACAGATGCCATCTTGAAAAAATCATCTGAATCCCTCCGGGTTGTGAGAGCCTCAGTACTGCCAGAGCAACCGAGACTGGTGCATGCAGCTGCAGCTCACAGCACAGCTGCACAAGTCGATTCCACAACACCACTTAATTATCATGAATAAAATAAGTAATAGCAATTACTATATTTGGTGTTAAGTGTCATAGATGATCCTGACTGTAGTAAAAAGTATGTACAAGGTTTAGGATGCAGTGAACACAATGCTATTTATGATGATCACAGCAGGAGGCAAACATTCACAGCACACAGCCAAGGTTTGTGAATCTACTCATCATACAACATGACCCCATGTTCCTTTTAAAAAATGATCTTGTGGAAAATTATTTATCTTCATGATTTAATAACAGGAATCTTGTAATACCTGTAATAGCAATGTGTATAGTATATTTAAGGTGTTTTGCTCCATCAGGTGAAGTCGTCTGCTTGAGTCAGCTGGCCTTGAAGAACACGTTCTTCAAGGGTACAGAAGTGCGTAGCTCTATACTGTGCTAAGATTTCATTACCCCAACCAACATAATTACTTATTGGTTCGTTAGGTTCAGAAAAATGTATAGTTATATAATGTTTCTATATAGTGAAATAACAGCAAAACCACTGTGTGATCTAAGAATATAATATACAGTGGTACCTCAGCTTACAAATTTAATCCGTTCCCAGAGATGGTTAGTAACCCGAAAATTCGTAAACTGAAGCGAATTTTCCCATAAGAAATAATGTAAATTGAATTAATCCGTTCCACACTTTCCAAAAAATAAATTCAAAGTAAATTTTACACCTAATTCACCAAAATCTTTAGTGCTAACGTATGTACAGTTATTACTTACTTTTATTGATGACTCTTGTTTGCGTATGGAAGATAGTGAGGAGGAGAGGTGTTAGTGATTGGAAGGGGGAGTCCCCCTTCCATTATAACATCAGGCAGTGATTATAACTGCCTGACACACTGAATGAACCTTTTTGACAATTTTTCTTTTTTCAAATTTTTTCAAATTTTCTGGGGAGAGTCCCGTTGGCTGCCCGGAGCTATCCAGACTGATATGCTAATGTCAGACTTTGGCATCAGTCATGTGTATGGAGTTCTGTGGGCCTAGTGGGGACCACGAGCCAGAACCTAGCCCCCCCTCACAGAAGCACGAGGATCAATAGCCTATAGAAACCCCTGTGTGGTTGGAAGCATTCTATGTCTGCCATCAACCAGGTTAGGCACCCAGAAAGGTAAGTGTCCCAAAACAAACCCCAGTTCTGATGAAAATTGCTACAAAAATCCAAACAAGTGAATAGAACTCCCCCAAACAGAAACGAGCAAACGAGTATGACGTCACACGCCGCCGAAGCTCTCCCCTTCCCGGGAGGGAATGGGGGGAGCCCCAGACCCCCGCGCTGGCCATCCACCTCTCAGGTCTGAGGCTGATTCTATAGGTTGCGGTCATGTGCTCTGGCTCCAGTGGTTGTTTCAGCACTGTGCCTTGTGTGTGGTGGCTGTCTTCTAGGTGGTGCATGAGCCAGGAGATATTTTTCAGTACTCAGGCTGCATGCACTTAGGGCTTCCTTCCCTAGGTGCCAGTAAATACTGCCCTTGGGGCTTGGGGCCACCTTCCACAAGTTCCTTGGGTTCTGCCTTTGCTAGGCCATTTACTGCTCGGTTTTTGGCCACTCTTTGTGTGCTGGGGTGTTTTGCCTCCCTTGTTTACCTTAGGGTAAGGGGTAGTTTGCACTAGTACGGGACGCAGGGTACTGTGTAGCTTGTTTTCACTATTCAAAGCGACCGGCTCTGTTCTGCCTGGGTACGCTGTCCTCTTGCGGGGTTTACTTTTTCTTTTTGTTTTCCTTCCTGGTGGGGGGGGGCCTGTCTTGGTTGCCCCTGAGTACGGTGTCTGGGTACTACATTCTCTTCAGGTGGTACCTCCTGCTAGGTCCCCGTGAGTGTACACGTCCCAGGTGTTCAGCTCTTAGTGAGTCGTTTGGTAGATTGGGCGCTGGTTAGCAGTACCCTGCCTGGGCCTTCCTGAGCGTGAGTTCTGTCTCATGACCCTGGGAATCCCCAAGGGGTGTGTGGGTCCAATGGATGTGACCCCTGAGTCCCCTTCCTCGCTTTGTGCAAGTTCGAGGGTTGCTCTGTCCCCTTGTCTCAGGGTGACTCTCATTGTCTTTGTCTCCGTCACGCTGCCTGTTGGGTTGGCAATATCTTCGACCTGGAGTCCTGCGAGTTTCGTTGCTTGCTGGTGACTCAGTTTACCCAGTCTAGTGATGACGTTCTTCGGGTACAGACAGCGCAAGCATTGCATGTTAGATTTAGGTTGTTGCAATGAGCTAGGTTGGTTCTTATGCCGGATGCCCCGAGGCTGCCCCGTTTTGCTTAGAGGGACCCAGACTTGGGGGTGATGGTCGCTTCGGCCCTGGTTTTATCCGCGCCCCCTTGTCCTTTCCCTCCAGTGGTTCGGTCTGGTCCAACCTCCCTCTTCCGGCTCCGAAATGTCTGAGGGCTCCGAACATCATCCTGCTTGGGGACTTCAACCTACGGCACCTGAAATGGAAGCACCTGGCTAATACAGTAATATCAGAAAGAATACCAGGAAGTAGCCTTAATGAACAGGCACATGCAAATGACCTGCTACGGATGTGCGACAGGTTTGCTTTAAACCAGCAAATAGTAGAACCAACCAGGAAGGAGAACACGCTGGACCTCATTTTCACTAATAATGATGAATTGATCAGGAACATAATGATTACAAATACCTGTTACTCAGATCACAACTTAATTGAAGTTATGACAACCATGGGGAATAGACCTTCAAAACCAGTCCAGATTCCTGGTGGAGGAGATTTCAGCAAATTCAACTTCAATAATAAACAGATAAACTGGGAGCAAATAAACCAGGACTTCACAGAAATAAACTGGGAAGAACAGCTAGGAAATGCGAACCTGAACCAGTGCCTGGAAAAAATAAGCTCAGTAGCACTAGAAATATGTACAAACCGCATCCCCCTAAGAAAAAAAGAGGAAGAGATGCAGATTGGAACGAGAACGTCGTTCCCTATATAGGCGAAGAAAACGAATCGCGGTACAACTTGAGAGTCGCACCCTATCTCAGGAACGGCGAAGAAGGTTAGGTAGCGAAATAGGAAAAATTAACTCAAGCTACAAGAATCATACAAAACGCAGGAGAGGGAAAGAGAGCAAAAGGCCATCAGTGAAATAGAGAGAAACCCGAAATATTTTTTCTCCTATGCAAAATCAAGATCAAAAACCACATCTAGTATCGGGCCCCTGCGAAAGGAAGATGGAACTTTCACCGATGACAACAAAGAAATGAGCGAGCTACTGAGGAAGCAATACGACTCTGTCTTCAGCGAGCCATTAAACGCACTAAAGATCGATAACCCAAATGAATTTTTCATGGATATGATACCAACATCAAATCATATATCAGACGTCACCCTATCCCCACTGGATTTTGAAGAAGCCATAAACAGTATGCCTATGCACTCCGCACCAGGCCCGGATTCTTGGAACTCCATATTCATCAAGAACTGTAAAAAACCACTATCGCAGGCCCTTCACATTCTGTGGAGACAAAGCCTAGATACTGGCGTTATTCCTGATATACTAAAAACAGCAGAGATAGCACCACTTCATAAAGGAGGAAATAAGGCAGAGGCAAAAAATTACAGACCGATAGCACTAACATCGCACATCATAAAAATTTTTGAGAGAGTGCTAAGAAGTAAGATCACAAAATACATGGAATCACAGCATCTCCATAACCCCGGACAACATGGTTTCAGAACAGGGCGCTCTTGCCTGTCGCAGTTGCTGGACCACTATGATATGGCATTAGATGCTATGGAAGACAAACAAAACGCTGATGTAATTTACACAGATTTCGCAAAAGCTTTTGATAAATGTGACCATGGTGTTATTGCCCATAAAATGCGCTCAAAAGGAATTACCGGAAAAGTAGGCAGATGGATCTACAATTTCCTGACCAACAGAACCCAATGTGTAATAGTCAACAAAATAAAATCCAACCCGTCAACCGTTAAGAGCTCAGTCCCCCAGGGTACTGTGCTTGCTCCAGTACTTTTTCTCATCCTCATATCGGACATAGACAAGAGCACAACCTATAGCACTGTATCATCCTTTGCAGATGACACTAGGATCTTCATGAGAGTAGGCAACATAGAGGACACGGCGAACCTCCAGTCAGATGTAGATCAGGTCTTTCTATGGGCTACAGAAAATAATATGGTGTTTAACGAAGACAAGTTCCAGCTCATGCGCTATGGAAAAAATGAAAATATAAAAACGGAAACCACGTACAAAACTCAGGCAAATCATAACAGAACGAAAAGGCAATGTAAAGGATCTGGGTGTACTCATGTCGGAAGACCTTACCTTTAAAGAACACAATAAAGTAGCCGTCACAACTGCAAGAAAAATGACAGGTTGGATAACAAGAACTTTTCACACTAGAGATGCTATACCGATGATGACACTTTTCAAAACGCTTGTGCTCTCTAGAGTGGAGTACTGCTGCACAATGACAGCCCCTTTCACTGCTGGAGAAATTGCTGACCTGGAGAGCGTGCAGAGGTCCTTTACTGCTAGAATCCACTCTGTAAAACATCTAAACTATTGGGACCGACTTAAGAGCCTAAATCTGTATTCCCTTGAGCGCAGGCGGGAGAGATACATAATAATTTACACGTGGAAAATATTAGAAGGGCTGGTCCCAAACCTGCACACAGAAATAACATCACATGAGACCAGAAGACATGGCAGGATGTGCAGAATACCCCCGTTGAAAAGCAGAGGTGCAACTGGTACTCTGAGAGAGAACTCTATCAACATCAGGGGCCCGAGACTGTTCAACACGCTCCCGCTACACATAAGGGGCATAACTGGCAAACCCCTCACAGTGTTCAAGAGAGAACTGGATAAGCACCTCCAAAGGATACCTGATCAACCAGGCTGTGACTCATACGTCAGGCTGCGAGCAGCCGCGTCCAACAGCCTGGTTGATCAGTCCAGCAACCAGGAGGCCTGGTCGATGACAGGGCCACGGGGACGATAAGCCCCGGAAGCACCTCAAGGTATCCTCAAGGTAAGGAGGGTTTCCGAGTTGGGGCAGGGTTTAGATGGTCTTGAGACTTGGGTGGTCTCAGGGGATGCCCCTTCTGGCGTGGTGACGGAGGCATTCAAGTCTGCTCTCCCTGCCAAAGCCTTTGGGTCTGACCAGTGGGCCCTCTTCAGTCTGGCTTTTACGGCTGAGCCGGCCTTTTCTTTAGAAGCCGTAGCTTTGGAAAATGACTCGGCCCTGGGGTCCAGATGCGAAGGATCCCAGGGCTGGGTAGGGGCTAACTTAGGGGCCCTTGGGCTCCCCGTTAGACACCCCTGGGCTTTTCAGCCATCTGAGCGGGGCTTACTGTTACAAGGAGCGGGGTTTCCTTTCCCCCTCTCTGCGTACGTGTTGGATTTGGTGTCTGCCCTTTCCTGGGTTTGGTTATGTGTCCCTTCAGGTGCTTTGATCCCGTCTTTCCGGAGGTTTTCGGCTTCCCGCATCCAACCTGGTATGGTGCGTGCGGCCTTTGCGGCTTACCTCCTGCGTGACCTGGATTACGCCTCTATCATGGATCCGTCTTCGTTTCTCTACTGGATCCGGTATGAGGGTCCGAAGTCTTCCTGGCTGGCGGACTGTCCTGTTCTTGGTTTGGAGGCATGGCATTCCTTCTGTCGTTCCCGCACGCTTGAGTGGCGTGAGACTTACAGCGACACCGCATCCGCAGGATGTGGTGTAGCTGTTTTATGCCTCCCGGCTCGCGTGTTGGCAGGCAGTGCTTGCTTCCTCCCTGGAATTTGCCTGGGCCCTGGCTCTTAGGTTGTCTTCGCCCTTCTGCCCCTTGCTGTTTGCAGATTCTGCTGTGGCGCAGTATCTGCAAGCGGCTTCGGCTAGTTGTTGCCCCATGTCTGATTTGTTGGTTCTCCGTGGCCCGCAGGGGGGGGGGGGGCCTTTCCTGGAGGGGTCGTGCCAGGGCTGGGGTTCTGCTCGGGGTAGGCCACTGGTGCCAGTTTCGGAGCCGGTGCCTCCTTCGGAACTGCCTTTGTCTGGTCGGTGCGGTGTTCGCTCTGTGCGGGGCGCCGGCCCTTTCACGGTTTGTCCCATTGATGAGACGATGGGGGAGAGGCTTGCTCTATTCGCTCATGCCTGGTCTCACGATTTGGGGCTTATTGGGTCGTCTCCAACGGTCTGAGATGGCGTTGAGTGGCTCCTCCTTCGGGGGCTCGGGGCTGACGGGGCAGGCCTCTTTCCCTGCTCTCTGTCAGGTCATCTTGGAGTGGGTTTGCTTGGGCGTGGTCGAAACGACGACGTCCCTCAGGTGGGTCTCCCGCCTGTTTCCGGACCTGAGGTTCATTCTGGACTTGTCCCGTCTGAACCCCGGGTTCATTGCCCCTCCTTTCGGATGACTACGCTGCCCCAGGTCTGGCTTCTGTTGGAGCCGGGCACTTGGATGGTGCCCCTGGACCTCCGGGACACGTATTGGCATGTTCCGGTTCATCCAAGGTTCAGGGATTGGCTCGGTTTTGTTGTGAGGTGTCAGGGTTACCGCTTTCGTTATCTTTCTTTTGGGTTGAATCTGGCGCCTCACGTTTTCGCACGCCTTACTCAGGTCGTGGTGGCCTGTCTTCGTCTGCTAGGTGTTCGGATTTAGCCTATCTCCACGATTGGCTGGTTTGGGCTCCCAGCCAGTTCGCATGTCTGCTCGCCAGGGATTTGGTTCTTTCCTAGCTCGTTGGGTTCGGGCTCTTGGTGAACAGTAGGAAGTCCAGTGTGGTTCCATCTCAGGTTCGGACTTGGCCTGGCCTTGTCTGGGGTTCGCGGACAGTGTTCTTGTCTCTCCCGCAGGTGGCATTGCTCCGACTGCAGTCTTGCCATCGTCTGTTTCTGAGGGGGATCCCGGGGTCACTCGACTGTTGCTCGAGCAGCTGTGCGGAAGTCTGAGCTTCACTGTGATCGTTTGCGCCCGTGATGTTCGCAGCTTTGGCTGCTGAGTTTGGCAGTATGTTTTGGGTGGACATTCGGGCACAGGGGTTTTGGAGATCGAACAGGGTCCTGGCTGCCCAATATCTTTTTAATGGGCCGGGCCCTCAGTAGTCTTGTGTCGCCTTGGGTCAACAGTTGCAGCCGGTTGTCTCGTCTTCGTTATGAGTTGTGCGGTGCAGCCGTCTCCCGTGTAAGTCCCTTATAATTTATCTTTGGGTAGTTAGATCCAGGGAGCCAACTGGGCTCCCCACAGAAAGCCAGCGTTGAATGTAATGAAACGGCATTTTCTGGGTAGAGCTCCGGAAGCTCCCTGACACCCTCACCCTGTTTGGTGTGTTTTGTTTGCATTTTTGAGCTTCCAAACTGATGGTCTGGCTTGGTGGGCTGAAACCTCTCTCCCTCCCTTGAAGGGTGGGGGGGGGGGCAACGCAAACGATTGAGTGGTGTGATGACGTGTTGCTTGTTTTTCTTTGAGTTTCTAGCCTTTGTTTGGTCTCGGGTTGCAATATTTCTACCAGGAGGGGTCTGTTTTGAAGCACCTACCTTTCTGGGTGCTGAACCCTGGTCGATGGCAGACATGAATACTTTGAAGCATGTGAGTGTCATAGGCCATTGTTCCCTTCGCCTCTCTGAGGGGGACCATGTTCTGGCTAGTGGTGCCCGGTAGGCATGGCAACTCCATATGAAGCCCCATCCTAATATTACCTAATATCAGTCCAGTAGCTCCAGGGATCCTCCATGACTACCAAAAAAATGGCGTTTCATTACTCGCAATGCTGGTTGTTTTAATGCTACTATAGTTACATTGAAAGGCAAATAATTACAGTTATGTATTAAAATTTTCAAAAAATTTTGTCATCTAGTATTAACATTGTGTGAGTTGGTTGGGATTTATACAATACTAGTATGTGAAATACAGAATTGTTTTCAGAGAGCAAAATCTTTCCAGATTAAGTGACATTGTACTGCGAAGTTATTTATACTCTAATCTATTTATTTATATTTTTTGTTTTTCAGGTTGCAGCAACCTCATCACTTGTTAGCTAGTTCATCCCCCAAAAGATCATCTGTATATATTTAGTGCAGATTGCAAGTGTATGCAGTCACAATGTATGGTATTCTCAGATTAAGGCTGTTGTAGTGGATATAATTTTCATTTCAGGCCATAACTGCTACAACCTCAAAGACCAAATCAGCAGAGGTTGTTCCTCATAGCAGTTCCCAAATTGGCTTCTCCTCAGGGGTCATGATGGCTGCTCTGATATATGCCAGGGCAAGAATTATTGAAGACACTCCAGCGAGTAGTTAAGCTCCTGCTGTGCTGTTTGTTGGCTCAATAATTAGTACTGGGGGAAATGCGCAGTTGCTAAATCATCATGTGAAGTATAATAAATTATACTTTGAGTTTAATTTATTAAGCATTTGTATAGAAATCAAAATCCTTTTTTACATAAGAAGTACAGTAGTTAATCTTTTCAATGGGTCATATAATGTATCAGAATATTTGAGTACAGATATTGTATATACTTATCATTTATTAATAAATGGTTTGGTTTTAGCGATAAGCTTACAAGATAACATTTTAATGCATATAGTTCAGTGTAATTTTATATTATATAAATGATACAAAATATTAATTTGAATTTGCAGTCTTTTTGCATAATATTATAGTAATATGGTTGTAGTTGAGAGCCCTTTGGTTGTATTACACACCTTCCTTCTAGTATGACCAGAGACGCTGCACCACATGCTAGCCCCCCCCCCCCCACACTGCACCGTTTAGAAACCATATCTCAAGACAGTGCTCTTAGACCACTGTACAGTAAGGAACTGATGAGCACTTTAGATTTAGGATTGCTGTAAATATATTTAGTTCTTTGCCATTGTTATTACAATCAAGACACAAGACTGCGATATTAGTGCTTGACAATTATAACTATATCTTCCATGAAAGCACAGTAAACTTACTTCTATCAATATACTTGAGATTGTGTTACAAGTACTGTGTGCTGACTGTAAAGTGTGTAATCTTCTTGACAGACTTATGTTGATTAGATCCTTTGAAACGATGCATGACAACAATTTTTTTTTTTTACTGTTAATAGAATTATAAATAATAAATATACCTATGTATTACTGTAATCATTATATTTTGTTCATTCATTAATTACAGATTGACTGTATAAAAGCAATTCCTCTCGTATAATTGTACATGCCAAGTTTTTTGCTTGTTTTGGAGTCATAGCATCTGCTCTTATTTGAGAATTAAATTACTAAAAATATATTTTTGAAAATCATTGCATAGCTATTTCTTGTATTAACCCCCTCCCTGTTCAGCCCGTTGACGCCGTGATGGGGGCTTAGTGGGCGGCTGCCGGAGTGTGATGCTCCTTGGGACAGTCCTCTGTCCTTTTGTGGCCTTGTGCTCCTGCTGCTGTCCTCTCTAATTATGCTGAACGACTTTTCCTTTTCCTTCTGTTTCGTTTTTCTCCCCCCTCTTCTCCTATCTGCTTGTCGTTTCCTGCCGACCTTTTGCTTGTTTTGGTTATTCCTTTGGACTTCTTCTATTTTGACGCCCGGGTGCTTGAGGAGGCATACTCTTGCACCCGTAGAACTGTAGTACCCAACGTCTCGAGCGAGGGGAACCTTTTATTGTCAATCCCCCTTTCGTCGCTGAACCCGATCTCGACGGACTGACGGTTCTTAAGGTGGCGTTTGTGGGGCGTATACTCACGACGCACCCCTAGGGGGCCCCGGCATGATCGGCGATAGCTTCCTGTTGGGTGTCCTGCCTCTAATTGTGGCTCCATGGTGGGTATGGGGGCACATTCGTGGATGAATTTCTTTCTCTTCGTCTTTATGTCGATGAATGTTTCTGTTGTACCCTCTCAGGCTCGTGGGGTGGGCGACCAAGCCCCCGAGTCGGCCTGTATTGGAAGACCAGGCTCTGTAGCCCCCGCTGCGTTGGGCCCCGACCTTGCTCCTCCTTTGACCATCCTGACTTCTTCCCCCAGCTCCCCTCCCTCCTCTGTGGTTGGGTCGAGCCTCCAGCCCCCAGTGGTGACCACTTCGTCCCCTGGTGCGGCTAAGTCTCTCGTTGTGACTACTGCGCCTTTTGACCCCTCTCTGGGGGTTCTCAACGCCGTCAGCGCCACGGCCGCACTCGCTCGTTTCCTTCCTGTACTGATGCGTATCAGGCCTTGTTTGGTCCTGCTTCATGGGCCAAATACTTTGATCTCCTCCCTCTTGATTCTGCGCCTCCTGATGATTTCTCCCTCCATCGGCATCTCGTTGATTCCGTGGATGCGTCTGTTACCTTCAACCCCACTCGTCTCGGTACACGTGTAGTTGCTGCTCCTTCTCAGGATGCAGCTTCCCGCTTGGCTGCCTTATCCTGCCTTGGCGAGATCCCTGTTCGGGTCTCAAAGAACGCTCGGTTGAATGCCAGTGTTGGCACTATTCTCCTCCCGCCCCATGTTGCAACCGGTGTTCGGAATCTGCAGGACTGCCACGATGACATTCGGCATATCCTTGATGCCCAAGGCCATTCTGTCCTCCAGGTAGACTCGTTTACTCGTCCCCCTCGTGGTCGTCGCCGTCAACCCCTTCGAGTTGTGAAGATCACCTTTGATGGTAGGACCCTTCCATCCTCTGTCATTCTTGCTGGTGCCAGGTGCTCTGTCCAGGAGTATATTCCTTCTCCTCGGCTTTGTAACAAGTGCTGGAGGTTTGGGCATGGTGCCCTCCGCTGCTCTGGGACTGTCTCTCTCTGTCCTTTGTGTGGGGTGAAGGTCACTCTAAGTCGGAGTGCACTTCTCCCCAAGCTCGCTGCCTCAACTGCGGTGAGGCCCATCCTACCTTCTCCCGTGCCTGTATCCATTACAAGCTTGAGGCAGCCGTCCTCAACTTGAAGCACCGGGAGCGTTTATCTTTTCCTGAGGCGAGGCGCCAGGTTCGCCGGCTCCCGCCTTATGCTAACATCTCTTATGCTCGCGTGTTGCGCTCTTCCTCTCCTCGTCCTTCCCACCTTCCTCAGACTCACAACCGTTTCCGGGCCTTGGACCCTGATACGCCCACTGCCCCCTCCTCTGTTCCTTTGAGTTCTGTCCCGAAGGGTCCCCCTCCTGGTCCTCTGTCTGGGGTTCCCCTTCTTTCTACCCGGTCTGTCATGTCTCCTGTGTCTTCTTCCTCGTCTCCCTCCGATCCTCCTTCCCATCCTTCTCCTCCATCTATTGACTCTCCCCGCCGCCTGTCGGTGCAGGCGGATGTCCATCGCTCTCCTAACGGCCGTCGTGTGTGCTCTCGTTCAGCTTCTGTTGAGACGCTGGAATCCGTTGCCCGGTACGTAGTTGCTGGGACACCGGTCTCTTTAAGTCAGAAGCGTAAGCCTGGCTCCTCTCCTTCCTCCTCCCCGGCGGGTAAGAAGGCTTCGCTTTCTTCCTCGGCCCCTACTACTGGCTCTATTGCTCCTTCCCCTCCCATTTCAGTGGTTGCGCCCCCTGTTCCTGCTATGGAGGTTTCTTTGGCCCCTGCTTCCCTCTCGGTTGCTGCCCTTGCTGAGGTGCGCTCCCCTCTTTCTACTCCCCCTCTTCCTGCTGCTGTCCTTGACTGCTCCTCTCCGTTGTCTCCTCCTCCAGACCCCGCCCGCCCACCTCTGGTCTGTTCTCCCGCTTCCTTCCCTCCGTCTTTGCTCAGTTTACCCATGCCCCCTAACCCTGACTTTGCTGACCCTGATCCCGACCCTGATATTCTTTAACGTGCTATGTTGCTCTTTCGCCTTTGTTTCTTCCTTGTTCTCTGTTGTTGTCCTTTCTCTTCTCGTCGATGTCTATTCTTCAATGGAACGTTCGAGGTTATTACGCCAATTTCCTCGAACTCCAACTTCTGATTTCGCGGTTTTCGCCCCTTTGTGTCTGTCTCCAGGAGCCGATGCTTGGTGCTCGTCCTGGTCGTTTTCGTGGCTATTCCTTTCTCTCCCCCCCCCCCCAGCCGTTGCTGGGGCTCCTAATTCTTCTGCTCTCTTGATTCGCGCTGATGTTCCCTTTGTCCCCTTACTTTTTCCTTCGCCTCTCCATTGTTCTGCTGCTCGTATCTTTGTGGGGAAATGGTACACAGTTTGTTCCATTTATCTCCCCCGAGTGTCCCGCTTTCTCTTCCTGATTTGAAACACCTCCTGGACTCCTTGCCGGAGCCTGTGCTCCTGCTGGGTGATTTCAATTGTCGTCATTCTCTTTGGGGTGATGTTCTGACGAATACCCGAGGTCGCCTTCTTGAGCCGTTTATCCTCTCTTCTTCCCTGTCTCTTCTGAATTCTGGTGAGCCCACTCATTTGGACTCTCGGACTCGCACCCTTTCCTGTCTTGATCTTTCTCTCTGCTCTTCTTCTCTTTACTTAGATTTCACGTGGCAGGTTCTTGATGACCTCCATGGCAGTGATCATTTCCCCATCCTTGTTTCCTTTTTCTCTTTTCGCCCTTCCCTCTCTTTCCCTAGGTGGCAGTTTGCTAAAGCGGACTGGAACCTATTTACCCTCAGTGCTGCTCTCTCTGACCTCTCCCTTCTGCCTCTCCCTCGCGCTCTCCTCCTTTTTCATGACACTGTCTTCGACGCTGCCCTCCGCTCTATTCCTCGCTCTTCCTCTCGGGGTCCACGGAAGTGCGTTCCCTGGTGGAATGCAGACTGTGCTCGGGCTGTCCGCTGTAAGCGTGCAGCCTGGAAGAGGCACCGCCGTCGGCAGACGACCGATTCTTTTCTTTTCTTTCGGAAAGCGAGTGCGGTGGCCCGTAGGGCCATCCGTACGGCTAAACGTGAATGTTGGGCTTCTTATGTCTCCACAATTACGTCCGAAACTCCCCTGCCACAGATCTGGAAGCGTATCCGCAAGATAGCGGGTAAGTTCGTTCCCGATGTTTCCCCGGTCCTTCACCTCCGTGGTACTCTTGTGGCGGACCCGTTGCAGGTCGCTACCGAACTGGGTTCCCACTTTTCTTCTGTTAGCTCTGGTCTTCATCTTCCCCAATCTTTCCTTCTTCGTAAACCTGTCCTTGAGTCTCGTCCTTTAGATTTCTGCACTCGTCTTCGACTTTCCTATAACGATCCCTTCTCTCTCTCTGAACTTCGTTCTGCCCTGGCCCTCTGCGGTTCTACGGCGGCGGGCTCCGATGGTATTCATTATGAGATGCTTCGCCATCTCCCTCCGTGCACGTCTCAGTATTTACTGAGTCTGTATAATCGGATCTGGGAGTCGTCGTCAGTCCCTGAGGACTGGCTCGATGCCGTTGTCCTCCCTGTTCGCAAACCAGGGTCTCTGGGAACTTCCCCTAAGGACTTTCGCCCTATTGCCCTCACAAGTTGTGTCTGCAAACTCTTTGAACGTATGGTTAACGTTCGTCTGATGTGGTTCCTGGAACACCATCACCTCCTCTCCCCTTCTCAATTTGGTTTCCGCAAGTGCCGCAGCACGACAGATGTCCTGGTGAACTTGGAGGTCTATATTCGTACTGCTTTTGCTGCGAAGACCTCCGTTGTTGCCGTCCTTTTTGACCTGGAAAAGGCTTACGACACCACTTGGCGATATCATATTCTATCCCAGCTTCATTCTTTTGGCCTTCGTGGTCATCTCCCTCTCTTTCTCCGCAGCTTCCTCTCTCGTCGTTCCTTTCGGGTGCGCCTTGGTACCGCTCTCTCTGCCTCTTTTCAGCAATACGAAGGTGTGCCCCAGGGTAGTGTTCTGAGCACTACTCTTTTTCTGGTTGCCCTCAATGGTCTTCTTTCCTCTCTTCCTTCAGGTGTCTTCTCCGCTCTCTATGTCGATGATCTTACCCTTTGCTGTCAGGGTGATGATTCACCTCTCCTTCAGCGCTGGCTTCAACTTGCGATTGATGCCGTGTCGTCTTGGGCCACCGATCATGGCTTCAAGTTCTCTACTTCTAAGACTTGTGCCATGTCTTTTACTCGGAAACGGGTCGTTCTTCGTCCCTCTTTGTCACTTTATGGTCATCCCCTTGAGTACAAAGATTCCGCGAAGCTTTTGGGGTTATTCCTTGACACTCGTTTGTCTTGGTCTCACCATATCTCTTACCTCCGTGTTGAGTGCTCTAAGGCCCTTGCCCTCCTTCGAGTGTTGTTCCATACTTCTTGGGGAGCGGATAGGCGCACTCTCCTTGCTTTGCATTCCTCTCTTGTCCTGTCTAAGCTCGATTATGGTTGCCCTACTTACTCGTCTGCTTCTCCTTCTGCTCTTCGCCGTCTTGATGCTTTGCACCATACTGGGCTGCGCCTCAGTTCTGGTGCCTTTCGTTCGACTCCTGTCCTTAGCTTGTATGTTGACACTGGCTTCCTGTCTCTCCAGGACCGCCGTGATTGCTACTATCTTCGCTATCTTGCGCGAAGACAGTAGCGATCAAAGTCGCAGTATCTTTGATACTAGGCAGTATCAAAGTCAAGAAAAAAGTTAAGTTGATAAATGGCCTCCTATTAGAGTCAAACTCAATATTTGGGGCATTCACGGAAACCCATATAAAAGATGACATGGATGGTGAAATCTGGATTCCAAATTATAATTTATATAAATGTGATAGAAAAACTAGGTCAAATATGGAGGAGTAGGTCTGTATATTAAAGAAGACCTGGTATGCACAGAGCTACTAAACTCAACCAATGAGGTGGTAGAGGTACTTTGAATTAAGGTAGAAAAATTAAACCTAATTATTATTCTAATATATAAACTGCCAGATACAACGGTTGAGGAATTCACAGAGCAGATGCACAAAATAGAGACCATCTTTGATAACCTAGCAAACCCAGCTCCAGATACAATCTTCCTTGGAGATTTCAATTTACCAAGTCTAAGATGGAGAATGGTAAACACAAATATCATAGCAGGGAATGACACGGGAAATAACCAACCACAGGTCAGAGAACTTTTGAGATTCTGTGACAAATTCTCGCTCAATCAACAGATTACAGAACCAACTAGGAACGAAAACACACTAGACTTGTTATTCACAAACAATGATGAACTAATCAGAGACATTACAATCTCAGATACTCCATGCTCAGACCATAAGCTCACTGAAGTGCGAACTAGCATAAATAATGGTAGTAGGTCTAAGAGATCCAACAAGCGAGAAGGAGTATTCAATCAATTCAATTTCAACAATAAGAGAGTCGACTGGGAAAAAATAAATGTAGACCTTGCAACCATTCAATGAGAGATGGTCTTAAGCGACAAAACTTCCACACAGGGAATAGCTCAACTGACAGCTGAAGCTTACAAGGTCTGCTTGAAGCACATGCCTGTGAGGAGGGTCAGAAAGAGGACCACTCTAGAAAGAGAACGCAGACAACTGTACAGGAGAAGGAAAAAAATAACGGAAATGCTTCGGCAGACACAACTATCACAAGAAAGAAAAATAAACCTAAGCAGGGAGTCGAAGAAATAGATCAAACGTTGAAGCGATCATACAAGTCTGAGAAAATGGAATTGGAACAGAAAGCTATACAGGAGATAAAGAAAAATCCAAAATATTTTTTCACATACGCAAAATCAAAATCCAAAACCTCGACCAGTATTGGACCGTTAATTACAAATGAAGGTACGTACACAGAGGGCAACAAAGAGATTAGTGAAATTCTAAGGAGCCAGTATGAGGCTATGTTTAGCACACCAATAAACAACATGAAAGTTGATGACCCAGACAGCTTCTTTATGAATGACATTCAAGCTGCAGATAATATAACGGATATTAATACGAACTCGAAAGACTTTCAAAGAGAAATTGACAATATGCCCATGCACTCAGCTCATGGGCCTGATTCATGGAATTCAATATTCATAAAGAAATGTAAAGTACCAGTAGTGCTAGCGCTCAGCATAATAAGGAGAAAAAGCCTGGATACAGGGGAGATACCAGCTGCACTTAAATCTGCAGATATAGCTCCTCTGCACAAGTGGGGTAGTAAAGCCTTGGCAAAAAATTATAGACCAGTTTCACTAACATCACACATAATAAAAGTGTTTGAAAGAGTGATTAGGAATAAAATTTCTAGTTTTATGGAAAATAATGAGCTACACACAATCCAGGACAACATGGGTTTAGAGCGGACAGATCCTGTCTGTCACAGATGTATGATGATTGTCATGCCCTTCAAGATGACCTGGACAAAATAAGTACATGGAGCGCCACTTGGCAAATGGAATTCAATGTTAATAAATGCCATGTTATGGAATGTGGAATAGGAGAACATAGACCCCACACAACCTATATATTATGTGAGAAATCTTTAAAGAATTCTGATAAAGAAAGAGATCTAGGGGTTGTTCTAGATAGAAAACTATCACCTGAGGACCACATAAAGAATATTGTGCGAGGAGCCTATGCCACGCTTTCCAACTTCAGAATTGCGTTTAAATACATGGATGGCGATATACTAAAGAAATTGTTCACGACTTTTGTTAGGCCAAAGCTAGAATATGCAGCGGTTGTGTGGTGCCCATATCTTAAGAAGCACATCAACAAACTGGAAAAGGTGCAAAGACATGCTACTAAGTGGCTCCCAGAACTGAAGGGCAAGAGCTACGAGGAGAGGTTAGAGGCATTAAATATGCCAAAACTAGAAGACAGAAGAAAAAGAGGTGATATGATCACTACATACAAAATAGTAACAGGAATTGATAAAATCGATAGGGAAGATTTCCTGAGACCTGGAACTTTAAGAACAAGAGGTCATAGATATAAACTAGCTAAACACAGATGCCGAAGAAATATAAGAAAATTCACTTTCGCAAACAGAGTGGTAGACGGTTGGAACAAGTTAGGGGAGAAGGTGGTGGAGGCCAAGACCGTCAGTAGTTTCAAAGCGTTATATGACAAAGAGTGCTGGAAAGACGGGACACCACGAGCGTAGCTCTCATCCTGTAACTACACTTAGGTAATTACACTTAGGTAATTACAGTTACTCAACCACTATGACAGAATCACAGAAGCTCTAGAAGAAAAACAAAATGCAGATGTTGTATACACAGACTTTGCAAAGGTGTTCGACAAATGTGATCATGGAGTGATAGCACACAAAATGAGGTCAATAAGATTAACTGGTAAAGTAGGATGCTGGAAACTCAATTTCCTGTCGAACAGAACACAAAGAGTAACAGTCAATCAAATAAAATCGAGTCCAAGCGCAGGTAAAAGCTCTGTACCTCAAGGTATAGTCCTTGCACCGCTACTGTTCCTTATTCTCATATCAGATATAGACAAAAATACACATCACAGCTTCGTGTCATCCTTTGCAGATGACAAAAATCAGCATGAAAATTACCTCTGCTGAAGACATTTCAAAATTACAAGCAGATATCAACAAAGTTTTTGATTGGGCAGCAGAAAATAACATGTTTTTTAACAGTGATAAATTTCAGGTACTCAGGTACGGCAAAAATGAGGATCTGAAACATAATACAGGGTACAAAACACAATCGAATCTGCCCATAGTAGGAAAACAACATGTCAAGGATTTGGGAATAATGATATCCAACAATCTAACGTTTAGGGAGCATAACCAAGCAAATATTGCGTCAGCCAGAAAAATGCTAGGATGGATTACGAGAACTTTCAAATCCAGGGATCCCATCACAATGGTTGTACTCTTCAAGTCACTTGTGTTGTCCCGTCTCGAGTACTGCTCAGTACTCACTTTCCCCTTCAGAGCAGGAGAGATTGCTGAAATAGAGGGAATACAGAGAACATCTACAGCACGTATAGACGAGATAAAACATCTAAATTATTGGGATCGTCTCAAAGCTCTCCAAATGTACTCTCTAGAAAGGAGACGAGAGAGATACCAAATAATATACACGTGGAAAATACTGGAGGGCCAAGTACCAAATCTACACAGTAAAATAACAACGTACTGGAGTAAACGATATGGAAGAAGAAAATGCAGGATTGAACCAGTGAAGAACAGGGGTGCCATAGGCACAATCAGAGAACATTGTATAAACATCAGAGGTCCGCAGTTGCTCAACGGCCTCCCAGCGACTATAAGAAATATTGCCGGAACAACTGTGGACATCTTCAAGAGAAAACTGGACTGTTTTCTAAGAGAAGTTCCGGATCAGCTGGGCTGTGGTGGGTATGTTGGCCTGTGGGCTGCTCCAAGCAACAGCCTGGTGGACCAAACTCTCACAAGTCGAGCCTGGCCTCGGGCCGGGTTTAGGGAGTAAAAGAACTCCCAGAACCCCATCAAGCAGGTATACTCCACCTAAGTAAAACAGAAACAAGCAACACTTAGTGGGCCAGCCAGAGGCTTAGGGCTCGTGCAGGAATTTCCCTGAAAAAAAAAGATTCAAAGATGAAACCCAGAGGGAACAAACCTCACAGGATTCTAGGTTGTAGGTGTCACTACCCCTCACCAGGCAGCATGGAGGAGGCAGAGAGAATGACAATTGTTTGATAGCAAAGACAATGTGCACCCTTCAAACTCGCCTATGGCAAGTGCAGGTTTGACAGGCCAAAGCAATTGTACCAAAGACCTGCGACGGGATTAGCGTGGCCTGAAGGCAGCTAGCCAAGAAGAGCATACAGGCCATGAGGCTGCTCACCAGTGAGAGATGCCAAGTGCAGTCACAGCAACCCAGCTATGACTGGTAGTGGCGTGTCATATAAGCACACTCACAGGTACCATCTGGGAGGTGAAATCCTACAAGAGTCAAATAGAGAGAAAGATCAGGGGTTGATATCACACCGAACCTGTCCCCAGAGGCCCACATCAAAAGGATATCCTCAGCAGCATATGCTAGACTGGCCAACATAAGAACTGCCTTTAGAAACTTATGTAAGGATTCGTTCAGGACCCTGTATACCACTTATGTCAGACCCATCCTGGAATATGCAGCTCCAGCTTGTAGTCCATACCTAGTTAAACACAAAGTTAGAGAAGATTTGGCGGTATGCCACCAGACTCGTCCCGGAACTAAGATGCATGAGCTACGAGGAAAGGCTAAAGGAGCTGAAACTTACTTCCCTGGAAGACAGAAGAGTAAGGGGAGACATGATAACCACCTACAAAATTCTCAGGGGAATTGACAAGGTGGACAAAGACAAACTCTTTAGCACGGGCGGAACACGAACAAGGGGTCATAGGTGGAAACTGAGTACCCAAATGAGCCACAGAGACATTAGAAAGAATTTATTAAGTGTCAGAGTAGTTAACAGATGGAATGCATTAGGCAGTGATGTGGTGGAGGCTGACTTCATACATAGTCTCAAATGTAGATATGATAGAGCCCAGTAGGCTCAGGAACCTGTACACCTGTTGATTGATAGTTGAGAGGCGGGACCAAAGAGCCAAAGCTCAACCCCCGCAAACACAACTAGTACACAAGCCCCAGTGTTCCTTAGTACAACCATTCAAAAGCTCTTGACCAAGTGCCCAAACAGAGGAGTAAAAGACTCATGAATTGCCCTAGGCAAGACTCTCCACCCTGGTAGCCTGGCCTCTTGGGCAAACTCATACACATCAGAGAAGATATCTCTGCGAGTGCAGGGGCAGTGCTAGCAGGCACCCTGGGAAGGAATCTGGACCACATGCATCCCAGAACACAACAAAGCCAAACCCACACAATCAGACAGGTAGAAAATACGCCGTGGAGCAAAAACTAAATGAACTCTGCCAAAACAAATCCAAGGAGGGCTGGTGCTTAGCTTGAAGCAGCGGGGCTTGCCATGTCTTATGGTCCTAGGAACAGTAGTGCACCACAGGTCATCATTGAAAGAACTGAAAAAGACGATGGCTCCATGCGGAAACCAGGCCACCTCATGGTGGCATTTGATATTATTGGTTTCACAATAGTTTTGAATTTTTTTCTTGATCCATGAAAATCGTTCATAGAGTTGTTTGGCATTTTTGAGGTTTTGGTCTTTATTAACCCTCCAGTTGTCTGTAACACTTCACTGGTTTCTGGATGCTTTCCTGGTGTGGTGACGACTTGTCACTTGCTCTGTTCCTCTGTGAGTGGGGCCAGGTTTAGTGTCTGGTCCCTGGTAGGCCAAACAGAACTCCCACGGCTGATGTGACCCAATTGCATAGAGCAATCTTAGCAAGATAGCTTCAGAGAGCCACTGGGGGACTTGTCCAGAAATAAATGTAAAAGAAATGATGTGGATGTTGTATATATTTATCTAATGTATAATGTTCATATGTAAAATTAATGTAATGTAAAATTCATTACAAAATTTAACAAAATACATGTACAGTACTACAAATATACTGCATCTCCATTTTGATGATGAACATTGATTATATATAAAAGTTTTAGATGTCATGTCTAAAGCTAAAGCTCACAATACCATGTGCATTAAGATAACTGCTCTGCCTTAACTAATAATCTGCACATCAAGATGACTTATTTTCTGGTATCATAATGCAAACTTTAGAGCCTTAACATTACATTTTATGCTCAAGCATGGTCAACATCACAACCTTTTCCTTAATAAATGATAAGATATTAAAAGCCATTTAAATAACATTGAATGTAAAGACCGCTAAGAAAGCATATGGTGAAGGTAAAGATATGTTAAATCAGCTTCAGGGTAGTATTCGATATATTAACAAATGAATCTGTAGGAGCTGTGATGAGGATTCGAACCCATGCGCTGGGTGTTCCCAGATGCACGCTCTAATCAACTGCACCATGACATGGTCAAAGACTTGCAACCTGGGGTACTACTACACCCACAAGGATCCCGAGGGTTCCACTGAAGCTAAACCAGGATTTCATACAATTCCCCCCATGCACTCGGGCTCTGCCATCCAATAGTTCTACCTCTTAATGCCCCTTTTTCAATACACAGAGAAGTCACATTATCATGATATATCAATGAACAAATCCACAGGAGCCGTGATAAGGATTCGAACCTATATGGTGGGAATTCCCAGATGCACACTCTAGTTGACTGCTCCATGACATGGTAAAAGAAATTGCAACCTGGGGTACTACTGCACCCACAAGGATCCTGAGGCTTCCACTGTAGCCAAACCTGGGTTTTTTCAACCATGTCGTGGCACAGTCGACTGATGTGTGCTTCGCAGAACACCCAGCGCATAGGCTCGAACCCTCTTCACGGCTCCTGTCGATTTGTTCATTGATATATCGCTAAAATATGATTTCTCTGTGTACTGAATATCTTTATATAGAAAAGGTTAAAGGTAACTTGAAATTTTATAAGATTTCACGAAGACTGATAATACCAATAACTTGGGTTTACAAACTAAACATTATAATCTGGGATGACAATTCTTGGATAGTTGGTTAAATACTGTTATAAAGTACAGTTTTTATTTTTATTTTAAGTTACACGAAAAGATTGTACCGTACTTATTCGCAGTACTCTGTTGTTACTGTTATTTAATAAAATTTATTTTTATTCCTTTTTAATAAAGATTATTTCGAAGATTCTAACCATAAAATCCACAGGTAAGTAAAATTGATGAAATATCTACTACATCAATAAAGAATTATTTTTATTTATTTTTCAAAAAATAAATATGAGATACTAATGAATTGGTCTAATTCAGCAAGTATAAAACAAGCTTGTACAAAATCTATGCAGTACATATACATCTATCATAACAAACTTACAAAATTATATAAATAAAAAAGTAGTATTAATCACCAACCACAGAATCACAACCAAAATATATCTCCAGAAAAAAATAGAAAGCACGATACTGTATCTATGTAAGAATATCCTGAAAGCCAAGAGGCTTCAAAAGTGTTACAAACTGTGTAGACAAGATGAAAAAAGAAATACTGTGTATCCCACACAATTTACTATTTTGGCAAGACTACAAATACAATAATTGCTTACAGCCATAATCATGTGTTCAAAAATACCATCTTAAATCTTGCTTTTTATTATGCTAATGCAGTAATATTAAAAATCATTAAAATTATACATTTTGAATTACACTCAAAATTTTGTGGTCAGTGCAGCATAAAGGTGCACTGTATTACCAATGATTTATATCCAAGAACAGTGAATTGTTGGCAAACTATATACAATAAAGATTGTGATCCACTAAATCAAGTTTTGATTTCACCAAGGTACCAAACGTAATTCATTTAGCAACACCATTAAGATTTACTGTTACAAGTGTCCCACTATATTTTGTGTAACTTATGAGTTCAAAATGCAAAAAAAAATATTTATATATTTTCAATAAAAATCTGAACTATGCTAAGCACTGCAAATTTTGATTATACCACACATTTTTCTGAACACAATCTATGTACAGTATTATAAAAGTATATTATAATTATAATGTCAGAGTAAAAAATTGTCACTGCAATGTACTAGCAATTATATCGCTTGATAACTGGATAACCATAACTTGCTTAACACTACTGATTTATCATAGTGTCCCACATGTATGTGGCTTCATTCTTTTATTTCTCTTCAGTCAAATATAAATAAATCTCTTAAATTATGCTGGTCACATTAACTGGTCATATTCCATATATGTATTTACAAAATTACACTAAAGACCTGATAAAGGCATTATCAACTACAGCATGCAGATAAAAGTCACAATAACATGACTGAATATTAGTAACCCATCCCAGACATATGAAAAGAAAGGCAAGTGACAATGTTTTGGTCCATCCAGGACTTATCAAGTCATGTCAAAATATCAAAACATAAGGTGAGGTGAAAGAGCAAGCAAAAAAAAAAAAAAAAGTATTGAATGTAATGAAATGCAAATTTCTGGGCGAGCTCCGTTGGCTCCCTGAAGCTATAAGTTGAGATGGTTACCATTTACGGGGTCACATTAACCATAGAGTTCTAGAGGCTTGCCAGAGCTAGAGCCATATCCTGGCCCCTGAACAGAGGTGCAGGGAGCAGTAACACATATTTCGCCACCTCACCAAGGAAGGCAACCACAATGTCAAAACTGATTGAAGACCAAAGCCTCAAAACTGGTCAAAAGAACTCCCCAAATTATGTAGGTAAGGGATTGAAATCTCTCAGAACTTGTGCGAGCTCATTCGCCCCATCAGCCCCCACATGTTTCAGGGAAGGGTAGATGTAATCCACCACCAGCCCCCACATGTTTCAGGGAAGGGTAGATGTAATCCACCACCAGCCAGCGTCCTCAGGATAAGTTCTAGGGCAGATGTAGAAATCCACCTGATGACCTGAGAGGATCATGAAGCCATCAAGGCTTACCCAGAAATTGGCATTTCATTACATTCAACACTAAATGAAGGTGGACATGAACAGTGCAGCGAACCAAACACCAAGAACCCAGCACATGAGCTACTCAAATTGTCCAGCTCCAGATGGACAGAGACTGAACAGAAGCCCCGAAGAGAAGACTGAATAGGAGGAAAGATAATGAATCACTGGGAACACACAGAATGGACCCAAAGCATAAAGCATGGGGAAATCCAAATTCTCTGCAGTGCATGCAATACAGTAACATACTCTGGAACTGTACTGTGTGTCTGACAAAGGGGAGGAAATCAACGACCCTAGCTGCCTAACCCAGAGTCGAGGCAGTTGTGAAGATGTCAAGCGAGGGTGGAGGAAGGTACCAGGGAACTGAACCTCAAAAAGCTCGAAGAGGAACCTGACGATGCGGCAGCCAGTGAAGGGCCCGCACCCAGCAATTGTGGCAGCGGCAAAAAGGGTGCCCCAGAGGTACCAGAACAGCCACTGAAGTCACACCTTGCCCTGAGAATAACCTATGCAAGTAACATTTAGGCTTCTGCACCAACAGATGGCAGTGCTGCAGCTGAATCAAGGCCACTGGAGGAAGGGAAAGCAAAGCCGACTGAGAATCTCAAGCGAAGCCCAGCCAAGTCCAAACCTTAGATGGAACCAACTGGGACTACTGCCAGTTCACCAAGAATCCTAACCTGGCAAACTGGAGAAAAAAACCAGGTCCCTGGTTAGCAGACGTGTGGACTGATTGGGAGTTTGCACCAACCAGCCATTGTAGTAGGCCTAAACCCAAACCCCCAACAAATGAAGACAAGTTACAATAATCTGAGCCAAGCACATGAACAGGTATGGAGCCAGATTGAGCCCAAATGCAAGAACCTGAAAGTGGCAAGCCTGCTGCCTCACATCAAAACCTAACCTTGGATGTAGAAGAATATGCCAAAAAGCATCCCAGAAATCCAGGGAGATCATCCAAATGTCCACCTTGAGAATGAGACAGACCTGGGACAGAGTGGTCATTGGGAACAAGGGGCAAGGAAATAATCAGTTTAGCCATGAAAGGTCGAGGATGAACCGGAGGTCTGGCAAGTTCCACTTTTGGACCAGGAAAAGGCAAGTAACCCACCAATGTGATGCAGTCATTTCGACCATGCCAGAAGCCACCCACTACGAGATGACTTGAGGGAGGCGACGAAAGGAGGCCTGGCCAGAATACTCGAACCCTGAGGAGGAAGAGGCACCAACCAACTCTATTGCCACCAATGGGAAATGGCTCAAAAGGCCCACAAATCATGGGACTAGGAGTCAGCAAACATACTGAGCTGTCCCTCCAAATGGACAAACTGCAGAAGGGCCAGCACGGCCCACAAGCAGCCAATACCTTGAGAAAATCCACCAGGGTTGTGAGGTGGTTCGAACCTATGACCCCGGCATTGCTGGGGGCGTAGATTCGCCCTACTTGATACCTGCTTGATGGGGGTTTTGGGAGTTCTACTCCCCAAGCCCGGCTCGAGGCCAGGCTTGACTTGTGAAAGTTTGGTCCACTATGCTGTTGCTTGGAGCGGCCCACAGGCCCACATACCCATCACAGCCTGGTTGGTCCGGCACTCCTTGAAGAAAACAATCTAGTTTTCTCTTGAAGATGTCTACAGTTGTTCTGGCAATATTTCTGATGCTCGCTGGTAGGACATTGAACAACTGCGGACCTCTGATGTTTATACAATGTTCTCTGATTGTGCCTATGGCACCTCTGCTCTTCACTGGTTCTATTCTGCATTTTCTTGCATATCGTTCACTCCAGTACGTTGTTATTTTACTGTGCAGATTTGGGACCTGTCCCTCCAGTATTTTCCATGTATATATTATTTGGTATCTCTCTCGTCTCCTTTCTAGTGAGTACATTTGGAGAGCTTTGAGACAATCCCAATAATTTAGGTGCTTTATCTCATCTATGCGTGCCGTATATGTTCACTGTATTCCCTCTATTTCAGCAATCTCTCCTGCTCTGAAGGGTAAGTGAGTACTGAGCAGTACTCAAGATGGGACAACACAAGTGATTTGAAGAGTACAACCATTGTGATGGGATCTCTGGACTTGAAGGTTCTCGTAATCCATCTTATCATTTTTCTGGCTGATGCAATACTTGCTTGGTTATGCTCCTTAAACATTAGGTCGTCGGACATCATTATTACCAAATCCTTGACATGCTGTTTTCCTACTATGGGCAGATTCGATTGTGTTTTGTACCCTGTATTAAGTTTCAGATCCTCATTTTTGCCATATCTGAGTACCTGGAATTTATCACCGTTAAACATCATGTTATTTTCTGCTGCCCAATCGAAAACTTTGTTAATGTCTGTCTGTAGTTTTTCAATGTCTTCAGCAGAGGTAATTTTCATGCTGATTTTTGTATCATCTGCAAAGGATGACACAAAGCTGTGACTTGTATTTTTGTCTATATCAGATATGAGAATAAGGAACAGCAGTGGTGCAAGGTCTGTACCTTGAGGTACAGAGCTTTTAACTGCGCTCGGACTAGATTTTACTTGATTGACACAGAACTCTCTGTGTTCTGTTCGACAGGAAATTGAGTATCCAGCGTCCTACTTTACTAGTTATATCCATTGACCTCATTTTGTGTGCAATCACTCCATGGTCACATTTGTCGAATGCCTTTGCAAAGTCTGTGTATACAACATCTGCATTCTGTTTTTCTTCTAATGCCTCAGTGATTTTGTCATAATGGTCAAGTAGCTGTGAGGCATGATCTTCCTGCTCGAAATCCATGTTGGCCTGGATTGTGGAGGTCATTGGTTTCCATGAATCTAGTGACCTGACTCCTGATCACTCTCTGAAATACTTTTATTATGTGTGATGTTAGTGCAACTGGTCTATAATTCTTTGCCAATGCTTTGCTACCTCCCTTGAGTAGAGGGGCTATGTCTGCTGCTTTCAGCGCATCTGGTATCTTCTCCGTGTCCAAGCTCTTCCTCCACACTATACTGAGTGCCTGTGCTACTGGCACTTTGCATTTCTTTATAAATATTGAATTCCATGAGTCTGGACCCAGGGCTGAGTGCATGGGCATATTATCAATTTCTCTTTCAAAATCTGCTATGCTCGTATTGATATCAGTTATATTTACAGGTGTTTGGATATCACTCATAAAGAAATTGTCCGAATCTTCCACTTTCATGCTGTGTATCGGAGTGCTAAACACGTCCTTATACTGCTTTTTTAGGATTTCACTAACTTCTTTGTCATCCTCAGTGTATGAACCTTCACTAATACGAATAGGTCCAATACTGGCAGTGGTTTTTGCTTTTGATTTAGCATATGTGAAGAAATATTTTGGTTTTTCTTTATTTCTTGAATTGCTTTCTGTTCTAGTTGCCTTTCTTCAGTCTGATAGGAATGCTTCAGTCTCTGTTCGATTTCTTCAATCTCCCTGTTTAAATTATTTCTTCTTTGTATGGAGAATCGTGTCTGCTTAAGCATTTCCGTTAATTTCTTCCTTCCTTTTGTAATGTCGTCTGCGTTATCTTTCTACATTTGACCTCTTTCTGGTTTTCCTGAAAGGAACATGTTTCAGCCAGACTTCATATGCTTCAGAAATAGTTTTTCTATTCCTTGTGTAGGATTTTTATTTCTTAGAACATTTTCCCATTGAATGTTTGTAAGTTCCCTGTTTATTTTCTCATAGTCTATCCTTTTATTATTAAAGTTGAATTTATTAATAACCCTTCTCGCTTGTTGTTTCTCCAGGGCCTACTATCGTTATTAATGTTAGTTTGAACTTCAATGAGCTTGTGGTCCGAGTACCTAGTGCCCGAGACAGTAATGTCTCTGATTAGCTCATCATTGTTCGAGAATATCAGGTCCAGCGTGCTTTCGTTCCTAGTTGGTTCTGTAATTTGCTGAGCGAGAATTTGTCACAGAATCTCAGTAGTTCTCTGACCTGTGGTTGGTTATTTCCAGGTTGATTTCCTGCTATAATGTTATTGTTTACTATTCTCCATTTTAAACTGGGTAGATTGAAGTCTCCAAGGAAGATAATATCTGGTACTGGGTTTGCTAGGTTATCAAGGATATTCTCTATTTTGTGGATCTGTTCAGTGAATTCCTCAACTGTTGCATCTGGCAGTTTGTATATTAAAATAATAAGTAGATTAATATTTTCTACCTTGATACCAAGTACCTCTACCACCTCATTGCACTTGGTGGTGGCCCCACCACCTCCCTCCAAGCGAGTGGAGGTGGTGAGGCGAATGCGCTCACTCTAGCTTTAAGATATTTTGATCATTTGTTTACATAGATGAGGAAGTTCTTTCAGCTTGTTTTGAGGCTTCAGTCTCTTTTGAATCCAGCAGAATGTAGTTTATTTTCACTCACTTTCTGGTAGCCTTCCTTGGTGAAGTGGTGAAAATAAATGTCACCACTCGTTGCGACTCTGAGTGAAAAGCCGGGTTCTGGCTCCTGTCCTCAGTAGGCCGCTAGAAGATGTAACCATCTCGGCATATAGTATCACGGAGCTATAAGGGGCTCCACCTAGAAAGTAAAGCAGGAAACTGAGCTAACAAGAATAAAGGTAACTGCAGAAAGTCAAATAGCGAAAGGAAAAAAGGTGAAATAGTGTTTTTTTATCTTTTCCTTTACCACTTGGCTTTCTGCAGTTTCCTTATTCTTGTTAGCTTGGTTTCATGCTTTACTTCTTGCATTCTGTCCTTTCACATCACCTTGTCTGCTTTCATATTTTGACACACTCAATCACTCTTTCTTGACATGACTATATGAGCGTCCTAGATGGACCGAAACATTGTCACCTCTCTCTCTCTCTTTTTTTTTTTTTTTTTTGTGTGTGTGTAATTACCTAAGTGTAGTTACGGGATGAGAGCTACGCTCGTGGTGTCCCGTCTTCCCAGCACTCTGTCATATAACGCTTTGAAACTACTGACGGTCTTGGCCTCCACCACCTTCTCCTCTAACTTGTTCCAACCGTCTACCACTCTGTTTGCGAGTGAATTTTCTTATATTTTTTCGGCATCTGTGTTTAGCTAGTTTATATCTATGACCTCTTGTTCTTAAAGTTCCAGGTCTCAGGAAATCTTCCCTATCGATTTTATCAATTCCTGTTACTATTTTGTATGTAGTGATCATATCACCTCTTTTTTTTCTGTCTTCTAGTTTTGGCATATTTAATGCCTCTAACCTCTCCTCGTAGCTCTTGCCCTTCAGTTCTGGGAGCCACTTAGTAGCATGTCTTTGCACCTTTTCCAGTTTGTTGATGTGCTTCTTAAGATATGAGCACCACACAACAGCTGCATATTCTAGCCTTGGCCTAACAAAAGTCATGAACAATTTCTTTAGTATATCGCCATCCATGTATTTAAAAGCAATTCTGAAGTTAGAAAGCGTAGCATAGGCTCCTCGAACAATATTCTTTATGTGGTCCTCAGGTGATAGCTTTCTATCTAGAACCACCCTAGATCTCTTTCTTTATCAGAGTTCTTTAAAGATTTCTCACATAATGTATAGGGTTNAAGACGCATTTTGTATATTTTCAAGTGTATAAAAAATTGCCTGTGTCTCATGCAGTCGTATTATAGATTTAGACCGAGCGCCATAGGCTAGGGAGCCAGACAAGCATACTAGGTAAGTTTGCTAGGCAAAAATCGTTGCTAGTAATAAAATAGTGAAAACAAGCCAAATTATTACAGTAAATTGTGTTACTAATAATAAAATATTGAAAACAAGCTGAGTTATCACAGTCAATCACAAACCCTACGAAAAATTGCTTACTATATAAATACAGTACGTCGGCAGTTATGAAGGAAGCTCACATTATCTCACCACCTTACCTAGCATACATAACCAACACTTGATATGTCATACATTATTTAATGACTGTGTTACTTTTAAGAAACATTTATTCATTAACTAAATGAAAAATGCTCCTAGAAATTTGAAAGAAATGTTAAATTTTCATCCGCCTGTCAGCCATTTGCTATGAGTGAATGACAACAAAACCAGAGTGCTGTGATAGTGAACAACCACCGGGTGTGCTGCCCTGGTGGCCTAATGCGGCAACACAAAACATCACATCCAGAAATACAAGTTTCACAACCTGTATAGCAATTCTCTTGCCCAAAATATAAACAACGACACAGCTGATCTTAGAGGAGGTAAGAAATCTACTTTTAACACTTTCACTTTCCCAGTGGGTGGCCCCGCCGCGTACCCCAAGGTAGCTCGAGCGATGTTTATACTCTTATCAGTACCATATTCGTACCTAAATTTTCGTGCTACGTCATTCAATTTGGTATCAAATTGTTTGCAATATATTGCTCTAAAGGGCTATTTACATATAAGACCAACGTTACCAATACCATAAGATAAAGTACATAAAGGTAAAGAAGAGTGGCTGCCTCACACCTGATGGTCCAGGTGTTGCAACATTGTCACTAGTAGAACTGCTGTCATCCTCATATTCATCACCAGCATGTATGATGATGTCATTTTTGAGAGGCTAATCCTTATACTCAAAGGATACTAGTGACTAAATGACTAACTCGTGAGTTAGAGGAATGTGAGTTTCTTGGTACCGGTTGTGTAGTACTTGTATAACACAAAAGCATTATGTATATCCATGTATAGCCACAGAGAATGGTAAAATATTGGCGCGCATTTTAAAACAAACCGCAAAATAATCAGACAATAAATTAAATTTTTACAAATATTTTAATTTTGGACGCCACTGCCATCCTTGGGAAAACTGCTTGTAATTATTTTAGGACGTCATTACTGTTATTAGGAAGCGATAGTGTTAAAAATGTCTCAATAATTGTTTGATGAAACATACTAAAATAGTTTTTTTCCACAAAATATCCTTGTAAAATTGGGGTCCTATGTGAGGGTGTGTCTTTTACACCGGCAAATATGGTAATTGAATTAATAGTATTTACACTATAATTGATAGCCATTTTATATACAGTAAAGTCCAATTCCTGTAATGCAAATGATTGTAGATTTCTATAACACTAATTTATTATAGTATTTAGCAATGCCTAATTTAAGATGTCTTTTGCAGTTTATCATTGGTGTGAGGTACGTATGAAAATGTACGTAATGAACCTTGGTCGAACGGGGCAGAATAGCACAATACCCAAGCTAAATGAAGAAGCTGCCATTGAACTCGGAGCAAATTTATTAGGTAAGGATGGAAATTGTAGCTTTGAAGTAATTTACTTTTGGCTTTTCTATAATTATTTTAGTTTCTAATTACAATATACAGTACTGTACAGCATACTGTATATATAATGGCTGTTTTTCCTCAACATATTTGTAAATTATAATTTAGTACAATGCATGTGCACTCTTAAAGGGAATTGATTAATTGATGAAGATTAAACCACACAAGAGGTGGCACGAGCATGAATAGCTCATAATTAAATAGAATGATTGTTTCCACAGCTTACCATTGCAGCTGCTTTTCTGTGGGGAGCCCCTCCAGCTCCCTGGAGCTATTGGACTGACATACACTATATTATTTTGGGGCATCAGTCAGTGGAGTTCTGGCTACTGGGGACCAGGAGCCAGACCTGGCATTCCATGTCTGCCATTGACTGGGGTTAGGCACCCAGAAAGGTAGGCATAACAAAACAAACTCCACTTGGTAAGAAATTGCAACCGAAGACCGAACAGACACGATTCCTCATGAGGAAGGACAAGGAAAACAAGCAAACATCATTCACCGCCTCTGCGCCGCTTGTCTGCACATCCCTCTCCTCCCTGGACCCCCGTGCTAGCTACTTGCACCTCAGTTTGTAACCTGATGCGCTCTGGGGCGGTCGTCAACTCTGGCCTTGATTTCTTGGCAGAATTAGTGTTTTTGTGGTGTTTTCTGCTCTTTGTGGTGCAGTGGCAGGGGTAACATCAGTGTACTGGGGCTGCATGCACTTAGGGCTGCCTTCCCTAAGCACCCTGTAAGTACTACTCTTGGGCTTTAGGGTTGTGTTTGAAAATCCTTCGGGACTCCAGTTCCGTAGGGGTTCTTGCTGCTTGGCATTTGCCTGCCCTTGGGGCCAGTTGGGGTTTCGTAGCCTTTGTTTCGCCTTGGGTGAAACCCGGAGTCTTGTTTCGCCTTGGGTGAAACCTGGAGTCTTGTTTCGCCTTGGGTGAAACCCGGAGTCTTGTTTCGCCTTGGGTGAAACCCGGAGTCTTGTTTCGCCTTGGGTGAAACCCGGAGTCTTGTTTCGCCTTGGGTGAAACCCGGAGTCTTGTTTCGCCTTGGGTGAAACCCGGAGTCTTGTTTCGCCTTGGGTGAAACCCGGAGTCTTGTTTCGCCTTGGGTGAAACCCGGAGTCTTGTTTCGCCTTGGGTGGAGTGAATGATATGGAAGAAAATGCAGAATAGAACCAGTGAAGAGCAGGGGTGCCATAGGGACAATCAGAGAACACTGTATAAACATCAGAGGTCCGCGGTTGTTCAACACCCTCCCAGCAAGCATAAGAAATATTGCTGGAACAACCGTGGACATCTTCAAGAGGAAACTAGATTTATTCCTCCAAGGAGTGCCAGACCAATCTGGCTGTGGTGGGTATGTGGGCCTGCGGGCCGCTCCAAGCAACAGCCTAGTGGACCAAACTCTCACAAGTCAAGCCTGGCCTTGGGCCGGGCTTGGAGAGTAGAAGAACTCCCAGAACCCCATCAACCAGGTATCAACCAGGGGTAGAAAGTGACGGTGTTGCTGCTTGGGGTGCAGGGTGCTGCGTTGTACACTTATCTATGCAGTGGCTGTGTTCCTGTTCCTTCTGGTGGTGGTGTGCTTTTGCAGGGTTTTTCTTCCATTTTTTTTCCTTGCCTGGAGGGGGGTCTGCCTTGTTTGACTATTAGTCCACCTAGGGTATTTTGGTGGTCCTCCTCTAGGCCCCTGTGCTTGTACATATCACAGGGTCCAATTTATAGCTTATCTCCCTCTTTGTTTCCATTTGGGTTCCACCGGCTTAGCAGCACCTTGCCTAAGCTTCCCATAGGCAAAATCCCCTACGGGCCCTAGAAAGGCCGTCGGGGCTTGGTTGACTGATGGATGTCTTCTGAGTCCCACCTTGCCTTGTGCGAGTTTGGAGGTTGTACTGTGCCCTTGTCTCAGGATGACAGTCACCAGTTTTGCCTCTGTCATGCTGTCTGTTGGGTTAACGACACCTTTGACCCGGAGTCTTGTGAGACATGTTCTCTGCTCGTGCTCCAGTATACCCATTCTACTGCCACTGAGGTTCGGGTTCAGGCAGGTTCTGTGTTGCATGCTAGGTTCAGGTTGCTGCAACACGCTAGGTTGGTTGCGAGCTCGGATGCTCCAGGGCTGCCCTGTTTTGGTTTTAGGGACCCGGACTTGGAGGCATTGGCTGCTTCATCTCAGGTTTAGTCTGCGCCCGCAAGCCCTTTCCCAGTTGGCAGTATTTGCATTGCAGGAGGGAGGGGGGGAGGGGGTCCTCCTGCTCCCAGCTCCCAAACTTTAACTTCTGAGGGTTTTGGAGTCGGGGCGGGATTTATTTGGCGATATGACTCGGGTGGCTTCGGAGGCTGCCACATTCGAGCCTGCTACTCCCGCTGAGGCTTCTGGGTCCTACCAGCAGACCCCCACTTCTTTGCTGCCTTTTCTTCAGGGGTAGAGGGCATGGAGGACGGCTCTGCCCTGGAGCACAGAGGTTCTGTGTTCTTGGACCTCTCAGAAGGGTCGTGCCAGGGCTCGGGGTTCTTCCAATCGGGTTGGGCCTTTGGTGCCAGTTTCTGAGCTGGCATCATCTTGTCGGCGCAATGCTTCCTTTGCTCATTGGTCGCCTTCTCGTAAGGGGCATTGGCCCTTTTACGGGCCGCCCCGTTAGAAGGGTGCTGGGGGGGGGGAATAGGCTTATGCTGTTTGCTCACGCCTGGTCCCACGATTTGTGGGTGTTTTCGGTCGTGTCCTCCGGCTTGTGGTGGTGTTGGGCGGTGGCTCCTTCTTTGGGGGATTGGGGCTGGCAAGGCAGGCATCTTTTCCTTCGCTCCATCGGGTGATCTTGGAGTGGGTGTGCTTGGGCATGGTCGAAATGACCCCGTCTCTCAGGTGGGGTTCTCGCCTGTTTCCAGTTCCGAAACGAGATTGTGCGGATCTTCGGTTCGTTCTGGACTTGTCCTATTTGAACACCTGGATTCCTTGCCCCTCCTTTCGGATGACCACTCTGTCCCAGGTCTGGCTTCTTTTGGAGCTGGGTTCTTGAATGGTGTGTCTGGACCTCTGGGACGCGTATTGGCACATCCTATTCATCCGGGGTTCAGGGATTGGTTAGGTTTCGTCGTTGCGGTTTGGCTGTCGTTTCGGAGGGTTTGGGTCGGTTGGGGCTCTACGATCTGACTCCATTCGGACTGCTCTGCGGTGGTTCGTTGTCTGAATTGCGGGGATTCTCTTCGGTTCTTGGCTCTTTGAGGCTGGTCGCTTCGAGTGGCTTGTCTGCTGGATTCTCGGGGTTTTGCTCTCCGTGCGGTTCACATCCAGGGAGTTTCCAACGTTCTGGTGGATGGCCTGTTGGGGTTTATTTCCCTGTCCACAGAATGGACGGTTGACACCGACTCCTTCAGCTGGCTCTGCCGGACGTTCGGGCTTCGTGAGGTGGACCTCTTTGTGTCAGTGTGGTCTTGGCGTCTCCCGATATATGTGGCGCCCTTTCCCGACTGCAGAGCTGTCGTGATGGACGCCTTTCGGCAGGACTGGTCTAGGTGGGGTTACCTGTACCTCTTCCGCCCGGTCCAACTGTTGTTCGGGTTCTGACCCTTTTGGAGTCTTACAGTGGGAGAGTTGTCCTTGTGGCCCCTTGGAAACCAGCCCAGCCTTGGTTTCAGGTGCTGCTTGCTCATTGTCCAAATCCGGGGCATTTTCCGCAGCTCCACCTCATTCAGCGGATTGAACCAGTCCAGTACGTTGATGGTTTGGTCTTCTCTATTATTGGCATCCGGTCTTTTTGAAGCGAATGTATCACCACTTGTGTGGTGATCAGGTGGCTTCGTTGGTGGTGTCCCACCTGACAGCTTCATCTCTGCGACAGTATGAAGTTTCCTGGCGTTCTCTTTGCCATTTCCTCGCTCTTCGTAGGTTGTCTTCTACGGTGGAACCTTGGTTGACGACTGTCCTAGAAGACGATTTGTTTGGAACATGACGTCAAATTCGTTGTAAAGTTTGAATTGAAGCATGACGGTTTATTTAGAACACAACGTCTGTTTGTATGTTTATGGGTCGAACGAGCATGTGGTGCTGGGGGCGAGGGGTGAAGCACTCTCAGTTTGTTTACAAGTCAATTGCACTTAGTGACGAACGCGGCCGCACTTTGAATTCTTTATGAAGAGTTTCATTATCTGCTTTTTAGCTTTTTTAACATAAAAGTTCTTAATATATATCATGCCATGGGTCCCAAGATAGATGGTGAGAGGACTGGATGGATGGTGAGTGAACTGGATGGATGGATTTGGGGGTGGGGTGGATGGATGGTGGGGGGACTGGATGGATGGATAGGGGGGGAACTGGATGGATGGTGGGACTGGATGAATGGATGGGGGGTTGATGGATGGATAGATAGGGGGTTGATGGATGGTGGGGGGACGGGTGATTGGAGGGACTGGATGGATGGATGGTTGGGAACTGTAAATGGATGGTGGGGGAAATAGATGGATGGATAGAGGGGACTGGATGGAGGAGGGGGGACTGGGATGGATGGTTGGGAGTACCTCTATCCCCCACACTGCACCCTCCCTGCTACCCCCATCCCACCATTGGACCTTCTCCGCTACCTCCATCCCCTACACTACTACTCTCTGCTACCCCCCATCCCGCCACTGGACCCTCCCCGCTACCTCCATCCCCCATACCGAACCCTCCCCACTACCTCCATCCCCTACACCGCCCCCCTCCCCCAGCTGTACCCTCTCAGTCACATCTGGATCTTATTAATACAGAACGCTTCCTTCCTACCAACTGGTGGATCAGAGGCACTCTGCCTGATATTAAACTCTTGTTGTTTACTGACTGTGAAAGTTTGATTGACTGTAAATGCCTAACCAGTTGCTACCACAACTGTGAATGCTTGAAATGCATGACTGACTTGTGACTAAGTGACTTGTTCTGACTGGCTGCCACATAACAGAGGCAATGAAATGTTTGAAAGGAAAATTTGGAAACAGTGATGCAGATATGATTAATGCACTTTAGGCGAGCAGGGGTCGGTTTCACCTCCCTCCTCCTCACCCTCCCTACACACCAACACCGCTCCTCCCTCCCTCCCTCCCCATATACCAACCCCGCTCCTCCCTCCCTCCTTACCCTCCCCATACACCAACACCGCTCCTCCCTCCCCCTCACCCTCCCCACACACCAACACTGCTCCTCCCTCCTCCTCACCCTCCCCACACACCAAACCTGCTCCTCCCTCCCTCCTCACCCTTCCCACACACCAAACACTGCTCCTCCCTCCCTCCTCACCCTCCCCACACACCAACACCGCTCCTCCCTCCCTCCTCACCCTCCCCAACACCAACACTGCTCCTCCCTCCCTCCTCACCCTCCCACACACACAACACGCTCCTCCCTCCTCCTCACCCTCCCCACACACCAACACTGCTCCTCCCTCCCTCCTCACCCTCCCTATACACCAACACTGCTCCTCCCTACCTCCTCACCCTCCCCACACACCAACACTTGCTCCTCCCTCCCTCCTCACCCTCCCCACACACCAACACTGCTCCTCCCTCCCTCCTCACCCTCCCTATACACCACACTGCCTCCTCCCTCCCTCCTCACCCTCCCCACACACCAACACTGCTCCTCCTTCCCTCCTGGTGGGTTGGTGAGCTTCATGCTTTCCTCTGGCACAGGGGTTTCTGCTCTTTCGGTCCTGTGGTCGGTTTGTTCGGTTGCAGCCGTCTCCTTTTCTGGTGAAGAATGAGACGGTGGGCTTCCAGAGGGGCCCTTGGGTCATTGATGCTTGGTTGGTCAGTCTGGGGGTGCATTGTGTGTGGGTCCGGTTGCGGCTTTACGCCGTTACCTGTGCGCCTCGGCTTCTGTGGATGGAGACGTGCTTTAGGTTGATCAGATTTCCCTCGTTCCCTGTTCCAGGGCTCAGTTCTCTCAGGTCGTTCACAGGGTTATTAGGTCTAGCTCCCTGCGGTCTATCCACACTCCCATGACGTTCGTAAGTATGTTGCTCTGGCTACTGTGTTTGGTAACATGTCTTGGGCTGATATTCGGACACGGGGGTTTTGGAGGACGGACAGGATCCTGGCTGCCTGTTATTTGGTACCAGGTACCTTTGGTAAAGGTACCTGGTCCCGGTCGTTTGTGTGTGAGTTTAGGTCACAGGTTGCAGCCAGTTGTATCGCCTTCGAGTTGATGTGTGCATTGTGGCCACTTCCCGGGTAAGTCCCTCTTTTACTTGTCTTTGGTTATGTAGCTCCAGGGAGCCGGAGGGGCTCCCCACAGAAAACCAGCGTTGAATGTAATGAAATGCCATTTTCTGGGTGAGCCACTGAAGGCTCCCTTGCACCCTCCCTCCAGTTGGTGGTTTCATTTTTGATGCTCAGCCTCTGAACTGAGGTGTGAGTAGTTGGTGCGGGGTTCCTGGGCTTCCCTCTTCCATGGAGGGGAGGGCTGCACGGATAAGCGGCATGGTGGCGGTGAATGACATTTGCTTGTTTGCTTGTTTCCTTATGTTTTGCGGGAGTTCTGTCTCTGTTCAGTCTTTGGTTGCATATTTCTTACCAGGTGGGGTTTGTTTTGTTATGCCTACCTTTCTGGATACCTAACCCCAGTCGATGGCAGACATGGAATACTCCCAAACACAGGGGGTTTCCATAAGCCAATGCTTCTTGTGCCTCTCTGAGGAGGCCAGGTCCTGGCTCGTGGTCCCCGGTAGGCAGAACTCTATTGACAGATGCCCCCAGACTAATATAACACATATTAGTCTGATAACTCCAGGGAGCCTCTGGGGCTCACCCAGAAAATGGCATTTCATTACATTCAGTGCTGTTTTTTTTAATGAGTAATATTGATTGAAGTTGCATTTATTGGCACTGCAAATTCAGGTTTGTGACTTTATATTACTGTAATTACTCAAGTGGAATTCTTTGGTTTTGTACAATGTTTCAAGGGACCCAGTTCTGTTCAGGTGGAATTTCATGAGACGGTACTTGCATGTTATGACAGGATTTGATTTGTTTGTGTCTTAACAGATAATGTATAGATAATACCACATTTAGTTCTGTTTATAAAATACATTTTAAAGTAATATTTATTATTTTAATTGCATTATGATGTATTTCTTACTGTCATAGGGAAGGAGTAATTTTTGTAATTGCTGTTGGAATTTTGGCCTTTGAAGTTACACGTCAGAAGGAGAAGGAAAAAAAAAAAGAAGAGAATGAGCAGGCATTTATCAACAACCTTGAATATCGAATAAATGAATTAACTTTTGCTACTGAAGAGCTTGACACCAGACTGCGTGAACTCACAAGACTTGCTTATGCCAAGGAGCACAAAGAGAAGGTTAAAGAGGTATGCAATGCTTAGAGCACCTTTTCTGTTTGCATTTAAATTTGCAGTATATGCTGCCTTCTATCACATAGCATAGTATACCATCCTAATTTTCAAATACTTCAGTCATGTGTGTAAACCATTTTTCATGTTACAGTGTAACCTTGATTTAGAGAACTGTATGGGATCAAATCCAGTCCATTACATCTGGAAATGCCCTCAGGAGCATATTATTTTTTAATATATGACAAGGAAAATTCCATGCCTGTTTCTTGTAACCACTGTACTGCATGACCCTTGATATCATGGGAAGGGGGGGGTGCCACCCTACATATGATGTTTATTAGTACAGTGGTACCTCAGTTTCATATATAATCCATTCCCAGAGATGGTACGAAAACCGAAACTAATTTTCCCATAAGAAATAATGTAAGTTGAATTAATCCTTTCCACACCCCAAATATATTACTGAAAAATACATTTTATACTGAATTCATAGGTTTCTTACCTTTATTGAGGCCTCTTGTTGGCGTATGGAAGACAGTGAGGAAGGGGGAAGGAGGAGAGGTGTTAGTGTTTGGAAAGGGGGGGGGGGTCCCCCTTCCATTATAACAGCGATGACATTAATGGGGTACTCTCTCTCTTACGTTTGCAGGCATACCACTAGGACCTGGCTCACTGCTTGCTGGTTTTACTAAGAATCTGTCTATAGACACTTGTTTTCCCTACGTTAACACTTCTCTGTAGTGAGACATCACATTGTCTCACTATGAATGATCTCTTGTTTTTTCTCTATCGTCATTTTCACAAGTATTTCTTAGGTTGAACTTTACCACTGACTTTCTGGAAACCCATGATGTAAACACTGTAAAGGTGTTTGGTTATTTTTATTTAATACATACATGGCGATATATGAGTCACAGACAAGGATTTGACAGACGCCAGCTTGTCTGGCCTGGATCTCACACCTCTAGTTTTAATGACACCGAGTTGACCTGAGGTCAGGTCATGCGAATCTCACCTGGCTCTCGCTAATCTTATAATTGAGCCGGGTAGCCTTCAAACATGCCGACGTTTAAGGAGTGGCTTGGTAGAGTGCCCCAGGCTATCTAACTTGTGGGCGGAGTTAGCCACTAGGTTCCCAATATATACTCGGAGAGATATCGATTCCGGAGAGGAGAAGGACAGCAGAAGCAGAGCCATAGACAGAAGAACAGACAGCAGCGGCCAGCCGTACAGAAGGCGCGTTCTGCCGGCGGGGGCGGGACAGTCTCTGTCAACTACAGACCCCCCCCCCCTTCCTCTATTCCACGGAGACTCTTAAGACTCGGAGACACTTGGTGAGTTGAACATTGAGGGACTTTGTCGTGTTCACTAACAGGTGTTGTGTGATGATCAGGGGCAGTCGAGTTGTAGGGTTCTCGAATTTTGGATGATGACTCACTTGAAATATTAAGCTGACCATTTTACTTGCTTAAATATTGATACTTAGTATGTGAAATATAATTGAAAGTATTATTTTTAAATTGGGTTTAACTTTGTCCCTAGAGATTTTGGAGTTGAGATAAGAAAGTCTCTGCGGTTACTGGTTCCATGATTTTAATGAATACATGATAAAGATGGAACATACTAATAATGACCTAACAATAACACCTTGGAGAATATTATGTTGATACAGACAAGTTCCATTCCTTGTCTTGTATGTAGATGATCTAGAATGGATGGTGGCAGCATTTCTATTTTCTATTTTCTAATTTTCTCTTCTACTATCTACTCTTCTACTCTTACTATCTACTCCTCTACTTCTACTACTACTCTTCTACATCTATTATCTACTCCTACTATACCCTAATCTACCCTTCTACCTCTTCTACTTCTCCTATCACCTCTGAGTACCTCATCATTTCTCCATCCCACCGTACCAAGCCACCCTTAAACGTCGGCATGTTTGAAGGCTACCCGGCTCAATATAAGATTAGCGAGAGCCAGGTGGAGATTCGCATGACCTGACCTCAGGTCAACTCGGGACGCAAAAAGGTGGGCAGAGAAAGATCCAGTGCCATACAAGCGGCGTCTGTCAAAATCCTTGTCTGTGACTCATATATCTCCATGTAGTATTAAATAAAAAATAAACCAACACCTTTACAGTGTTACAATGATGTGATATATAATAAGAACTTTATGTTCAGAAAACAAAAAAGCATACAATGGAGCCTCGACTTAAGATTGTAATAACAGAGACGATCGGAATCGGAATGGATTTTCTTACAAGCGTGATCATCACTAAGTGTGGCGGCTCTGGTAACTGAGGTAGGTCGGCCTGTGCCACCAGGAACCATGCGCTCGGTTGACCCAAACGCGTATCAACGAATATCGTTAGTCAACGACACGATCGTAAGTCGAGTCGCATTTTCCGACCAAATTTACATCATAACTCGAAAATATCGTAAGTCGGGGCCAACCGTAAGTCGAGGTGTCACTGTAAAAACAATGAAATTACTCACAAAGAATTCAAACATGATCATCACTAGGTGAGAGACAATGGTAAACTGAAGTCCTATGCACTCGGTGGACCCATACGTGTATAACAAAACTCCGAAAACTGAGGCAAACAACGGGACGTTTCAACGTCCTCCAGCAAGCATAAGAAATATTGCCGGAACAACCGTGAACATCTTCAAGAGGAAACTAGATTTATTCTCTAAGGAGTTCCGGACCAGCCGGGCTGTGGTGGGTTTGTGGGCCTGCGGGCCGCTCAAGCAACAGCCTAGTGGACCAAACTCTCACAAGTCAAGCCTGGCCTCGGGCCGGGCTTGGGGAGTAGAAGAACTCCCAGAACCCATCAACCAGGCATCAACCAGGTATCAACCAGGAGAACCGAATCAAATTTTTTTCAAAGAAATTGAGTATGAGAACGGAAAAATAACAAAAATGGGGCATATGAAAACCTAGGTTCCANATGCCATGTTATGGAATGTGGAATAGGAGAACATAGACCCCACACAACCTATATATTATGTGAGAAATCTTTAAAGAATTCTGATAAAGAAAGAGATTTAGGGGTGGTTCTAGATAGAAAACTATCACCTGAGGACCACATAAAGAACGTTGTGCGACGAGCCTATGCTACACTTTCTAACTGCAGAATTGCTTTTATATACATGGATGGCAAAATACTAAAGAAATTGTTCACACCTTTCGTTAGGCCAAAGCTAGAATATGCACCAGTTGTGTGGTGCCCATATTTAATAAGCATATCGACAAACTGGAAAGGTGCAAAGACATGCAACTAAGTGGCTCTCAGAACTGAAGGGCAAGAGCTATGAGGAGAGGTTAGAGGCATTAAATATGCCAAAACTAGAAGATAGAAGAAAAAGAGGTGATATGATCACTACGTACAAAATAGTAACAGGAATTGATAAAATTGATAGGGAAGATTTCCTGAGATCTGGAACTTCAAGAACAAGAGGTCATAGATTTAAACTAACTAAACAAAGATGCTGAAGAAATATAAGAAAATTCACTTTCGCAAACAGTGGTAGACTGTTGAAACAAGTTAAGTGAGAAGGTGGTGGAGGTCAAAACTGTCAGTAGTTTCAAAGTGTTATATAACAAAGAGTGCTGGGTAGATGGGACACCACGACCGTAGCTCTCATCCTGTAACTACACTTAGGTAAAAAAACTTAGGTAATTACTCAGTACTTCGGAAGTGAGTAATAATCAATGAAGTAGTCCATGGTACACAGCGCGGCTTCGCTCTCATTGCCTCAGGTGCAAATAGATTTTCGCTTACTGTTTCTTCGTTCCATATGCTTGCAAATAACGCACTCACGTACACCCTTGGCTTTAGTACTTATAGGTGGTATGTAGCCAAGCTTGTAAACGATAAGGTAGTATTGAAAATATTATAGGAAAAGATCAATTTGTAAGGTAGTTTTGAAAAGATCGCTTTGTAAGGTCCCACACAGGAAGAGATTCAGCCACCTTCGAAGAGTGTCTATCAATCTAAAAGAGATTCAGGCAGCCTCAAAGAGTGTCAGTCAGTCTGGAAGAGAATTGGCTATTCTTGAAAATATCTATGGAAAACACCACCATGGAAGCCGCTAACACTGTTCATCTATGCTACTTGTATCAGATGCATCATCATTGAACGCAGAAAACGATTCATCTATGTATCATCTATATAAATTGGAGATGGTATAGGTGGGCAAGGGTGGAGCTCAGAGCTACAACTGGATACCCTCACTGTATCGTCCTCATAGGTGCTGAATCACTTGCATCCAACCTTTGTGTTAGGCCCTTGTTGCGCTTAGCTTCACCAATATTATGACCCTTATGTTCTTCAAACAATAAGGTTAGAATTTCACCGACAGAGCGCGATCTTTCAACACCGCGTCGGGCAGGTGTTTGGGAGCCAGAGGTGCGTGTGCCACCCATGGTTGATCACTCAGTACTAACCCAGCCAGCAGCCCTAGGGCATTCTGGGATTTTTTTCCAAGATGGCTGCCTCTCACTGGAGGTTCTAAGAGTCCATTTCGTACACAATCAACTGTGCACACATTTTAAATGGGTACGAAAAAATAAAAAAAGAGTTTTCTCGGTTGGCGCAGTTTCCCACCATCCTAGTTTTCTCGGTTGGTGCAGTCCAGTGGTTAAAATGAGTAATTATATCATAAAGAGTGAAACGAAGTGTTTCTAGGAAGTAGGGATTTCTATACCCAGTACTCTATAAATGACTAGGATAAGGGCAAGAGGGGTCGTACTTGAATGGTGAAACAAAAATGTTTCGAGGTAGTACAAAGGATGTAGGGATTTCTTACCCGGTACTCTATAAATGACGAGGATAAGGGAAAGAGGTGTCATACTTAACTAGATAGTACTTACAGAGTTGTTATTCTTTGTGCTCTGGAAAAGAATGGTAAGCTCCCTACTTGGGTAAATACCATGATCTCTGACTGAACTGTAGGGGGTGCGGTGAGTGTCAATACTGATGAGAACTGCTGTATGGGTTCTAATCATACAACGAAGTCCTAGATGCGAGAGGAACTATTGTTCAGTACTTCCTCCTAAGTTAGGAATGCAAAGATGAGGTGTAATAGCCCGGAGACAGACCAAAGTACCAGAGTACCGGAGGGGGTGATCTGCCTGAGTGAGAAACTCTTCTGTAGGGAAGAGAATAAGACAGAAATCACAGGATATAGCAAAGAGTATTAGACAACCAATTATGAGTATGAATTTGGCCACAAAACACCCACATAATCGAAAGTCAATCCAACAGTCATAAATTGCTACACCTGGAATGTATACAGTATTAGGCACCAAAAAACACTCAAATAGGAGTTCTGAAAAAAACAAATGTGTGTTAAAGCCAAGTACAACTAACACAACTTTAAGTAAAGGATCTAGGAGCATTACCTGAGCAAGACTCATAGGACAGGCCCCCTACTTTTATGTGAGGTAAATCGGAAAGAATAGAGCAGTGGCTATTCCGGCAGGTGATATGCCAGTCACATAAAATAAAAAAAGTAAAATAAAGTAAATAAGACTGCTTCTAACCTCTTTACGGTGTGAGATCTGCGGGTAAATTCCAAAAGAATGAAAAACTTTAAATATTTAATATAACAAAAATGACTTTAGCAACAAATAAAACAATTCCCATATTCTACTTGGCGATACACAATACAAATGAAATATGAACAGGTGACAGGTTAATGGCAAAGAAAAGTGCAAAACTGAATACATTATACAAGAAGCTGTACTCATCTATTGTTTCCTGGGAAAGGCTACAGTACATGTTACGGCTTTGAGAGCACGAAAGGTATTGTGAAGACTGGCCGGTGGTGAGCTGCTTATATAGGCGGGCCAGGTTTAGTGTCGACGGCGCTAATGTGCAGGTAACTATCGCTGGCAGTCTCAAACAAGTAGTTAAGGGCTGGTTGACCGGTGAGTGGCGCTGGTCCCCAGACAGGTGTCCAGGTGTCTCGGGTACTTGAGGGTGGAGGGGGGTGGTGTCTTGTCTAGACACAGGCTTCTGAGCACATGTTGTTGTTGGTGATGTTGATGTCTTATACTGGAGTACTGTATACAGATATGTTGTTGAATAGGCAGTAAAGGAATAGGCAAGATTTCCATGCCTAAGCAGGAGATTATCGTAACATGGCTCATAGCTGTTACCTATGTACTACTGGTTCTCAGTGGATGCCTTGTTAGTTGACCCTGTTTCCTTGGTTCCATGTTCTAAGGCTCACATTTCCTGGGTCGTCTACAGTGTCATTAAGTCTAGCTGGCTTGCAGTCTATCCTCAGGCCTGTGAGGTTCTCTTCTATGCAGCTTTGGCTGTCATCTTCTGCAACATGTCTTGGGCTGATATTCAGGCTTGGAGGTTTTGCTGTTTTAATGGGGTCTATTTCTGATCCTAGGTGGTTGTGTACTGGTTTGTGCCATGTCTCCCAGCCTGGGGTGTCTTCTTCAACTTAGTGCCTACCACCTCTCCTCTTTCCTGGTAGATCCTGTTTTGTTCTTTGTAGGTAGCACGTGGAGCAACTGAGGGCTTCCTCTAGAAGCCCAGTATGGAATGTAATGAAACGCCTCTTTCTGGAGGAGGTGCTCGCTCGCTCCCTCACTCTCTTCCTCCAGGTTCATCAGCTCGTTGATGGGTTGTTCATCAGCTCCATAACTGAGCAGTGGAGAAGGCTGGGGCCAGGCCATCTGGTCGTGGTAATTGGTATTAGTGAGTTTTTAGCCATTTTGTTGTGAGTGAATCCCATGTTCTGAGTGATTGTTTAGCAGTTTTGAGGCTTTCTTTTTTTTTGACTCCCCCACTTGCAAAGGTCAGCTTCACTGACTTCTTGAAGCTCTTCTGGTGAGGTGGCAGATTGTTACCCACTCCTTCTGTAAGGGAAAAGCCGAGAATGAATGTTACAGTACAGGTACTTAAGATGTTGTAAATTAAACTAAGTCATGAGTTTAGTTTCCATAAAATTAGGAACATTTGTATACTAGTCTGCAGTTAAAATGCGTTTAGGTTAATATGGTTAAGTTGTACTCAGTGTGNTAGAGGCAATGTATCTGACTAGAGAAGTGTTACTAGCAGAGTACCCTTTGGTTCAGTTCTTGCATAAGTAATGTTCATTGCCTATGTAAATGAAGTAGAAGAAATTCAGATTAATATGAATATGTATGCTGCTGATTTTAAGCTACTGGGGAAGATAGGAGACCTAGACGATTGTCAATGACCTTCAAATTGACCTTGATAAATTCTTGGAGCACCTTGTGGCAAGTGGAATTCAATGTGAAAAGGATAAAATGAGAACGCCACAAATGATGTGGAATCTACAAATTATGTGGAAAGGAATTAAAGAATCGAGCAAAGAAAGAGCTCTAGAGTTTTGTTTCTAGATAGTTGACTCCGCCAGAGAACACACAAAACACACCTTTTCAGGCAGATTTATGCTGAAATGCTGTGTGTGTGTGGTGTTGTTAATGACTTTGCGGAATGTTACACTCAAACCCCATTGTATGTTCTCTCATCCCAATGTACCTCCTTATGTATAAATAAAGGAAATTATGTGGGGAGCAGCCGGACTTAGAGAGCAGAAGAACTCCCGAAACCCTTTCCAGGTATACTCCGGTTTCCAACTTCAGAATTGCTTTCAATCCTAAATCTCAAGATGCATATCTACAAACTGGAAATTGTGCAAAGACATGCAACAAAATGGCTTCCGGAACTGAAAGACAAGAGCTGCGAGGAGAGGGTAGAGGTGTTAAATATGCAAAAGCTAGAAGATAGAAAAAGAGGCGATATGATCACTGCATAGAAAATAGTAAAAGGAATCTACAAAATTAATAAAGAATTCTAGAAACCTGGAACCTCAAGAAAAAGAGGTAATAGGTTTAAGCTAATTAAACAAAGCTGCAAAAGAACATTAGAAGTTTAACTTGCAAGCCGAGTGGCAGACAGTTGGAATAAGTAAAGTGAGAAGGTGGTAGAGACCAAACTGGCAATGGTTTCAAAGTGTTGTATGACAGAGAATACTGGGAAGACAGGACACAAGGAGTGTGGCTCTCATCCTGAAACTACATTTAGGTTATCACACATCCAGTATGTGGCAGCCATTGATGCTTGCATCACCTGTTATTGTGAAAGCTCTTTCAGCAAAACATGCTGACCCTGAACTACATATTCTCAATGTTGACCTTGGATGTCTAGACGATCGATCATGTGTATAATAGGAGTGTTACAAGTAGGTACAGTATAGATATAAATAGCTCCATGTAATTTATTGTGTTGGGGGATAGGCAGCCAGAATATATTCAAACACATTAGGCTTATATTGAGGTAAAGGTTGAATTACTGACCCCGCCCAGAATGTAACCCCACACCATGCTGACTAACTCTTGAGTACCTATTTACTGCTAGGTGAACAGGTGCATTAGGTGATAGAAAATGCACCCAACCATTTCTGTCCTGTCCAGGATTTGAACCCGGAATTCTCGATTATGAGTTGAGAATGAACTCGACTGTACTACCAGGACCTTTATGGTCCTGGTAGTACAGCTGGTAGTACAGTACAGACCCAACTGTACTGGGCTTGGGTTTGGGAGGTGTTCCTGGGTCCTGTTGGCCCATGTAGTAAGTGTATTCCTCCTCCCTGGTATGTCCTATGTTTTCCTCTTCTCTGCTGTTAGATAACTTCAGGGAACCATCAGAAGCTTTGATGGAAAACCTGTGTTGAATGTAATGAAATGCCTTTCTGGTAGAGCCGTGGTGGTTCCCTGATTCCCTCTTTCCCTACCAGGTGCATCAGTTCATGGTTTATCAGCTCTGGGCTGACTAAATTAAATTAAATTAAATTAAATTAAATTAAACTAATTAATTATTAAATTAATTTTTTATTTAGGAAAGTACATACATAGTTGATTTACAAACATAATGTTGGATTTATAGATAGAGCTAGTACGTACAATACCTAAAGCCACTAATACGCATAGCGTTTCGGGTCAAGGCTGAGACGGTAGCCTGGAGCTCCTGGGGTGCGACCTGTTGGCAGTCACTCATACTAGGGTATTAGAACTAGTTTTGAGTAATCATTTCAATTTGAATAAATCATTCGCAGAATTGTTTCGCTGTTTCAGGGCTTCATTTATGTGAATCTTGCAGTTGTTGTATTGCTTCACCTATTTTATGGGTGGATGCTTTCTCAACGTGGATGATCGTAACAATCCTCATTTCCCTGTGCCTCCGAGGGTGGAGGGACACGTTCTGGCTCATGTCCCCATACACCAAACAAAGCTCCTGTGGGTGATGTGACTCAGTAGGGAAAGCCATCTCAGTGAGATAGCTTCTTGGAGCCACTGAGGCTCCACCAGAAAGAGGCGTTTCATTACATTCAATGCTCGTTTTCTTAATTGTTTTCACAATGTGTTTTTATTGTTGAAAATGATAGGGGACAGATTTTTACATATTTTGATAAACATTTTTGAGAAAAGTAAACTTTGAGTATAAAATAAATTTTGTTGAATTATTGACATTTATCGGCAAGGCAGATTCTGCCTAGCAAGAATTTCTCTATTGACCGGATGTCTGATCCACTGAATCTGATAACTAACCACGTGAAAATCCTTCCATTACATCTAATTTTCTGTTGGAGCAGGTTCCATTGGAATGGGCATTCATTGTACATTTGTCTATCTCTGCCATCTGTAAATTTTGTTGAATCAGTCATTGTATTTTACTGAGAGAGCTTTCATACTTAGGTTTACTACAGGGTTGTTTTCCCTTTGCAGGTGGATTTTAATTAGCAGAACTGAGAGGTATTGCCCATGGCTCCTGTTTACCCTCTAGCCAAACTTGCTTTTCTCTTTGTGAAACAAGTTGCTCGACCCCTGTCCAGCTCAATAAGACGCAAGGCTGTTAGAAGTCACTTCTTTAAAGAAAAATTCTGTCTTCCTCCAGCACGACGTATGTAATAGTTTATCTGCAGGACTGACAGTGGAAGGGGGAAACTATACCAAGGGTAGAGAGAATATGGCCAAAGCGAGTTCCTTTAAATAGGAAAGAGAAGCATTCTGTAGAAATGAATAAGTACCCTGTATAGGAATAAGTGTATGAGTAAATATGTACACATGAGTTTTACAATTACAATACAAACTTAATATATTGATCAATGGTCAGAAATTATTTTATTATTGCTATTGATCAAATATATTCAACTCATTTTTTCACTCCATTTATGAATTTCTTTTAGGTGCTTATTATTTAAATCTGTCTTGCAGCAATCCCTGATGTATTATTATGTTTCTCAATATAATGTAGATCTTTTTTCCTCAAAGCAGCTAGACTACCCAGGAAATTTTCCTTTTACACTCGCTTCAAGATGGTCTCTCATTTCACCAGTTTCCTTTACTTGTATATCACATATATTTTGCTGCATCTTTAGCATTCCTGTGAATCTGCTCCTATTATAATGTGTCAGTATTTTCACTTTAGAGGGATCCAGATATGCATATGAAAGTTGTTTAATCAGAATGGTTACTTCTGGTATAAGTTGTTGAAATATTGTGCTTGATCCTGTTATTGACAAGAATAAGAATTTTTTTATGCTTTGCTTCATATTGAGGAAAAAGATATGAATACAATAGGAAGCAAACCTCTGAGCTTGATTATTCTGCTGCGGCCAAAATTATATGAAGCATCTTTTGTTATGGTTAAGATCGTGCAAATTTCTGAGTTTAACTGGGAGCCACTTGCACTAGTGGCCTTGACAAGGACATGAAACTGGTGGCTTGTCGAAGGTTCCCTCATTTGCCTTGATGATCTTTCCTAGCTGTACTTTGAAAGTTAACACAGTTTTGGCATTTACAGCTTCTGCGGGTAGGCGGTTCCATGGGTTAATAACCCTGTGGGTGAAAAACCATCTCCTGTATCAGCCCTACATTGTGGCTTGTTGATCTTGAAACCGTTGCTCCTTGTTTGTGTTACATCTGACCTTTTGAAGAAATTTTCTTGATCAACATCCTCCAAATTGATCAGTCCTGTATTTTAAAAGTTTCCATGAGATCCACCCTGTCATACCAGGTTTGCAGTGTTGTTAGCCCTGTGGCCCTCAACCATTTCTGATGCATGTTTTGACATAGTTCTGGAATTATTTTTATTGCCCGGTGTTTGACTTTCTCCAGAGCAGCTATATCCTTCTGAAGATGAGGTTTCACTGCTTGGATAAAGTAACCAAAAGCACCAGAGATTTATACAGTTGAATAACTACTTTCTTTTCCTTAAAGTCAAAGGTATACTTGATTATTTCCAAGCATATGGTTAGCTTTTTTGATTGCTGCTCCTACCTGCTGTGCAACTTTCATTGAATGGTAGATTTTGACTCCAAGGTCCTTTTCTTCATCAGTCTGCTGTAATGTAATGGTATTAATTTGGTAGTTGTGGTGCAGGTTGTTATGCCCCACAGGAAGGTTTTTTCATTTGTCAATATTAAAAAGTATTAAAAAGCATTTGCCAGTCATATGACCATTTGTAGAGTTCCTGCAGATCTCTTTGTAAGGCTTCAACGTCATTATTATTTTCCACTTTGCCATAAATCTTTGCGTCATCTGCAAATTTGATGATGTGGTTTGTAATATTCTCATCTATGTCATTGATGTATATGACAAAAAGAGTTGGTCCCAAAATGGACCCCTGTGGTACCTCATTTACCACATTTCTCCAGTCAGATTCATTACCATTTAGAACAACTCTTTGTTTTCTTGGTTTTAACCATTGTTTTATTCATTCCAGTATTCTTCCACTTATTCCATTTGCCTATAATTTCTTTGCCAGTCTTTCATGTGGTACTTATCAAAGGCTGTAGCAAAATCCATGTATACTACATCAACTGGAAGCCCTTTGTGTGAGTAACTAGTTACTGTTTTAAAAAATGTGAGCAGGTTTATAAGGCAGGATAATCTGTCCACTTATCTATGTCATCTTGTATTGTTTCTGTCACTAGTTCTGCTCTCAATTCTGGGTACTTAATGCCCTTGACACAGGCTAGGAGTTCTTCATTGTTTCTTCTCCCTAACTTTCTTTGCCCCAAATCCTTCAAAATCTGCATTGTTATCTTCTGCAGGAAACTGATCTGATGCAGGCCCAAGTTTTCTCCAACAATTTCTTAATGTTAGCTTTACTTTATTATCAATAGTCCAGATAGCTGACTTTGTCTAGACTTTAGTCCTTAACTGTTTCTGGCTATTTAATGAGACATCTGGCAAAATTCCTATTATTGAAATATTGATCAATATTTTAATAATAGGATTTTTGTTTAATTATAGGATTAAGAACCTATTTAATAATAGGTTCTTAATTATTAAAAACCTATTTAATAATAGGTTCTTAATTATTAAAAACCTATTTAATAATAGGTTCTTAATTATTCCTTGATCCATGGGTTGGATCAGAGTTGTTGTATTGGGTGGTAAGAACATGTCTAATTATATTGCCATTTATTAGTTCATCACTTAGTGGATGCATTGAACTACAGTATTATCTAGCAGCAGCACAACCTTATGGTTTTGTGGGAGGCCAACACTTCAGGTGCTCATTCACCTCTGGTACAAAGTTCTTTAATAAGCCTCTCGGCAAATATTGCTTGAGACATCCACCCACTTGACTGGTTCTTATAAATCATAGGCAAACATCTAGTTGACTTTAAAATTCTTGGGTTTTTGCTAATCCTAATCCCAATAATTTCAGTTTGTGCGTGCCAGCTGTGCTAGCACAGCACAGCACTGAAATTCTCTGTTGGTTTAGCTTATAACCACCTGAAGGATTATCTTCACCACCATGAGCCATCATCTGTGTGGATAACATTAGCCAGTACAAATCTGTCTCATTGGCATTATAAATTTATCTCGAGATAAATTTTGATCCTGCTCCATCTCTGCAAATTTACTTTAACATTTTTTCTGCACCAGTAGTGTCAGTAGACCACCTTTCACCATGTACTCTAATGTACTTAATTCCATGGTGGAAATTAAAGCTTCTGAGTCATCCATCAACGTATAAACACTGCTCAGGAATTGTCATAGATTGGTGAAACTCGTGTGCTTTTTCCATGGGCAGCCAGCCTGCCACTGACTTTTTGGTCTCATGCTTCTGCTAGCACTACTGCCACACTGCAGTATCAACACTCCAATTTTGCTTAACTTACTTCTCGGGATTCCACTGATTTGATTGGTTAATTGTGTAATTCTTAATTATTTCAACTTTTTTCTCAAATGTCGTCACTGACGTCTTTCTTTTATATATCCCGCTTATTGAAGCTTTCACTGACCGAGGTGCATTTGGAACCGACATGGTGTACGGGGGTTCCTAGATTTTTACCTGATTTATCCGATTTTACCTGTACTTGATTTACCTGAGGGCCACTAACCTTAGTAGCTTTGACGAGGACAGGAAGCTGGCAGCTTGTTGAATATCCCCCCCCCCATTTGCCTTGATGATCTTTACTAGGTACATTTTAAAACTCAACACCGTTTTGGCAGGTACGGCTTTGGCGGGTAGGCAGTTCCATGGGTTAATAACCCTGTGGGTGAAAAAGCATCTCCTGTTCTCAGTCTTACATTGTGGCATGTTGAGCTTGAAACTGTGCTCCTTGTTTATGTTACATCTAACCTTCTGATGAAAATATCCGGATCAACATCCTCTAACTTGTTCAGTATTTTAAAAGTTTCAATGAGATCGTAGGCCTTTCATGCCTGGTTTGCATTGTAGTTAGCCCCGTGGCCTTCAAGCATTCCTGATACAGATGACGACTTAGCTTTGGAATAACTTTTGTTGCCCGATGCACCTTCTCCAGAGTAGTTGTGTCCTTCTGAAAATGAGGTCTCCATGCTTGGATACAGTAATACAAATGGATTACATACATGGATTATATCCATGTATGTTTAGTATATCCAACATGAATACTTCAGTCTCATGACAAATCAAAACAATGGGTCATGAATCTGTGTCATCACACAGAAGGCACTGGGGTGGCTCCTGACACAATCACTGGGCAGAGACTAGGCCCATCTTCTACCCATGCACCCTTCATCACCCCTGAGTAGCGAGGCTTTGGGCAGACACTCATTTCACCACTTTATCTTACATATTTATTCAGACCGCTTGCCGCACTAGTTTATCTGTACATATTTATTCAGACCGCTTGCCGCACTAGTTTATCTGTACATATTTATTCAGACCGCTTGCTGCACTAGTTTATCTGATTTTTTTATTTGGATTTACCCGAAATGGGAAATGGGCATATCCAGAAAGCATGTAGCCCTCTGCATCTAAGTATAATTACCTAAGTGTAGTTATAGGATGAGAGCTATGCTTGTGATACAGTAGTACGAAATAATGGTTTAAACCTTTCAAATGAAATGGAGGGGGATGTTGTTTTGAGGTATTTTAGTGGAAGGTTGGTCAGGTTGTTGAGAGAAGCACGTTTATTTGGATTTGATCCGTAGGTAGGAAGATCTTTCCTGGTGTTGGAAAAGATCAAGGATTTAGAACCATTGCAGTCAGGAGGTACAATAAGAAGGGCTAGACAGTACCTGGGAGATGTTGGTTGTCTTACACAGGTCGTTGGAGAGCCTGGTGTCACCCCTGCTCTGACTCTCCTGGGGATGTACGCACTGTTGGCACTGTTTCACGAGGTGCTTCACAATGTTAGCAGCCGTACTGTTCTTGAGGGAAACTGCTGTAGGAAACCTGGTGTAGAACAAGGGATATTACTGATATGTAAGTTACCTGAGCTTGTCTTGGACAGAGGCTCGACATTGTTGTTGATGAGATGGCTGAACGGCTCAGAAGGCACTGGAACCTGAATCAGTAGTGTCTTGGGTATAGGAGCGTTCGGCTTACCTGTCCTTTGACACGTGCGGCAAGTATTCACAAGGGTCTTGAAGTCACAAACCATACCTGGTCAGTAATAGTCCTGTTTCAGGGCGTTGTAGGTCTTGCTGAAGCCGTAGTGTGAGAGAGGGCCATGGGCCAGACGCATGATATCTGGCCGTAGGCTGGTAGGGATTACCAGCTGGTTGACGTTAGACCAATCGTTGTCGTCCTTCAATTTACTGGGTCTATAGCGGCGGCAGAGTACATGGTTGTCCACAAAAAAACCAGGGATAGAGTCTGATTGTGTCTCGGCCTGAAAGAACAAAGATGTTAGGGATTGATCTTCTTTCTGCAATTTACGGAACTCCAACAGGTTGAGATTTGGTGGGAGGCCCTGAGAATTTTGAGGGACAGCTGGAGCGGTTGGTTGTGGTCGAGCAGCTTGAGCACGTGTTGTCACCATGACAGGTTGGGAGATGTCCTCAGAACGGTTGGTCGGTTGGACCTCCTCTGCAACATATTTCATAATAGGATCTTCCACAGATGAATCACATACCTGGGGTTTGTCCCTGATGATGAGGCTCGTGGGTTGTTGATCTTCTGCCAAGTCGTTGCCCAGGAGAAGTTGAACTACTAGCATGGGGAAAGGCTTTTCCTGGATGGCGACTTGGACTTCTCCACAAATGAATGAACAATCCAGGTGGACTCTTGCGAGTGGGTATGGAGTGGTTGCAATGAGGTCAGTGATGAGGATGGTTTCACCAGTTTAGGTGACGTTGGGGTGCAGCTGATTTGAGGAGTGTCAATTGTACTGTGTCCCTCAGGATGTTCACTTGGATCCTTCCCTCCGAATCCTTACCGCTGGTAGAGACAGTTCCGGGGTATAAGTGTCTGTTGAGGAGAGAAAGATCAGAGGATGGAACATGGATATTCATTACAGGCTTATGAGTTTTAGGAGGAGGTGAGTTGGGTTTGGGGGTTTCACTGCTGACCTTACATTGAGACTTGGCACACCTTTCTACGGTATGTCCATAAATTTTACAATAGCGGCAATACAGTGAGGAATTCACATTACATGTACTAGTACTCACTTTAGCAGGACTAGACCAAGAGGGTTTACCAGGAGGTGTGTCGGATGGCACTCGGTGAATGAGGCTGTATGTGTCGGCCAACTGAGCACATTTAGTAAGGTTGGTCTCTTCCTTGTCTGAAAGGTAGAGACGTATAGGAGTAGGAACACGATGAAGGAATTCTTCCCTCAGGATGAGGTTGAGGAGATCTGCAAAGGTGGTGACTTGGGCTGATTCCAGCCACTTCATTTGATATCTTTTCTTAATTTGAGCGACCTCTAGGTAAGTAGTAGCACTACCTGTCAAATGAGATCTGAAAAGTATAGACCACTGATCCTGAGGCCAGCTGAGTTGATTAGCTAGAGCCTCAAACGAAGTAAAGAATGTATCTACCTCAGTCTCTACGAAAGGTGGCATTAACTTAATGGCTTGAGAAACACTGAAATGTACCGGGAGTTTAGCTTCAGCTTCCTGGCGTTGAGTGATGTGGATGGTTTCAAGGTCAAGCTCTTAACGGCAGAGCTCTAATTTCTCTTGGTCACGTGTATGGCCCAATGCAGCTTGTTTTTCGGCAGCTTGGAGTTGAAGTTCGGCTTGTTCCCTATCATGTTCACGTTGGAGTTCAAGTTCTCGTTCTCTTACCTGAAGAGCTTCCCTCTGAAGGGGCAGCTTCACGTTCTTTTACCTGAAGAGCTTGCTTCTGACGTTCACTTTCTATGTTAGTGAGCTGTATTTTCAACTTCATGGCACTCTTATCTGCAATTAGATGTTGCTCATGAGCCATCGATGTGATTCGATCATTGTCTATTAAAAAATCGAGGATTAGATTATGGAGATCAGTTTTAGTGGCTCCATGAGGAGGAGTAATATGGTACTCGTTTACTAGAGTAAGCAGTTCTGCCTTGGTGGCACGGACTAGTGTGCCCACTTCTTCATCTGGGTTATGTCTGAATGCGGCAAGGCGAAACATGGTGAATGAATTAGGGACAAGTAATATGCAGAGAATTACCTTCAATATGTGAACCAATATATGATGTGTTAGATTGACAGGATGACGTGGCAACTTGAAACTATCCTGTGTTAAATTAATAATAAGTCAAGGTTACAAGAATTGAGTAATTAACCACGGTGATGAGCTGAGTTTATTGCGAAATTCCCCCTGTACACATGAAGTCAAGTGTTACCCCAAAATTTTTTTTTCTTTGTAAAAGGATAAATTCCCTTCCCTGAACATGTCTATGTAAAAAATAAATACAGTACCACTTACTTTGGCTGTGGGGACGTGGACAAGGTGCGCTGTAATGTCATCAGGGGCTGGTCGCCCGTGTGTGAAGCTCCAGACACGGTCGTGCGGGCCATTCAAGCACCGGGAGTTGCCACAAATATATTTCAATTATTTGTTCTATGTATTTCCAATGCAGTTTTATTTTTTTTATCGTATATGATGCATATTTGTGTCCTTTACAATATGTATACAGTAGAATGTTCATAATGTTCCATGGCACTGTGATACATATGTCGGTGTCCACCATAAATGTTTATTGTCGCAATATTACTTGTTAAAAAATTCACTAAAATTACAATATGTACAGTTTCACACTATTTACACAGTAACACACTGTATTACACAGGAATCATTTTAGAAAGAGGCCAAACCCCCAAACACATCAGCGATACAAAGATGTAAGAAACTATACGTTAATAAGGAGAGAGGCAGAAAGGAACTTTGAGAATGGTATAGCAGACAAATGTAAATCAGATCCAGGCCTTGTCTATAAATTCATTAAAAGAAAGCTGCAGGTAAAGGATAATATTCAGAAGTTGAAAATTGGAGACATACACAGAAAATGAAAAGGAAATGTGTGAAACATTAAACGAAAGTTTCAAAGTGTGTTTGTACAAAATGAAATCTTCAGAGAACCAGACAAAATAAGAATTCCAGAGAACAGCATAGAACACATAGAGGTGTCTAGAGACGAAGTGAAACAAATGCTCCTGGAGCTAAGTAAGAACAAAGCAGTTTTCCTAGATTGAGTTTCACCATGGGTTCTGAGAGAATGTGCACCTGAGCTCAGCATTCCACCTGATTTTTCAGACATCGCTATGTACAGGAATCATAACAGATGTGTAGAAAAAGGCTAACATAGTTCCAGTCTACAAAAGTGGCAGCAGGGAAGACCCCCTCAATTATAGACCTGTATCATTGACAAGTGTAATAGTCAAAATATTGGGAAAAAAATAATAAAAACTAAATGGGTAGAACACCTGGAGGGAAGTGATATAATATCTGACAGACAGTATGGTTTTCGATCTGGAAGATCCTGTGTATTGAATTTACTCAGTTTCTATGATCGAGCCACAGAGATTTTACAGGAAAGAGATGGTTTGGTTAACTGCATCTATCTGGACCTAAAAAAGTCTTTTGACAGAGTTCCACATAAGAGGTTGTTCTGGAAACTGGAAAATATTGGAAGGGTGACGTGTCTAACATGGATGAAAAGTTTTCTGACCGATAGAAAAATGAGGGCAGTAATCAGAGGCAATGTATCGGACTGGAGAAATGTTACAAGTGGAGTACCACAGGGTTCAGTTCTTGCACTGGTGATGTTCATTGTCTACATAAATGATCTACCAGATGAAATACGGAATTATATGAACATGTTTGCTGATGATGCTAAGATAATAGGAAGGATAAGAAACTTAGATGATTGTCATGCCCTTCATGAAGACCTGGACAAAATAAGTATATGGAGCACCACTTGGCAAATGGAATTTAATGTGAATAAATGCCATGTTATGGAATGTGGAATAGGAGAACATAGACCCCACACAACCTATATATTATGTGAGAAATCTTTAAAGAATTCTGATAAAGAAAGAGATTTAGGGGTGGTTCTAGATAGAAAACTATCACCTGAGGACCACATAAAGAACGTTGTGCAATGAGCCTATGCTACACTTTCTAACTGCAGAATTGCTTTTATATACATGGATGGCAAAATACTAAAGAAATTGTTCACACCTTTCGTTAGGCCAAAGCTAGAATATGCACCAGTTGTGTGGTGCCCATATTTTAATAAGCATATCGACAAACTGGAAAAGGTGCAAAGACATGCAACTAAGTGGCTCTCAGAACTGAAGGGCAAGAGCTATGAGGAGAGGTTAGAGGCATTAAATATGCCAAAACTAGAAGATAGAAGAAAAAGAGGTGATATGATCACTACGTACAAAATAGTAACAGGAATTGATAAAATTGATAGGGAAGATTTCCTGAGATCTGGAACTTCAAGAACAAGAGGTCATAGATTTAAACTAACTAAACAAAGATGCCGAAGAAATATAAGAAAATTCACTTTCGCAAACAGTGGTAGACTGTTGGAACAAGTTAAGTGAGAAGGTGGTGGAGGTCAAAACTGTCAGTAGTTTCAAAGTGTTATATAACAAAGAGTGCTGGGTAGATGGGACACCACGACCGTAGCTCTCATCCTGTAACTACACTTAGGTAAAAAAACTTAGGTAATTACTCAGTACTTCGGAAGTGAGTAATAATCAATGAAGTAGTCCATGGTACACAGCGCGGCTTCGCTCTCATTGCCTCAGGTGCAAATAGATTTTCGCTTACTGTTTCTTCGTCCGTATGCTTGCAAATAACGCACTCACGTACACCCTTGGCTTTAGTACTTATAGGTGGTATGTAGCCAAGCTTGTAAACAATAAGGTAGTAATGAAAATATTATAGGAAAAGATCAATTTGTAAGGTAGTTTTGAAAAGATCGTTTGTAAGTCCCACACAGAGATTCAGCCACCTTCGAAGAGTGTCTATCAATCTAAAAGAGATTCAGGCAGCCTCAAAGAGTGTCAGTCAATCTGGAAGAGAATTGGCTATTCTTAAAATATCTATGGAACACACCACCATGGAAGCCGCTAACACTGTTCATCTATGCTACTGTGTCAGATGCATCATCATTGAACGCAGAAAACGATTCATCTATGTATCATCTATATAAATTGGAGATGGTATAGGTGGCAAGGGGGGAGCTCAGAGCTACAACTGGATACCCTCACTGTATTGTCCTCATAGGTGCTGAATCACTTGCATCCAACCTTTGTGTTAGGCCCTTCTTGCCTTAGCTTCACCAATATTATGACCCTTATGTTCTTCAAACAATAAGGTTAGATTTCACCGCAGAGCGCTATCTTTCAACACCGCGTCTGGCAGGTGTTTGGAGCCAGAGGTGCGTTGCCACCCATGGTTGATCACTCATACTAACCCAGCCAGCAGCCCTAGGGCATTCTGGATTTTTTTCCAAGATGGCGCTCTCACTGGAGGTTCTAAGAGTCCATTTCGTACACAATCAACTGTGCACACTTTTAAATGGGTACGAAAAAATAAAAAAGAGTTTTCTCGGTTGGCGCAGTTTCCCACCATCCTAGTTTTCTCGGTTGGTGCAGTCCAGTGGTTAAATGAGTAAATTATATCAAAAGTGAAACGAAGTGTTTCTAGGAAGTAGGGATTTCTATACCCAGTACTCTATAAATGACTAAGATAATGGCAATAGGGTCGTACTTGAATGGTGAAAACAAAATGTTCGAGGTAGTACAAAGGATGTAGGGATTTCTTACCCGGTACTCTATAAATGACGAGGATAAGGGAAAGAGTGTCATACTTACTAATAATATTATACTTACAGAGTTGTTTTCTTTGTGCTCTGGAAAAGAATGGTAAGCTCCTACTTGGGTAAATCCATGATCTCTGACTGAAGTGTAGGGGGTGGCGGTGAGTGTCAATACGATGAGAACTGCTGTATGGGTTTCTAATCATACAACGAAGTCCAGATGCGAGAGGAACTATTGTTCAGTACTTCCTCCTAAGGTTAGGAATGCAAGATGAGGTGTAATAGCCCGGAGACAGACCAAAGTACCAGAGTACCGGAGGGGTGATCTGCCTGAGTGAGAACCTCTCTCTGTAGGTAAGAGATAAGGAAGAAATCACAGGATATAGCAAAGATTTTAGACAAACCAATTATGAGTATGAATTTTGGCCACAAAACACCCACATAATCGAAGTCCATCCAACGTCTAAATTGGCGACACCGGGAATGTATACAGTATTAGGCACCAAAAACACTCAATAGGAGTTTTCTGAAAAAACAATGTGTAAAAATATAAAGCCAAGTACCACTAACAACACTTTAAGTATAAGATCTAGGAGCATTACCTTAGCAAGACTATAATGCCAGGCCCCCTTTTTTCTGGGGGGAGCCCCGTCGGCTCCCCGGAGCTATCCCAGGCTGATATGCTAATTTCAGACTTTGGCATCAGTCATGTGTATGGAGTTCTTAGGCCTACCGGAGACCACGGCCAGAACCGGGCCCCCTCAGAGAGGCACGGGGAGCAATGGCCTATAGAAGCCCCCGTGTGGTTGGAAGCATTCTATGTCTGCCATCGACCGGGACAGGCACCCAGAAAGGTAAGCGCCCCAAAACAAACCCCTATTCTGGTTAAAATTGCTACCAAAATCCGAACTAGTGGATAGAACTCCCAAACAGAAAAACAAGCAAACTAGTGTGACGTCACACGTCACCGCGCCGCTGTCTGCGCAGCTCCCCCCTCCCCGGGAGGGGGAAGGTGGAGCCCCAGACCTCCCACGCCGGCTATCCACCCATCAGTTCTTCGGCTGATGCTATAGGCACCGGTTATGTGCTCCGGCTCCAGTGGTTGTTTCAGCACTGCACCTAGAGTGTGGTGTCTGTTTTCTAGGTGGTGCGCGAGCCGGGAGTGATTCTCCAGTACTCGGGCTGCATGCGCCTAGGGTTCCCTTCCCTAGGTGCCCTGTAAGTACTGCCCTTGGGACTTGGGGCCACCTTCCACAAGTTCCTTGGGGTCTGCCCCTGCTAGGCCGTTTACTGCTTGGTTTTCGGCCGCTCTTTGTGTGCTCGGGTGTTCTGTCTCCCTTGTTCGCCTTAGAGTAAGGGGCAGTTTTTGCACTGGTGGGGCGCAGGGTACTGTGCAGCTTGTCTTTTCCCAATCATAGCGGCCGGCTCTGTTCCGCTTGGGTACGCTGTCCTCTTGCGGGGTTTTCTTTTTCTTTTTGTTTATCTACCTGGTGGGGGGGTCTGCCTTCGTTCTTGCCCCTGGTGTCCCTTGTGTTCTGAGTTTTCTGGTGGTACCCCCTGCTAGGTCCCCGTGAGTGTACACGTCCCGGGGGTTCAGCTCTTAGAAAGTTGTTTGGTAGTTTTGGGTGCCGGTTAGCAGTACCCTGCCTGGGATTACCTGAGCGCGAGTCCTCTTATAGTAAACGCTCGGGACCCTGGGAAACCCCTGGGGGCGCGTGGGTCCGATGGATGTGACCCCAGAGCCCCCCCCTCGCTTCCAGCGAGTTTGAGGGTTGCTCACCCCTTGTCTCTGGGTGACTCTCTGTTTTGCCTCCGTCTGCTGCCTGTGGGGTCGGTGACACCTTCGACCCGGAGCCCTGCGAGTTTGTTGCTCGTTATGGCTCGGTTACCCAGTTGTGCTCAGCTGGTGCGGGCAGCAGAGGCGTTGCACTTGAGCCTTGGTGGTGGCAACGCTCTCGTGGTAACTCCCCGGGAGCCCCGGGGCTGCCCCGTTTTGGTTCTTGTTTTTCCCCTGGATTCCCCTTCCTGCCTGCATCCGGTTCCTTACCGTCTGTAGGTTCAGGGCGGGGTTTGGTGGTGTTGAGACTCGGGCAGTCTCGGGGAAATCCCCTTCCGGGGTAGTGACGGGGGCATTCGAGCCTGTTCCTCCAGCCGTGTTGTAAGAGTCTGCCAGTGGGCTCCCTTCCTTAGTGTTTTCACGGCTGTCCCGGTTTTCTGGTACGGCCGGGGCTTTAGGGGGACGGCTCGGCCCCGGGGCCTGTTGTGTGGGTTCCCGGGGCTGCGGAGGGGCTGACTTGGGGGGCCTTGGCCCCATAGGACCCCGTGGGGGTTTTTATCCCCCTCTCGGCGGGGCTTGTGGTTACGCGGAGTGGGGTTTTCCTCTCCACTCGCCGTACGTGCTGTTGGGCGTCGGCCCCTCCCCGGGCTCGGTTCCTTGGCCTTTGAGTCGGTTGGTTCCGTCCTGTGGGTGGATGTTTCCCCCCACCCCTTTTTTTGGGGGGACGGTGTTTTCGTCATGTTTCCCCGTTTTGGGGGTTCTACATGACTACTGGTCTCGGGTGCGCATGCGCCTTTGTGTGCCTTCGGGACTGGTTTTGGCTTCCGTGTTCTCGAGGGTTCGGGAAGGTTTTTCCTCCTTCCCGCGTTATTGGAACGTCTGTCGGCTCCTCGTCCTTGTTGGCGAGTTTGGGCTACTTGTAGCCCTGTTGGGCTCCTTGTGGTCCTGTTGTGCTCCTTGTAGCCCTGTTGGGCTACTTTTGGCCCGTTTGGGCTCTTTCTGGCCCTGTGGGCTACTTGTGGCCCTGTTGGGCTACTTGTGGCCCTGTTGGGCTACTTGTGGCCCTGTTGGGCTACTTGTGGCCCTGTTGGGCTACTTGTGGCCCTGTTGGGCTACTTGTGGCCTGTTGGGCTACTTGTGGCCCGGTTGCGTGCCTTTTTTGGGCTCTGTCTTCGCTTCTTTGGCCGGTTTTCTTGTTCCTGCTCACTCTTTTGGCTACTTTTCTTGTGCAGTAGTCTTGGTTGCCGCCTTCCCGCAGGGTAGGTTGCGCGTTTTCGGCCGGCATGTCATGCGCGTGCGCCGCGGAGTTTGTTTTGGTCTGGGCGGTGTGTAGTGCCGGTGTTCGTCGTCTTTTTGCTCCAGTGCTTCGCCTTTCGCTCTTCTCCCTTGCCGCGGTATGTGCCCCTTTTCGCTCCGGGGGTGTCCTGGGTTCCAGTTGTGGGGAGGCCGCCGAGGTTTCCCCTGTGTCATGGGTGTGGGCCGCCTTCTTCGCCTCTTCCTTGCTCTCCTGCAGGTCCGGCTCTGGCTTCTTCACCTGGCGGTGCTCCCAGGTTCTTCTGGGCTCGGTTGAGTCGTGTCACTTCGAGCCACCGTTTGCCAGGTGAGTTTCTGCGGTCTGGCGTCTTTTGGCAGGGCGCTGGATGTGGTGTTATATGCCTGTCTTTCTTTAGGTCTCTTTTTGTACGACTGAGACCGTTCGCACACCAGTGTCGGTCCCCTTTTTTCACCCCTTCCTGTCCCACTCTTGTGCATGTCCATCCCATGCTAGGGTCATTCAGGGGTCCCACCTTTGTTAGTGTTATGTGGTGTGGGGGTTTGTGGTGTTGGTTCTGTACTCGCCTGGTAGGGCTTCTGGCTGTGCTTGCAAGGTTTATGCGCTCTGGCTTTTGGGTCCCGCCTATCTGGTAGAACTTGCGGGATAGTACCAGTGGAGTGCAGTGGTGCCATAGGCACACTCGGGGAACACTGTATATCCATCAGAGGTCTGCAGTTGTTACACGACCTCCTTGCGAGCATACGCCTTCTCGCTGGTACCTTATCTTGAGGTTAACTTGAGGTGCTTCCGGGGCTTAGCGTCCCCGCGGCCCGGTCATCGACCAGGCCTCCTGGACTGGTCATGCTGGCTGTTGGACATGGCTGCTTGCTGCCCGACGTATGAGTCACAGCCTGGTTGATCGGGTATCCTTGGAGGTGCTGATCCGGTTCTCTCTTGCACCAACCCGTCACCGCATCTTTATTACGTCAATATTGACTTCTTCGTTCCGTGCATAGGTGCCATACTAAACATAATGGTTTCCCTTAAAAAACTTCGTGGAAAACACCGACCTTACCTGACCTACTTAGTAGGTTACAATAAGCATCTTATGGTTTCGTAATTACAATTGTTACTTAACCTATTATCGGTATGCCACTGAACTCTGTGAGGGGATTGCAAGTTATGCCCCTATGGTACGGTCTGTGGACTTTCGGGGCACACTAGCTTGCCTTCGACTTAGTTATGGCCCATCCTGGTTGTGGGGAGTCTGTGGGCCTGCAGGCCGCCCCATGCGTCTTCCTGGTGGGCCTCCCTTTGGCCGGTCTAGCCTGGCCTCGGGCCGGGCTTGGGGTGTACATGAGCTCCCGGTTCCCCATCCAGCCGGTTTTGAGCGGGGTTTCTCCGCCGTCGGTCGCCTGGTAGGCGGGTTCCTGGGCCTGCTGGGTTCTGTCGTGTCTCAGTGGGCCCTGTCTGGGGTCTATCTGCTCCGTTCTCTGCCTTTGCCGGAGCGAGTTGCTCTTTACCTGTGGCATGTTGCGGTGGTGTATACTCCCCTAGTTGTGCTTGCGGGGGTTGAGCTCTGGCTCTTTGGTCCCGCCTCTCAAACGTCAATCTTATAACAGGTGTACGGTTTCCTGAGCCTATTGGGCTCTTATCGTATCTACACTTGAAACTGTGTTTGGAGTCAGCCTCCACCACATCGCTTCCTAATGCATTCCATTTGTCAACCACTCTGACACTAAAGTTCTTTCTACTGTCTCTGTGGCTCATTTGGGCATTCGGTTTCCACCTGCGTCCCCTAGGGCGTGTGCCCCTTGTGTTAAACAGCCTGTCTTTATCCACCAGGTTGTATGTTGCTACTACTGCGCGTGTGCATTAGTACCGTGTTTCGCAGTGGCGTGTCCTTACTCCTGGGTTTTTTATGCTTCTGCTCTTTCGTCCTGCCTCACCCCAGTCGTTTTCCTGGCATCC
>WNGS01135237.1:21188913-21211172 GCA_020271785.1 Procambarus virginalis
TGAGTGAAGGTGATGCTCTGTGCTACTGGAGACAAAGTCATCGTGGAGTTGGCACTGGGTGAACTGTGGCCGTGTAGTGATTGATTGATAAAGATTAAGCCACCCAAAAGGTGGCACGGCATGAATAGCCGTAGTGGTGGCTCTTTTGAGCCATTACCAGTATCAAGAGCTGATACTGGAGATCTGTGGAGGTGCGCTGCACCCTCCCCGTGTAGTGTTGTTGTTTCAGATTTAGCTACTCAGAACGAAGAGTCCATGTAGCACGGGCTATGGTGAGCCCGTAGATGAGTTTGTTATACCCGATAACCTTGTTTCTGTGATCCGTGTAGTGGCTGGTGGCTCTTATATATACACGGGTGAGGCCGTGTAGATGGCGCTAGTGTGCAGATAATTGGAAGCCGGCAGACAAACAATCTCAGATACTTCATACTCAGACCATAAGCTCATTGAAGTGCGAACTAGCATAAATACGGTAGTAGATCTAAGAGACCCAACAAGCGAGAAGGAATATTCAATCAATTCAATTTCAACAATAAGAGGATTGACTGGAAAAAATAAATGTAGACCTTTCAACCATTCAATGGGAGACGGTCTTAAGCGACAAAACTCCCACACAGGGAATAGCTCAACTGACAGCTGAAGCTTACAAGGTCTGCTTGAAGCACGTGCCGGTGAGGAGGGGCAGAAAGAGGAACACTCTAGAAAGAGAACGCAGACGACTGTACAGGAGAAGGAAAAAATAACGGAAATGCTTCGGCAGACACAACTATCACAAGCAAGGAAAATAAGCCTAAGCAGGGAGATCGAAGAAATCGAACAAACGTTGAAGCGATCATATGAGTCTGAGGAAATGGAATTGGAACAGAGAGCTATACAAGAGATAAGGAAAAATCCGAAATATTTTTCACATACGCTAAATCAAAATCCAAAACCTCGACCAGTATTGGACCGTTAATTACAAATGAAGGTACGTACACAGAGGACAACAAAGAGATTAGTGAAATTCTAAGAAGCCAGTATGAGGCTATGTTTAGCACACCAATTAACAACATGAAAGTTGATGACCCAGACAGCTTCTTTATGAATGACATTCAAGCTGCAGATAATATAACGGATATTACCACAACTCGGAAGACTTTGAAAGAGAAATTGACAATATGCCCATGCACTCAGCCCCTGGGCCTGACTCATGGAATTCAATATTCATAAAGAAATGTAAAGTACCAGTAGCGAGAGCACTCAGCGTAATATGGAGAAAGAGCCTGGATACAGGGGAGATACCAGCAGCACTTAAATCTGCAGATATAGCTCCGTTGCACAAGGGGGGGAGTAAAGCCTTGGCAAAAAATTATAGGCCAGTTGCACTAACATCACACATAATAAAAGTGTTTGAAAGAGTGATTAGGAATCAAATTTCTAGTTTTATGGAAAACAATGAATTGCACAATCCAGGACAACATGGATTTAGAGCGGGAAGATCCTGTCTGTCACAGTTACTCAACCACTATGACAAAATCACAGAAGCCCTAGAAGAAAAGCAAAATGCAGATGTTGTATACACAGACTTTGCAAAGGCTTTCGACAAATGTGACCATGGGTGATAGCTCACAAAATGAGGTCAATGGGAATAACTGGAAAAGTAGGACGCTGGATACTCAATTTCCTGTCGAACAGAACACAAAGAGTAACAGTCAATCAGATAAAATCGAGTCCAAGCGATGTTAAAAGCTCTGTACCTCAAGGTACAGTCCTTGCACCGCTACTGTTCCTTATTCTCATATCTGATATAGACAAAAATACACGTCACAGCTTCGTGTCATCCTTCGCAGATGACACAAAAATCAGCATGAAAATTACCTCTGCTGAAGACATTGAAAAACTACAAACAGATGTCAACAAAGTTTTCGATTGGGCAGCAGAAAATAATATGATGTTTAACAGTGATAAATTTCAGGTACTCAGGTACGGCAAAAATGAGGATCTGAAACATAATACAGGGTACAAAACACAATCAATCTTCCCATAGTAGAAAAACAGCATGTCAAGGATTTGGGAATAATGATGTCCGACGATCTAACGTTTAGGGAGCATAACCAAGCAAATATCGCATCAGCCAGAAAAATGATCGGATGGATTACGAGAACTTTCAAATCCAGGGATCCCATCACAATGGTTGTACTCTTCAAGTCACTTGTGTTGTCCCGTCTCGAATACTGCTCAGTACTCACTTCCCCCTTCAGAGCAGGAGAGATTGCTGAAATAGAGGGAATACAGAGAACATATACGGCACGCATAGACGAGATAAAACACCTAAATTATTGGGATCGTCTCAAAGCTCTCCAAATGTACTCTCTAGAAAGGAGACGAGAGAGATACCAAATAATATACACGTGGAAAATACTGGAGGGCCAGGTCCCAAATCTACACAGTAAAATAACAACGTACTGGAGTGAACGATATGGAAGAAAATGCAAGATTGAACCAGTGAAGAGCAGAGGTGCCATAGGCACAATCAGAGAGCACTGTATAAACATCAGAGGTCCGCGGTTGTTCAACGTCCTCCCAGCGACTATAAGAAATATTGCCGGAACAACCGTGGACATCTTCAAGAGAAAACTGGACTGTTTCCTAAGAGAAGTCCCGGATCAGCCGGGCTGTGGTGGGTATGTGGCTCTGCGGGCCGCTCCAAGCAACAGCCTGGTGGATCAAACTCTCACAAGTCGAGCCTGGCCTCGGGCCGGGCTTGGGGAGTAGAAGAACTCCCAGAACCCCATCAACCAGGTATCAACCAACCAGACGCAAACGAGCAATGTGCTTGTTGACCAGCGTGTGGGGGTGACTCCCAGACGCCAGGTGCGCTGGTATGACGAGTACTGGAGGAGGTAGGGTGGTAGAGGCTCCTGTCTAGACACGGCTCCTGAGAACATGTTGTGTTATTGTTGAATAGGCGATGAAGGAATAGGCCCAATCTCCTTCCCTAAGGAGATTCTTGTGACAATGTCTTTTGTATTCAGAGACTGCACCATGAAGTTTTACTCTTGCTTCTCTGTTTATGAGACAGTTTTTGGTCGAGGAAAGCAGGTTGCCTTTGACCTCTTTGTCGATGAGGCAGCAGAGAATTAGCTGGGGCGCTAGCCAGTTCAAAGGCTTTCTCAAGGTCGAGGAATATCAGCATTCCTGGTTTGTCATTCAAGTGGGCAAACAGTGTGTAATACTGTGCCAAACACTGTGCCAACCCCTCTTCTATAAGCATACATATCCTGGTGCAGTTTAGGCATTTTCCACTCAAGTCTGTTGGGTGCAAATCTGTCAGCCGTTTTGGCTGCACAGCTTTGGAGAGAGGTGGGCCTTTGATTATTTGGATCTTTGGGTTTTGGGATCGGCATTATGTCTGCCCAATTCCAAGCTGTAGATCTAGTTTGAGAAGTCCAGGCTAAATTAATTAACCTAAGGTATGTAGCGTCTCCCTCTGAGCCGAGGTTTCTAATAATTTTATAGGTTATTTTGTCGTCTCCAGGGGATGTATCTTTGGAGTTTTTCTTAGCTCATCCAGTGTGAAAGGGGTATTACTGTCAGAGACTTCTGCACATGTTGTAAGGATTCTGTGCCACCTTTCTTCCTCTAATCCTGTCTGCGTTGCTAGTACATCTGGTGGAAGCTGATTACTGGCTGCTCCTTCTGCAAATTTGGTTGCCAGTACTTTGGCTTCCTGTTGAGGATGCTTGGGGTGTGGGGCTTTAGGTGTTTTTTTCCTTTGGCCCTGTGGATTTGCTGCCACATCTCTCCGAGAGAGGTGTGTTCATTCAGATGTGAACACCATTCCAGCCACATTTGTTCTTTGATTATTCTAGTCTCTTGATGCTCATGTTCCTTGACCTCACAAAGTAAGGTCCTGTTGCGGTCACTTGGCTGTTTTTTGTATAGCTTCCTTGTGCTGTTGAGTTTAGGATTGAATTCTTTGACACGTTCGCAATAGTACCAGTGATCTTTGTGTTGTCTGGTGGATTGTTTTTTTTCAGTGGAATTGAGTGGTTGGCTGCACTTTGAATTGTTTTGACAAAATCTTATTCTGCATGATTAATGTCTTCTGGAAAAAACATAGTTTCTATGCCACTCTGAGATGAAGCTTTGAAAGTGGTCCCATTTTCCTAAAGCAAATTTGGGTTGATCCAACATTAGATCAATTTGGACCCCATGGTGGTCGCTTGTGAGTGTGGGCTCAACTGACCATGTTGCTGCATGTCTCAGGGAGGCTGAAATGAAGATAAGGTCTAATCTACCTCCTTAAATGTGGGTGGGTTCATTCTTGTTTAGGATTTGGATTTTTGGTAGCTGGTCTAGTAGATGTGCTATGTGAGTGCCGGCCTCATTTGTTGTGTTCGAGCCCAGTGGCAAACGATGATCTCTTCTTGAGATTATTCAATGATGGGCATTGAAATCACCACAAATTATTGTTTGAGGTAGTCGCGTGTCCAACTAACACTGACAGATCCATTTCAGCACGTGGAGACCTGTAAACATTAAACAGTTCAAGTTTGTCGTGTCTTAGCTTAATAAATACTTACATCACCTCTGTCCCTGGCCCACAATCGAGTGGGTTGGTTTTGGGGCTTGGAGATCAGGTCACCTTTCACATAGATGGCACATCTCCTGAATTGCCCGTTGACTCATGGAAGGAAGAAGCCTCGATAGCCTGAGATTTTAGGTTTTAATCCGTCTCGTAGCAAGCTCTCCTGTAGTATCAGGATATTTATGCTTTTGGTTGCTGCTATGCATGGCAAGTGTTGCAATTTTGTGCACAGCCCTTTCGCATTCCATTGCAGGATCTTTAGTCCTCTAGGTTGTTGGAAGTTGCTGATATTATCGTAGCATCCATGGAGTCAGATGAACTCGCCATGGAAGTTGAAATTGGAGGTGAGGATCTTGTACTTGAAACTAACTCATCAAGGTCGCTTTCAGAAGTACTGGACTCTACCTGTTTTTAATGAGTGTTTCCTGCCCTGCGTTCTTGAAGGTGAGGATACTGCTTACACACAGAAATCACAATTGTGTTATGCATCAAATGAACAAATCCACAAATCCTGACTCCTAACTTGTGTAAGGAATCGTTGAGGACCCTGTATACTACTTATGTAAGACCAATCCTGGAGTATGCAGCTCCAGCCTGGAGTCCATACCTAGTTAAACACAAAACAAAGTTAGAGAAGATTCAGCGGTATGCCACCAGGCTCGTCCCGGAACTGAGAGGAATGAGCTACGAGGAAAGGCTAAAGGAGCTGAACCTCACATCCCTGGAAAACAGAAGAGTAAGGGGAGACATGATAACCACCTACAAAATTCTCAGGGGAATTGACAGGGTGGACAAAGACACACTCTTTAGCACGGGTGGGACACAAACAAGGGGACACAGGTGGAAACTTAGTACCCAGATGAGCCACAGAGACGTTAGAAAGAACTTTTTCAGTGTCAGAGTAGTTAATAAATGGAATGCACTAGGAAGTGATGTGGTGGAGACTGACTCCATACACAGTTTCAAATGTAGATGTGATAGAGCCCAGTAGGCTCAAGAATCTGTACACCAGTTGATTGACAGTTGAGAGGCGGGACCAAAGAGCCAAAGCTCAACCCCCGCAAGCACAATTAGGTGAGTACAAGGGCCGTGACGAGGATTCGAACCTGCGTCCGAGAGCATGCCAGACGCTGCCTTAATCGACTGAGCTACGACATGGTAAAAGGAGTTGAAACCGAAGTTCTACTGAACTTATTGGATCCTGCAGCCTCTCCGAGGCACCGAGGTTTGTGCCTCGGAGAGGTTGCAGGATCCAATTCACGTATCTTTTTGCACTCCATCACATAGTGACGGAGGGTGTGCGAATAATTTTGTTGACACAGTTTACATTTGGTCAGGTCTACATCGGCAGATAATGAGAATTCCCAGAGATACTTGTAACCGAGTCTAAGCCGAGCAGTAGTAACATCTAGAAGTCTGCTGATTTTTTTGGATGAACTATAGATGTGTGGCTCCTCTTGCATGATAGTATGATGATAGATGGAATTACTGGTGTCGATTTCACTTTGCTTCAGATCTACAAGATCTTGTTGAAGTTCTCGATGTACTCTCAGACTGCTCATTGACAATCCAAGGTTACACTCAACGTCTCCTTTAAAGGCAGATGCATTCTATCATGCATTCTGAGGCCAACATGAGATGGAGACTACATGAAATGGACTCTGTTACCATCTTTAATAATTTTGTTGTATTTGTGTCTAGCTTCGGACACGAGCATGTTACAGTTATGTCTTAAAGAGTTGAGAGCATTTAAGGATGATAAGGAGTCACTTACAATTAATGTATCAAGTTTGGAGACTTGTACACATTTCAGTGCAAGGAGCAAGGCAAATAGTTCAGTCTGAAGGGTAGAGGCCTAGTTGTTTATACGGACTCCCCACTCAAAGTACAAGCCATCGCCCATTGTCAGGACAACTGTACTTCCAGCTGCACCCGTGGTGCGGTGTAGGGAACCATCAGTGTATATGATTTGAGAGAGAGAATGCTCTGTGGACACAGCATCAATATGGCTTAAGGCGTTGAGCTTTGCCTCAAGACGAAGCTCGGGCTTATCTCTAATTTGCTTCTTGGGTGGAAAGGGAGGGATTAAAACTGGAAAGGGTGTAACCTCCCACGGTGCAGGAAAGTGCCGTTGTTGTTTCTCTTGGTACAAATTATGAACCTGATACATTCTGAGTTGAGTTCCAGTTTTAGTTATCCATTTGGAACAATGCTGATCTTCAATAAAGAAATTCTGGAGGGCTTCTGTGCAAGGGTAAGGATGAGTTAGCCTAAGCATTTTTATACCAATTTGACGATTAATTTCAGTAACACGATCAACAACGCTCAGAATATTAAGTTCCTTTCTTATATTAAGTATCTTTGTAGTACGAGGGCACCCAAGGATTATCCTCAAGGCTTCGTTCTGCAATTTTTCAAGCCCTCCAAGCTTTCTTTCAGGCATCAAAACAAACAGAGGTGCAGCATAATCCACTAAAGATCTGATGTATGCAAGGTACATCATTTTGACAATTCTGACATTGGCACCATAGCCTGAGTGATAACCTGCAACAGCCTTGAGAGCTCTGAACCTCTCTTTATACTGACGACAAGGTCTAAATACAACAGGACCATACAGTGGCACCCCAATGCCAAGGTATTTTAATCTGTTTACATAGTCAAGCTGGGAGCCATCATACAGTTGCATCTTGCGAACAGCTCCTCGATCCCTGCCTGGATGGGCACCGATTTAGTATCTTTGTTTTCTCTGATGAGATGACTAAACCTAGGCCCTGACATGAGTCTAGTACAGAGTTAAGAGTGTTCTGCGTTTTAGCATGCCTAGTGGTGTGTATCATCATATCATCAGCATAGCTAATGATGTGGACGTTGGGTTTGCTGGGTACAGAGTTTAACAGCGTGTTTATCAAGATATTAAATAATGTTGGATTGAGGACACCTCCCTGTGGGGTACCTAGTTCGAAGTCTCTTGTTACACTCCTATGCCCCTGGAAAAACACAGATGACTTCCTGTTGGATAAGTAACCCCTGATCCAACAGTTTTAGTTTAGTTCATTTATTATGCACCCCATATCCATCTTGTGGGCGGTAGTGGAAAGGGTTACAGAGGCAAAGAAGCCGACCACCAATATTCATTCTCGCAAGTTCACTCAAGATAACATGTCAGTTTGCAATATCAAAGGCAGACGAGATCTAGGAAGGTGGTATATGACTATTCAGTGCAGGGTAAGAAAGGTGGTGATGCAATGATGCACACTCCTTCCATGCATGAAGCCATATATCTGAGGGGGATAGCATAGTTCTTATTCTATAGAGGAGACGGTTTAGGACCATTCTTTCGAATGTTTTGCAAATGCAGCTAGTAAGGGAAATTGGGCGGAACGCATTATCTTGATTTGGCTTGGGAATTGGAATGATTATACTGTTGGTTCAAGAGATAGGAAGTTCCCCAGTAATGTAGCTGATATTATACATCTCAAGAAGGGGATTTCCTGGTATTAGAGGAAGCAAACGCAATATGTCATAAGTGATACCATTCTCACCGGGGATGTGGCTTTACCTTTGTTTAGGGCCGAAAACAACTCAAACTCAGTAAATGGCACGTTGCATTCATTTTCCTTGTGGAGCAATCACTAAGTTGTGAGTAAATGTAAGAGATTTAAGCAAATGTATTAGCCTCCCCGAGTAAAATCTTGGTACAGCACAAGAATATATTCCAATATTCCTGAGTATATTACGTAATTACAGAGCTCAAAGTACCTCATAAAACATTTGGCCTGAAATCACTGATAACAGGGCAATCACAGATATAGTGTTGGAGAGTAAGTCCCAGCTCATGTTCACATAGTTTACAGTTGGAAAGTTCACTATTGGGGAATTCATTACCAACAGCCACCTGCCATGCATTGATATCGATATCCCAGCCTTATTCTGGTAATTACAATGTCACACTGTCTAGTGGATGTTTTATGCTGCCTGTGCGTATAATTCTAGGTTCTAACCATGTCATAGCTCTACACTCGTGCTTTCTGGCCTTTGAGTGTCAGTAAATGCTTTTTTTTTATCTTCCCTAATTTTCTGAAAGTTCGGTCGAAAATATTGCGGCTTGCTGCCCACTGGATGGGGGACGGTGTGCAGGACAAACATATCAATTGTGACACTAGCTCTCCACATACGTCAGTTGCTTAATTTAGAACCTATACTTGTGGTCGATCTCTAACTCATTGTTGTGACGACTTATATTGAATTTTGTAACTAGCTCATCAAGATTGTAACTTCCTTAGCTAAATGAATTGTGTGGTTCAGTCCCTGAGCCCATTATGTGCCTCTGTAACCCTTTCCACTACCGCCCACAAGATGGGTATGGGGTGCATAATAAATGAACTAAACTAAACTTTTACAGCAGAGATTGGAATCAGTGTAGGACTTCTAGGAATGTGGGTTACTTAGAGATATGTTATGTAGAATTAACAGACCCGTTTTATTATCTGTACTTACGCTAATGAGAGCCTGTACACCAGTTGAGAGGCAGAAATAAAGAGCCGAAGCTCAACCCCCACAAGCACAACTAGGTGAGTCCAACTAGGCAAGAGCTACGAGGAGAGGTTAGAGGCATTAAATATGCCAAAACTAGAAGACAGAAGAAAAAGAGGTGATATGATCACTACATACAAAATAGTAACAGGAATTGATAAAATCGATAGGGAAGATTTCCTGAGACCTGGAACTTTAAGAACAAGAGGTCATAGATATAAACTAGCTAAACACAGATGCCGAAGAAATATAAGAAAATTCACTTTCGCAAACAGAGTGGTAGACGGTTGGAACAAGTTAGGGGAGAAGGTGGTGGAGGCCAAGACCGTCAGTAGTTTCAAAGCGTTATATGACAAAGAGTGCTGGGAAGACGGGACACCACGAGCGTAGCTCTCATCCTTTAACTACACTTAGGTAAAAACACTTAGGTAAAAAAACATAGTGACGGAGGGTGTAGGAAAACGAGCCCAATTTAAATTGATGTTACAATGGAAAATATCTCAAAACTTAGTTTTACTTGATACTGTCTATGAGAAATTTTCCAATTTATTTCCATACAAATTTAGCGCATTATGACGAGTAAAACTGGGTGAAGAGATAGAATATAGAGGAGAGGTGAGTGATGATTGAGGTGCCTGGGACCCGGGCCCAGGCCCCAGTGACCACAACAACAAGGCCAGAGATGGCAGTCTTCCCCCTGGCCAAGCTCGGCGCCCTCGTCATTAAACAAGTGGCCAAACCTCTTGCAAACATCGCCAAAACCGGGCTAAGAATAGCCACTTCTTTAGAACTTATATTTTGATGCCTCCCGCCCAGTGTAAGTAAAAATTAGCAGATCAAAGTACCATAAAAGGCAGGGCACCGGCTCTTTCTGGCGGATATAATAATTATATACAAATTATAGAAAAAAAGATTGCAGTGAGTTCATAATAAATATTTGTATTTTGTTTGTATAAGGATATCTCCAGTGAGGTGGACGGGTCCTTGGGGGGCTGTCAGAGGTGGTGGACGGGGTCCTTGGGGGCTGTCAGAGGTGGTGGACGGGGTCCTTGGGGGGCTGTCAGAGGTGGTGGACGGGGTCCTTGGGGGCTGTCAGAGGTGGTGGACGGGGTCCTTGGGGGGCTGTCAGAGGTGGTGGACGGGGTCCTTGGGGGGGCTGTCAGAGGTGGTGGACGGGGTCCTTGGGGGCTGTCAGAGGTGGTGGACGGGGTCCTTGGGGGGCTGTCAGAGGTGGTGGACGGGGTCCTTGGGGGCTGTCAGAGGTGGTGGACGGGGTCCTTGGGGGCTGTCAGAGGTGGTGGACGGGGTCCTTGGGGGCTGTCAGAGGTGGTGGACGGGGTCCTTGGGGGCTGTCAGAGGTGGTGGACGGGGTCCTTGGGGGCTGTCAGAGGTGGTGGACGGGGTCCTTGGGGGGGCTGTCAGAGGTGGTGGACGGGGTCCTTGGGGGCTGTCAGAGGTGGTGGACGGGGTCCTTGGGGGGGCTGTCAGAGGTGGTGGACGGGGTCCTTGGGGGCTGTCAGAGGTGGTGGACGGGGTCCTTGGGGGCTGTCAGAGGTGGTGGACGGGGTCCTTGGGGGGCTGTCAGAGGTGGTGGACGGGTCCTTGGGGGGCTGTCAGAGGTGGTGGACGGGGTCCTTGGGGGGCTGTCAGAGGTGGTGGACGGGGTCCTTGGGGGCTGTCAGAGGTGGTGGACGGGGTCCTTGGGGGCTGTCAGAGGTGGTGGACGGGGTCCTTGGGGGGCTGTCAGAGGTGGTGGACGGGGTCCTTGGGGGCTGTCAGAGGTGGTGGACGGGGTCCTTGGGGGGCTGTCAGAGGTGGTGGACGGGGTCCTTGGGGCTGTCAGAGGTGGTGGACGGGGTCCTTGGGGGGCTGTCAGAGGTGTTGGACGGGGTCCTTGGGGGGCTGTCAGAGGTGGTGGACGGGGTCCTTGGGGGCTGTCAGAGGTGGTGGACGGGGTCCTTGGGGGGCTGTCAGAGGTGGTGGACGGGGTCCTTGGGGGGCTGTCAGAGGTGGTGGACGGGGTCCTTGGGGGGCTGTCAGAGGTGGTGGACAGGGTCCTTGGGGGCTGTCAGAGGTGGTGGACGGGGTCCTTGGGGGCTGTCAGAGGTGGTGGACGGGGTCCTTGGGGGCTGTCAGAGGTGGTGGACAGGGTCCTTGGGGGGGCTGTCAGAGGTACTCCCTACCCTAAGGTGTTATATTTACCTGAATGTACCTGAAGACCACCAGCACTTTAGTGGTCTCGACAAGGACTGGAAGCCAGCGGCTGGTCATATAATAATAATTAGTTTTGTTAGGGACATGCAGCTTGTATGTATGGATGTGTGTATTGAAGGTGTATTCATGTTTTTATTTTGCCTGAAACTCTGTGCATATTAGTGGCTTTAGGTATTGTATGTACTAGCTCTATCTATAAATTAACATTGTTTGTAACTCATCTTCTATGTATGTACTTTTACCTGAATAAACATTTGTATTTTTTTTATGTAACTTCAGGTATTACCTGAATTAACTTGAGGGCCACTAACTCTAGTGGCCTCGGCAAGGATAGAAAGCTGGCGGCTTGTCAAAAGTTCCCCTCATTTACCCGTGACAATTTTTCCAGCCGGATTTTAAAATTTACCAGTTTTGGAAGTTACGGCTTAGGCGGGTAGGCAGTTCCATGGGTTAATACCCCCGTGGGTGAAAAAACATCTCCTATTCTCAGTCTTACATTGTGGCTTGTTGAGCTTGAAACCGTTACTCCTTGTTTGTATTACATTGGACTTTTTGAAGAAATTGTCTGGATCAACATACGGTATACAGTTTTTACAATTAAGAATAAATTTTGTAAAAATGCCTTTGTAACTTGTTATTAATTAATTAATACCTTTCCTGTTTACTCTGTGAGCTGCATGGGTTTATAGTTGGGTTTTTTCTCGACTCGCATTCAGAAATTCTGGGTTCAAACCTGGGTGAGACAGAAATGGTCGGGCTTGTTTCCTTTCACCTAATGCCACTGTTCACCTAGGAGTAAATAGGTACTCAGGGGTTAGTCAACTTTTGTGGAGTTGCATTTTGGGGAAGGTCAGTAGTTTGACCTTATGGGTACCAAGATACCAGCCTCGTGTATATACATACACCTGTACACTTCATGGGGTCTATTTCTACTCATCCCTGCTTGGTTATGTGAAACTTTACTGCACTAAATTCCATAAGTATTCATTGTTACTGTACTCATAATTTCTGTGAGGGCACCTTCCATAGCTTCCCCCAAGCTATGGTATACCTATCATTTAATATATCAAGACTGGTATACCTGTCAGACTTTTAGTACCACACTAGACTAACAATTCATGAGTGCATACCAGAGACCAGTACTGGAATCTGCTCCACTCAACGGAGGGAAAGGGGAGTCTGTGGATCTAGGATTATCACAGTATCAAAGAGCAAATACAACCAGAAAGGTACTGTAAAGTGTACCAAAAAAAGGCCTGAAAAAAATCACAGGTCTGATGCCTGGTGCTGAGTTTAAGGTTAAAATTAAGATTTTTATTCAGGTAAAGTTACATACATTGAGTTCCCATGTGGGGTCTTCACATCTCTCTCCTTATCTTAAGCTTCCACAGTTTTCTTCTTTTCTTTCCATTGTGAGATAGCTGCCAATTAATGAGTCTCAATAATGTGGCTAATGATATGATGAATCATATCTTCAGCTACATTATCACTCAGTTTGAAAGCTCCTGGAAGGACCGAAACATCATTGTTTCTCCACTTTGTGTGGTTTGGTCATCATAGCTGCTAAGGGGGCCCCCTCCCAGAAAATGAGCATTGAATGTAATGAAACACTTCCTTCTGGCAGGTCCCATGGTAGCTCCTCTTTTCATGTTCTGTATTTCTTCCTCTGAGTTTGGGGGTAGTAAGTTGAAGCAGTGAGTGAATGATGTGGTTGGTTTTCCAGGGCTCTGAGTGGCCCGCTTCCCTAAGAGTTAGCCTTACATCTGGATTAGCAGGAATGTTTACCAGGAAAGTCCAAAAATTAACATTCAGTAAGTATCCGTAAATTTTTGTATCACAACCAACATAATCCACATTTTCTCATGCAATAAACATAAATTTACATGGTTGCTGGAGGCTCTTCATATAGTCATACGGCACTCAAATACTTTAATGACAATTAAAATTGTTTAACTTATCATGTTGGAGTTCATAAGGTTGTTCGATGAAAGGTTTCAATATTTATAATTGGTCTTTTAACTAAAATAGTAATAAAATTATTATATGTGAGCTTTTGATTTCCCAATATCACAGATGGTACTCACACCTATACCAATATTTTTCGGACTCGCAGCAAAACAACCATATTCGTAAAAGTTCAATCACTCATACCAAATCTTTAAGGAATAGTAAAACTTGTGTCTTCTTAGCCCCTCATGCCAATTGCTGCTGCTACTAGACATAGTCTTAGCAAAAAATTAAGTTTTAAAAAAGTTTATATCAGAGCAAAAAAGTTGGATAATAAAATCTTTCAGTAATGGAGCAGCACTGCAGAACTGCATTTTTCAACCAGGGTTCTGCAAGAAGTCACTTTTGTGTTTACAAATATGAAAAAGTTTTTGTGATTAATAAATGTATGTTTTTGAAATTAATAAATGCTGTATATATGTTATAATAAAAGTTGTGAGGGTGCCACCTCTGGTGCAAATGTGGGGACCCATAGCCTCAGAGAAGAAAATAAGAAGTATTCAGACCTTGTGGAATTTCACTGAACACTTTAATATTTTCTTCTCCTACCACCCCCCTTTCTTTTGTATATACACATATTTGTTTTATTTAAACTTTGTTACTAAAATGGAGTTACATATTGGGTACAAAGATGATTATCATAAGTTGTTGAGTTCCTCCAGCTCCTCAGATGGCGGGCAGGAACCCTGAATGCAGTGTGCATTTCCCTTCTGTATCGCCACACTGAGGTGCTGGAAAAAGAAGTTGGCAGCTCTGGGGGTCTCTTGTTGTTTCAGTTAGCCTAGAACCCAGTTCCTTCAAAAAACTGGTGGCACTCTTAGCCCCGGCGCCGAGTGTCTCAGAAGCAATGGGGACAAAATTATAGTGGTGATCCAGCTCTCTGTACTTACGGGATTGGGTCGATTCCCTGTGAGTGGCAGCGCCACCTGGTTATGCAATGCTGAAGTCAATGTAGGTGTTAGCCAGGGTTGATACGCACGTATAGTCCCACACCAAAAAAAGGTGACACCCCAGGGTCAACACTTGCAGCAGAGGAGCTCCAGCATATTTCAACAATCCTAAGTATTGTAGTACAGGTTGAGGATAGTGAGTGGTGTCCCAGAGATCATAAAGGTATAGTGCTCTTGAAAAATAGGTGAGATAACAGGAATGTGCTAAGGGAAGTGAAAAATTGGATGAGAAAAAGTTGCCCTATAGTGTTTACAGTGCAGAGAACAACATTCAAGATGGCCAATGGCAAGTGGAAAAACAAAACAGAGCTTGATTTCGAGGGATTCAATGAAGAAAGCATTGATATTAGCAGTCTACATAACAAGTTGGTAAATTTAGATAGTATTGTGAACTCTCATGTAGAAATAATTCGTAAATTGAAAGAAAGTAATGACCATTTGAATAGCAAAGTTTTATGTCTTGAGGATATAGTGAAAGACTTGCGCAAGGATAAGAATCAATTGGAAACAAATTGCAAAGACATGGAAGAAGAAAATAAACTCTTAAAAATAGCTTTAGAAGAAGTTAAAGTAAATTTAAGCCTAAATGACTACAATAGGTTAGGCAAGGAAATTCAACAGGAGAAACAGCTTTTGTCAGCACAGATGGAGGAAGTTACACAGGGTATAGAACAGTGCAAGAAAGATATGCAACTCACCTATGCACAAGTGGCCAAGGAGAAGGAAAGAATTGAAGAAGCTGTAAAGGAAGTCAAACACTGTAGCAAACAAGATAAAACAAACATTAGGCTAGAAGTGAGGAAAGAATTGGCATCTAACCGAAGTTGGTGCAAAACTCAGTTGATCGGAGTAAGTCCCTGATCATTTTTGGTTGCAAAGAAAAGGAGATAACATCTAGGTCAGAAAGAGCGGTCGAAGAAGCTAAAGTAGTAGATAAAATTGTTGGCCTCGTAGAAGGTCTCACTACCATAGAGAATGTGTGCGACTACAGGAGAATAGGCAGGTACGTAAAAGGGAAAGATCGACCTTTGAGGATCACCCTAAACGGTGCCAAACAGATGGAAGAAGTACTAAGGAATGCTAGAAAATTGCAAAGTGATGAGGTTGGGAAAGGGTGGTCGTTAAGACGAGATCTTTCAAAAGAAGACAGAGAGAAGCTGAAACTGAACCTGCCGAGGCAAAACGTTTAAATGAGAACAGGAATGAAGAAGAAATCAATTCTTTTTTCTACAAAGTGTTAGGGGTAGGCAAACCAGTAAAGTGGTACATAAAGGCAAACCAATAAAATCAATAGAGAGAGGAGGAGTGAAGAATAAGGAGAGGGGGAACAAGTTCCTGAAGATTGCATACACCAACATAGATGGAGTAAGGTCAAAGATACTGGAGTTAAGTGATATAATACAGCTGCAGACACCAGACATTGTTGCACTCACGGAGACAAAACTTGAAGATGTTATTTTAAACGAGGTCATATTCCCAAGGGGCTACTCAATTTGGAGACGGGACAGAAAAATTAGGAAAGGCGGTGGCGTTGCTGTGCTGGTAAAAGAACACCTAAAGGTGAAGGAAATAATGACTGCCAATCCACAAGAAGTTGACATAATAGCACTAGAGATCTGCCATGAGGATGATAAACTAATGATAATAAATGCATATAGTCCACCGCCAAGCAGCACATGGTCAAAGGAGGAGCTAGATAGTAAACGAGAAGGTCTTATAACAATAATGAGAGAGATTATAGCGAGAGCGGATAACGATAGATCACGACTGTTGATAGTAGGTGACTTCAACTTGAAATCCATAGACTGGGAAGCATATGAAGCTAAAACAGAAGATTTTTGGACCTGTAGATTTGTAGACCTCATCCTGGAAACATTCTTGTATCAACATGTTAAACAAGCTACGAGGATGAGGGAAGGGGACGTTCCCTCCATGCTAGATTTGATATTTACCAGGAAGGAGGAAGAGATATTTGACATTCAGTACCTTCCTCCCTTGGGTAAAAGTGACCATGTCTTTTGGGAATAAAGTATGCAATGCGTTATAAGCTGGAAGAAAATAAAGAGGTTGAAGCAGTTGAGAAACCAGACTTCAGGAGAGGACATTATGGTGACCTTAGAAATTTTTTTAGTGAGTATAATTGGACAGACTTGATGCTAGGCAAGGAAGTGAATGAGATGTATGTCAAGTTTTGTGAAATATATGATAAAGGCACAAAAAAATTTATACCAAAACAGAGATGCAGAACTAGAAAACAGGATTGGTTCAATAGAAATTGCGAGAGGGCTAGAGACCAAAAGACACAAAATTGGAACCAATACAGGAAGAGGCCGAACCCCCAAACATACCAGCGATACAAAGATGCGAGAAACAACTACACGGCAGTGAGGAGAGAGGCAGAAAGAAATTTTGAAAAAGGGATTGCAGACAAGTGTAAAACAGAACCAGGTCTATTCTATAAATTCATAAACAACAAATTGCAGGTAAAGGATAATATTCAGAGGTTGAAAATGGGAAATAGTTTCACGGAAGATGAAAAGGAAATGTGTGAAACACTAAACGAAAAGTTCCAAAGTGTGTTTGTACAAAATGAAATCTTTAGGGAACCAGACACAATAAGAATTCCAGAGAACAACATAGAGCACATAGAGGTGTCTAGAGACGAAGTGGAAAAAATGCTAAAGGAGCTAGGTAAGAACAAAGCAGTTGGTCCGGATGGAGTTTCACCATGGGTTCTGAGAGAATGTGCACCTGAGCTCAGCATTCCACTTCAACTGATTTTTCAGGCATCCCTGTGTACAGGAGCTGTAGCTGATGTGTGGAAAAAGGCTAACATAGTTCCAATCTACAAAAGTGGAAACAGGGAAGACCCCTTAATTATAGACCTGTATCATTGACAAGTGTAATAGTCAAAATATTGGAAAAAATAATTAAAACTAAATGGGTAGCACACCTGGAGGAAAACGATATAATATCAGACAGACAGTATGGTTTTCGATCTGGAAGATCCTGTGTAACGAACTTGCTCAGTTTTATGATCGAGCCACAGAGATTTTACAAGAAAGAGATGGTTGGGTTGACTGCATCTATCTGGACCTAAAAAAGGCTTTGACAGAGTTCCCCATAAGAGGTTGTTCTGGAAACTGGAACATATTGGAGGAGTGACAGGTAAGCTACTAACATGGATGAAAATTTCCTAACTGACAGAAAAATGAGGGCCACGATCAGAGGCAAGGTATCGGATTGGAGGAATGTCACGAGTGGAGTACCTCAGGGTTCAGTTCTTGCACCGGTAATGTTCATTGTCTACATAAACGATCTACCAGTGGGAATACAGAATTACATGAACATGTTTGCTGATGATGCTAAGATAATAGGGAAGATAAGAAACTAGATGATTGTCATGCCCTTCAAGAAGACCTGGACAAAATAAGTATTTGGAGCAACACTTGGCAAATGGAATTTAATGTGAATAAATGCCATGTTATGGAATGTGGAATTGGAGAACATAGACCCCACACAACCTATAAATTATGTGAGAAATCTTTAAAGAATTCTGATAAAGAAAAGGATCTAGGGGTGGTTTTAGATAGAAAACTGTCACCTGAGGACCACATTAAGAACATTGTGCGAGGAGCCTATGCTACACTTTCTAACTTCAGAATTGCTTTTAAATACATGGATGGAGAAATACTAAAGAAATTGTTCACGACTTTTATTAGACCAAAGCTGGAATATGCAGCGGTTGTATGGTGCCCATATCTTAAGAAGCACATCAACAAACTGGAAAAGGTACAACGACATGCCACTAAGTGGCTCCCAGAACTGAAGGACAAGAGCTATGAGGAGAGATTAAAGGCATTAAACATGCAAAAACTAGAAGATAGAAGAAAAAGAGGTGATATGATCACTACATTCAAAATAGTAACAGGAATCGATAAAATTGATAGGGAAGAATTCCTGAGACCTGGAACTTCAAGAACAAGAGGTCATAGATTTAAACTAACGAAACAAAGCTGCCGGAGAAATATACGAAATTCAGTTTTGTAAACAGAGTGGTAGACGGTTGGAACAAGTTAAGTGAGAAGGTGGTGGAGGCCAAGACCGTCAGTAGTTTCAAAGCGTTATATGACAAAGAGTGCTGGGAAGACGGGACACCACGAGCGTAGCTCTCATCCTGTAACTACACTTAGGTAATTACACTTAGGTANTCTTAGGGGCTCTGGGGTGTAAGGCCTGTGTTGGAACACGCCCCAGATTCCAAGGTCAAGTTTCTCCGGGATCCGTCCTCTTACTGCGAGAAGGACTTGTCGGATTTCCTGTTTTGTGGTTCTTACCTGGCATCTCTCTGCTAACACCACATAGTTCAGCTTTTCGAGATGGTCAAGGGCCATATGCAAGGGATAGTGGAGGACAATGATTTTTCGTATTTTATCCTCTGGTTTCAGTTCCTCACATTTTGTGTAATTTTTCAGAATCGTAGCGGCCGACTCGTCTTTAGGCCTCAGAATATATTCTCCTCTGAGATTGGGTTTTGCTCTGATCTGGAGCTGGGGGTACTCTTTTTCGAGGTCCACTACAGTGGCGTAGGAAGACTTGCCTTCGGTGTGCTGCACCTTGAAGATTGGCAGTGGAGATTTAGTCTGAGGAGCTGGAAGAGCTGGAGAAGCTGGAGTGATTATAGGGCGATGGGTCGTCACGGAGTGGCTTGTCCTGTTTGCCTTAGTCACATGATGCCACTCGCCGTCACTTTCAGAACTTGTATCGAGTATAGATGGTCTTTTCCTACACTGAGCAACATTGCTGGATCGATTACAATTCAATTGGAATTCCATGATGAAATTCAAATGATAACTTGTGGAGTGGTCTGGTGAGTGAAGGTGATGCTCTGTGCTACTGGAGACAAAGTCAGCGTGGAGTTGGCTCACTGGGTGAACTGTGGCCGTGTAGTGATTGATTGATAAAGATTAAGCCACCCAAAAGGTGGCACGGGCATGAATAGCCCGTAAGTGGTGGCTCTTTTGAGCCATTACCAGTATCAAGAGCTGATACTGGAGATCTGTGGAGATGCGACTGCACCCTGCGTGACGGGAGATGTCTCCCGTTCAATGTGCCCAATTGATTGACGATTGATGAAGATTAAGCCACCCAAAAGGTGGCACGGGCACGAATAGCCCGTAAGTGGTGGCCCTTTTGAGCCATTACCAGTATCAATAGATGATACTGCAGATCTGTGGAGGTGCGGCTGCACCCTCCCCGTGTAGTGTTGTTGTTTCAGATTTAGCTACTCAGAACGAAGAGTCCATGTAGCACGGGCTATGGTGAGCCCGTAGATGAGTTTGGTTATACACGATAACCTTGTTTCTGTGATCCGTGTAGTGGCTGGTGGCTCTTATATATACACGGGTGAGGCCGTGTAGATGGCGCTAGTGTGCAGATAATTGGAAGCCGGCAGACAAACAATCTCAGATACTTCATACTCAGACCATAAGCTCATTGAAGTGCGAACTAGCATAAATAACGGTAGTAGATCTAAGAGACCCAACAAGCGAGAAGGAATATTCAATCAAATCAATTTCAACAATAAGAGGATTGACTGGGAAAAATAAATGTAGACCTTTCAACCATTCAATGGGAGACGGTCTTAAGCGACAAAACTCCCACACAGGGAATAGCTCAACTGACAGCTGAAGCTTACAAGGTCTGCTTGAAGCACGTGCCGGTGAGGAGGGGCAGAAAGAGGAACACTCTAGAAAGAGAACGCAGACGACTGTACAGGAGAAGGAAAAAAATAACGGAAATGCTTCGGCAGACACAACTATCACAAGCAAGGAAAATAAGCCTAAGCAGGGAGATCGAAGAAATCGAACAAACGTTGAAGCGATCATATGAGTCTGAGGAAATGGAATTGGAACAGAGAGCTATACAAGAGATAAGGAAAAATCCGAAATATTTTTTCACATACGCTAAATCAAAATCCAAAACCTCGACCAGTATTGGACCGTTGATTACAAATGAAGGTACGTACACAGAGGACAACAAAGAGATTAGTGAAATTCTAAGAAGCCAGTATGAGGCTATGTTTAGCACACCAATTAACAACATGAAAGTTGATGACCCAGACAGCTTCTTTATGAATGACATTCAAGCTGCAGATAATATAACGGATATTACCACAAACTCGGAAGACTTTGAAAGAGAAATTGACAATATGCCCATGCACTCAGCCCCTGGGCCTGACTCATGGAATTCAATATTCATAAAGAAATGTAAAGTACCAGTAGCGAGAGCACTCAGCGTAATATGGAGAAAGAGCCTGGATACAGGGGAGATACCAGCAGCACTTAAATCTGCAGATATAGCTCCGTTGCACAAGGGGGGAGTAAAGCCTTGGCAAAAAATTATAGGCCAGTTGCACTAACATCACACATAATAAAAGTGTTTGAAAGAGTGATGCATCGCCTATCAACATAACACAACATTTCTCAGAATCCGTGTCTAGACAGGACATCTACCACCGACCTCCTCCGGACCCGCAAACCACGCAACCTGGCGTCGGGAGTCCACCCCACACCTGGTCACCAAGCACAGGCTCGTTGGCGTCTGGTGATGGTACCTGGTTGATGGGTTCTGTAGTTCTCTCTCCCCAACCCGCCAGAGGCCACCTCGACTTATGTGAGATTTTTGATCCACCGCCTGGGGCTTGGAGCGGCCTGCGAGCCACATACCCACCACAGCCAGGATGATCCGGGACTCTCTTAGGAAGTCCATTTCTCTTGAAGATGTCCACGGTTTTCCGCAAATTTCTTATAATCGTGGGAGACTTGAACACCGGGACCTCTGAAGTTGATAAAGTGCTCTCTGAATTTGCCTATGGCACCTCTCTCTTCACTGGTTCAATCTTGCATTTTCCCTTCCTATCGTCACTCCAGTACGTGTTATTTTACTGTGTAGAGTGGGGACCTGGCCCTCCATATTGTCACGTGTATATTATTTGTTACTTCTCGTATCCTTTCGAGAGACGAGAAGAGCTTGGAAGAGGAGCTTTCATTTTTTTTTTTTTTTTTTTTTTTTTTGGAGAAGCTTTGAGACACCCAATAATTGTGTTTTAATCTCTTCCTATGCGTGCCGTATTGTCTCTTATTCCGCTAGTTTCACATCCTCTCCTGCTCTCAATGGAATTGAGTCATGAGCAGTATTCGAGACGGGACAACCAGTGACTTGAAGAGTACAACCATTGTGGATGGGATCCCTATTGAAATTTCTCGTAATCCATCCGATCGATTTTTCGCCTGTCGCGATTTTGCTTGGTTATGCTCCCTAAATGTTAGATTGTCGGACATCATGATTCCCAAATCCTTGACATGCTGTTTTCTACTATGGGGAAGATTGAGTTGTGATTGTACCCTTATTATGTTTAAGATCCTCATGTTTTGCCGTACCTGAGTACCTTAAATTTTAGGTTAAACATCATTTATTTTCTCTGCTGCCCAATCGAAAACTTTGTTGACATCTGTTTTGTAGTTTTTCAATGTCCCTGCAGCAGAGGTATTTTCATGCTGAATTTTTGTATCTGCAGAATGACACGAAGCTTGACTGATGTTTTTGTCTATAGCAATATAAGATAAGAAAAGTACGGGGCAAGGTACTGTATCCTGAGGTACAGATCTTTTAACATCGCTTAGACTCAATTTTATCTGATTGACGGTTCTCTTTGTTTCTGTTCGCAGGAAATTGAGTATCCCCAGCGCCCTACTTTTCCAGTTATTCCATTACATCAATTTGTGAGCTATCACCCCATGGTGCACATTTGTCTAACGCCTTTCCAAGTCTGTTATACCACATCTGCATTTCTTTTCTTCTAGGGCTTCTTGGATTTTGTCATAAGTGGTTAAGTAACTGTGACAGACAGGATCTTCCCCTCTAATCCATGTTGTCCGGATTGTGCAATTCATGTTTTTCCATAAACTAGAAATTTGATTCCT
>WNGS01135237.1:21211197-21248419 GCA_020271785.1 Procambarus virginalis
GGTAGGTAAATAGAACAAAAGTGATAAGGCGGTGGGACACCCAAAACCATCAATAGTTCAAAGCATCATATGACAAAGATCACTGGGAAACAAGGACACCACAAGCATAGCTCCTATCCTGTAACTACACACATACATAAAACCTCACATTACACTTAGGTAATTACACACATGTGTGGAAGGTGGAGGCAGACTCCATGCACAGTAGATATAATTATAGAACTAAAGAACTCTAAACAAAGAAAGAAATCTAGGGGTGGTTCTGGATAGTAGAATTCACCAGAAAAACACACAAAGAACATTGTAAGAAGCATATGCTCTTCCAACTTTAGAATCACTTTTAATTACATGGATGGTGAAATGCTAAAGAAATTGTTCATGACTTTCATGAGACCAAAACTGGAATATGCAGCAGTTGTTTGGTGCTCCTATCTCAAGAAGCACATCAATAAACTGGAAAAGGTGCAAAGGCATGCTACAAAATGTCTTCCAGAACTGAAAAAAAAAAGTTATGAAGAAAGGCTAGTCGTTAAATATGCCAAGCTAGAAGATAGAAAAGAGGCAATATTATCACCACTTACAAAATAATAACAGGAATTTACCAAACTGACAAAAGAGGATTCCTGAAACGGCAACCTCAAGAACAAGAGGTCACAAATTCAAGCCAAGGAAACATAGGGTACTAAAAAGATATTACAAAGTTTTCTTTTGCAGAGTGGTAGTAGATGGTTGGAACAAGTTAAATGAGGAAGTAGTGGAGGCCAAAACCATCAGTAGTTTTAAAGAGGTACAGTGGTACCTCGGTTTAAAAGTTTAATCCGTTCCTGGAGACGGCTCGTATTCCGAAAACTCAATTCCGAACCTAATTTCCCATAAGAAATAATGGGAAATGAATTAATCCGTTCCTGACTACCCAAAAACCTCATTTCAAACTAAGTTTATACCTAAATTCATCAAAATAAACCTACAAAACTATGTTCAAGTTATTACTTACCCTTGCTGATGACTCTGTTGGTGTATGGAAGATGGTGAGGAGGGAGGAGAGGTGTTACTGTTTGGAAGGGGAGTTCTCTTCCATTATAACATCAGGCAGTGTGAAAACTTCACTGGTGTGCACTCTCGCACATTTTGCCTGCCTACCACTAGGACTTGCTTGTCTTACTAAGATCTGTCTAAAACACTTGTTTTTCCCCTACATTTAACACTTTCTGTAGTAAGGCATCACATTGCCATTAAAAGTCAATGCAACGGCCTGCTAAGCTTTATCTGGGTGAGTTTTTTCAACAAACTTTGCAGTTCTTCTATACTTCACACATTTTTTAATCAAGAGAGGGACATCCTCTACTGCCTCTACTCACAGCTATTTTCTTAGGTTGAACCTTACCAATGGCTTTCTTGAGACCCATGCGAGATATATAATAATTTATGCTCAAGGCCTAAAAACCTACAAAAAACTGTAAACCCTTTGTGAAGAATTCAGGCGGGATAGTCATTGGGTGCAAGACACTGGTAAACTGAGGCGCGATCGCCATGCCACCACAACAATTTGCGAAAGAAAACTTTATTTTGTTGGTACCTTTGCTTCAATAACTTAAATTTATGACCTCTTGTTCTTAGAAGTTGAAGATTTCAAACGTTCCTTTCTCTGTTATGTCGATTCCTGCTACTATTTTGTACATAGTGATCATATTGCCTCTTTCTTTCTATCTTCTAGCTTTTGCATATTTAGCAAGACTAGCTTCTCTTCATAGTTCGTGATTTTTAGTTCTGGGGGCCATTTCGTAGCATGTTTTTGTATTGTTTCCAGTGCATTGATATGCTGCTTCAGAGATGGGCACCATACAGCTGTTGCATATTCCAAATTTGGTGTCACAAAAGTCCTCAACAATTTAAATTTTTCACTGTCCATGTATTTAAAAGTGAATTTGAAGTTAGAAAGTGTAGTATATTGTCTTTGCACGATGTTCTTTGTGGTCCTCCTGTTTACTTTCCAGATCCACCCTTAAATCTCGAGTTCTTCAATACCTTTTTACATAATTTGTAGGCTGTGTGTGGTCTATTTTCCCCTATTCTTCATTCCATAATATGGCATTCATTCATATTGAATATCAACTGCCAAGTATTGCTTCATAAAATTTTGTCCAGGTCATCTTGAAGGGCAAACAGTCATTTACTGGTAATTCTCTTGTCTTCTCTAGTAGCTTAGCATTGTCAGCAAATATGGTCATAAAATTATGTATTCCTTCTGGTACGTCTGGTTGGGTGCCTGACAGCTGGGTGGACAGCGCTAAGGATTCATAGTCCTGAGGTTCCGGGTTCGATCCCCGGTGGAGGCGGAAACAAATGGGCAAAATGTTTCCTTCACCCTGATGCTCCTGTTACCTAGCAGTAAATAGGTACCTGGGAGTTAGACAGCTGCTACGGGCTGCTTCCTAGTGGTGTGTAACAAAAAGGAGGCCTGGTCAAGGACTGGGCCGCGGGGATGCTAAGCCCCGAAATCATCTCAAGATAACCTCAAGAAGAAGATGGTAGAACATTCACATAGACAGTGAACATTATAGGTACTGCAACTGAACCTTGTGGAACTCTTCTAGTAAAATTTCTCTAATCTGATTACATTACCTTTGATTACTGCCCTCATTTTTCTGTGGAAAGTTTTCATCTATGTCAACAGTTTTTGTCACCCCTCAAGCATGTTCAATTTCCATAACAACCTCTTGTGTGGGACACACACAACGCCTTTTTAATTCCAGATAAAAGCAGTCAACCCACCGTCTCTCTTCTGTAAAATCTCTGTATTCTATCGTAATTTATCTGTGTTATATAATAATTATATTATATATATATAATAATTATATACATTGTGTTATAACATAATTATATTTATCATAATATAATTCTGTGCTTTATCATAAACCAAGTACTGTACAGTCATCTGTTACACAGGATTTTCCTGCTCAAGTGCTATATTGTCTGTCTTAATGTCATTTCTTTACAGATATTCTACCCATTTGGTTTAAAAAAAAATTTCTTGTGTTTTGGCTACCACACTTGTAATTTAGAATGTTTTCTCTACTACCATTTTTTATAGACTGGAATTAAATTTGCTCTTTTCCAGTTATCTGTAAGATTCTTCTTCATAAAGATTCCTGAAAAATCAATTTGAATGCTCAACTCAGGTGCTCATTCCCTCAGAACCCACGATGAGATTCCATCTGGGCCAACTGCTTTGTTTCCTCCTTGCTCCTTCAGTAGATTTTTCACTTCATCTCTAGACATTTCTATGTACAGTACTCGGTTCTCTGAAATCCATATTGTCTGGTTCTCTGAAAAATTTATTTTTCTCAAACACACTTCAGAACTATTAACTTGATGCTTCATACATTTCCTGTTCTTTCTCTTTGAATCTGTTCCCCTTATTTAATTTGTGGATTTTATGCTATTCATGCAGTTTGCTTTTAATAAGCTGGATGTAATTGAAATGATTTCGGTGCTTAGCAGCGTCCCCGTGGCCCAGTCCTTGACCAGGCCTCTTTTTTTTTTTTTTTTGTTACACCCCCCAGGAAGCAGCCCATAGCAGCTGTCTAACTCTCAGGTACCTATTTACTGCTAAGTAACAGGGGCATCAGGGTGAAAGAAACTGCCCATTTGTTTCCACATCCACCAGGGATCAAACCCGGAACATCAGGACTATGAATCCGTAGCGCTGTCCATGCAGCTGTCAGGCCCCATAGTCTGGGCTCCTGTGACTATCTCAACCCACTGGAAATATGGGCCTTTGCAAATCCCCTTGCCTTCTTTACAGGGCAGGGAGCATATAGGAAACAGATCAACCCAGTTCTGAGGTAATCCCCAGATCCAGAAAGACTTAACACAGGGGCCTCGCGGCTAAATGGACAGCACTCTGGGGTTGTAGTCCGATTGGCCCGGGTTAGAGTCCCAGCGGAGACGGAAACAAATGGGCAGAGTTTCTTTCATCCTGATGCTCCTGTTCGTCTAGCAGTAAATAGGTACTTGGGAGTTAGACAGCTACTACGGGCTGCTTCTTGGGGATGTATTCACCTAGTTGTGCTTGCGGGTGTTGAACTCTGGCTCTTTGGTCCCGAAATGTTTGTGTGTGGGTGTATTAGAGAGAAATATACTGCATGTAGTAGACATAATATAGGAAAAATAGATTGGCTAGAAAGGCGGGGTCCGAGAGCTAAATAGCTCGATCTGCAGACACAAATAGTAAATACAGGTGTTGTACAAGTGAAAGCAACATGGACATGGACGATACAGAGAATGTACCGTGTGTACAGTACACGGCTCTTGCTAGCCCTGCTGCTCTGCCCTAAATCAACACTAATGGATTTGCATCACCACCTGTGCTATCTGACATTCTTGTACAATGTGATTATACAGGAGATGACTCATTTTCCGTGTTCAGTGACACAGTCTCAGATACAAGTAGCACTGATAAACCGAGTGTTGGCAGCTATAGTAGTGGTGTTGAGAAGTTCAACGAGCTCACCATAGTCTGTGCTGCTTGGAACTTTTTGTTCCTATTAGCTGAATCTAAAACAACAAAACAAGTACATAGTGGTGTTACTAACTCGGCAAGGATTTGCTGCCTCACCAACACGCCCAAGCAAGCACTGGCGTGTTACAAGGTCTGAAAACAAAGAGAACAGTGCCCCTCCACTTCAAGTGTTCGTGGTTGGCCTATACTATGTAGAAGAGCCTCATCTCTTGGCCTATGAAGTTATAGTACGCGAAGATGGAGCCGTTGTGTTGGCGCCTTTGGTGGTGGCATTTATGCTGGTGTCTGCTGTGGTATTGGTGCCAGGACAAGCAGCACAGGTGTATTCGTGTGGAAGGATTATAACCATTTTGTCCTACATATACCAACATTTGATGATACCAATGCTGGTGTTACATCACACACATTCCCCTATACTGGTGACGATATGACAGTTAACATTTTATTGTGTATTTCGATGAGCCGTTCATTCAGCATTTTGTTGGCCAGTCAAATTGCTATGCTGTGCAACTCATTGCAATTGGCATATTACCTGCTTCACAAATGACATGTTGGAAGGACATGACTTGCTGAAATGTGTTTTTCTAGCGCTGTGCATGATGTAACACAATGAAACACGTGATCTATGATTATTGGAACAAAGATATTGTTGTTCACAGCCCCATTGTTCAGCAAATACAGTACATGTCTCCTGATAAGGCCCTGCTAGTTTTCGGCTCTTACACTGTGAAAAAATGATAATATAGAAACGATAATGTGGAAAAGGAACATTTTCAATGATGTGAGAGAAAACTTCTGTGTCTGTTTTGCACCAGAACAGAATGTGGTGATTGATGAATCGCTAGTTCTTTCGAGAGACGTTTAGCGTTCAAGCAATATATCCCATCAAAGCGACATAGGTTTGGTCTGAAATTTTTGTGATATGTGATTGTAAAACCGGAATTGTGATTTATATTATTATGTATTCCAGTACCGGCGTTGACATACCAGCTCGAGATCCGCACGAGTTTTCTGGCAGTGTCGTGAAGGCACTATTTGAACCACTGCTGAACAAGAGGCATTTCCTGTACGCTGACAATTATTTTACCAGCCCCTTGCTATGTTCCTCCTTGAACATAAAACTGGCATCCGTGGCACTGTAAAGTCACACAGGAGGAAAATGCCAGTGTTTGGTACTGGTATTTCAGTGAGTGATTGCGTTACAAGTGGGTGGGAGAAATGGATGATGATAATAATAATTAAAATACTTCTACTTGTGAACTACCAGTAAATCACTCCCTACTGTTGTGTTATAGGGCTTCCTTATCTTAACACTATATACTATATATTCTGTATATGGACCTATAATGTTTCTGATATACAGTATGTAAATGATCTTCTAGAGGGTATAGACTCATTCCTCTCAATGTTTGCGAAGATGCTAAAATTATTTACCTGAGGGCCAATAACCCTATTGGCCTTGACGAGGACAGGAAGCCGGCGGTTTGTCGAAGGTCCCCCCATTTGCCTTGAACTTTTCTAGGTATATTTTAAAACTCAACACAGTTTTGGCAGCTACGGCTTTGGTGGGTAGGCAGTTCTACGGGTTAATAACCCTGAGAAGGTGAAAAATCATCTGTTCTCAGTCCTACATTGTGGCTTGTTGAGCTTGAAACCTTGTTTATGATATATCTGACCTTCTGAAGAAAATATCCGGATCAACATCCTCTAACTTGTGAACAAATCCGAACAAATCACACCATTGAGATTTGTGTGTGTATCCTCTAACTTGTTTAGTATTTTAAAAGTTTCAATGATATCCACCCTGTCGTGCATGGTTTGCAGTGTTGTTAGTCCTGTGGCCTTCAAGCATTCCTGATACGGGAGATAACTTAGCTCTGGAATGACATTTGTTGCCCGGTGTTTCACCTTCTCCAGAGCAGCTATGTCCTGAAAATGAGGTCTTCATGCTTAGATACAGTAATCCAAATGGGGGTGCATACAGTTTTTATAGTTATTATGAGAAGGATTAAGACAGAACAGCAGGACACTACAAGATGACCTGAACAGACAGAAGAAATGGGCCAACAAATGACTACTCGAGTTTAACTCAATCAAGTGTGTTAAAACGTTAGGACTATTAGGGTTCAAACAAGATACTGGAGTACCGCCTAAAGAGGTTTAGGCTAGGCCCGGCCCCCCGGGAACAGTTCCCAAAAATATAGGTAAAGATAGTCTGCAGTCTAGAGCAGATTGCCTAACCCTATTCAAGAGGAGGAGGAGGGGGGGGGGTGGAAACTCCAGGTAATAATTTACCCAATTTATTACACCCTAACCCCCAAGTAACAATCACAATACAATACATTACCTAACCACAGCTACCTTACGTTACCTCTCTGACTCCACCTAGGCAGAAGACAAGATTCACATACTGTACTAGCAAACTTGTGGTAAAGTCTACGATTCCTTAAGAGAGAATTTACCTTAACCTAAATAAGTGTATGTATAGATAGCTATGAAACACGTGCTCCTCTTGAGAGGATCTGGGTCTAGTTTATATGAATCTCCAGATTCTAACCAGGGTAACACAGACAAGATTACACTTGCCAGAAATGTCACCAGCAGAGTCCTACAGGGCTCTGTACTTGGACCCATCCTGTTTCTGGTAAGTATATGTAAATGATCTTCCATAGGGTATAGACTCATTCCTCTCCATGTTTGCTGATGATGCAAAAATTATGAGGAGAATCAAGACAGATGAAGATAGACAGAGCCTACAGGACAACCTGGACAAACTAGAGGAATGGTCTAGAAAATGACTACTAAAGTTTAACTCGCGAAAGTGTAAAGTAATGAAATTAGGTGAAGAGAGGAGGAGGCCAAACACAAGGTACCGTCTGGGAGGTGAAATCCTGCAAGAGTGAAATTGAGATAAAGATCTGGGGGTTGATATCACACCGAAACTGTCCCCAGAACCCCACATCAAATGGATATCATCAATGGCATGTGCTAGATTGGCCAACAAAGAACTGCCTTTCGACACTTGTGTAAGGAATCATTCATTGGAATCATTGCCCGAAACGCTATGTGTATTAGTGGTGGAGGCGGAGACAAATGGACAAAATGTTTCTTTCACCCTGATACCCCTGTTACCTAGCAGTAAATAGGTACCTGGGATTTGAACAGCTGCTACGGGCTGCTTCCTGGGGGTGTGTAACAAAAGAGAGGCCTGGTTGAGGACCGGGCCGCGGGGACGCTAAGCCCCGAAATCATCTCATGATAACCACTGACTCAAAATAGTATGTGCGAAGGACTTACAGATTGGCTCCTCCAGAGAGGGAGGTTAGCGACCTGAGGATTGCCGTCCGGGCCGCAGTTCTCTCTCTCTCAAGTAGGTGACCTCAGCATTAAAATTTGTGTGTCCAGGATTATTCCTAGATACTGATAAGTGTTCACCCATTCAATTGGTTGACCCTGTACTGTGAATTGGATGTTGGGCTTCGCTATTTTTATGGGCATGGCTTTTGTCTATGCGGGGATGAGTTTGATACCAATCTGCTTTGCCTCTTCACTGAAGCCGTGTAAGTATTTGGGTGCAAGGCACGCCGCATCCCTTCCTTTTATGATGATGACAAAGTCGTCTGCATACTTTAGCAACAATTCCGCCTCATTATTCTTTCTATTAAACAGTTGAAGAGAAGGGGGCTGAGAATGCCTCCTTGCGGTGTTCCATTTACATGTTGTGACGGAAAAGTGACGAATAGAGCAGTCGCTATTCGGTCAGCTGGAATGCCAAACACATTAAATGAAACAAAATGTAAAAACAAAGTAAATAAAAGTGCTATGGATCTCCTTACGGTGTTGTAGCTGCAGGATAAAGTACAAAGAATGAAAAACTTAAATATTTTAATATAACAAAAAAATGACTAACAATTTAAAATAAAAAAAAAACAGACTTCTCAATGACTTGGCTTAACAACACAGTGCAAAAATGTAAAAACAGACAAGTGAACGTTACGCTAAGATCAAAATAAATGGAGCTGGAATACTATGTACATATGCCGCGTAAATCTACCACCACCCAGGGGAGTGTGAAGCAGATGTAGCAGCTTTGAGCACAGAGTATTCTGCCGTGTAGTGATTGATGATGAAGATTAAGCCACCCAAAAGGTGGCACAGGCATGAATAGCCCGTAAGTGGTGGCCCATTTGAGCCATTACCAGTATCAATAGATGATACTGGAGATCTGTGGAGGTGCGACTGCACCCTGCTTGACGGGAGATGTCTCCTCAATGTGTCCAAGATTGATTGATGAAGATTAAGCCACCCAAAAGGTGGCACGGGCATGAATAGCCCGTAAGTGGTGGCCCTTTTGAGCCATTACCAGTATCAAGAGCTGATACTGGAGGTGCGACTGCACCCTGCTTGACGGGAGATGTCTCCCGTCTTGGCCGTGTAGTTGTTAAGTTGCCAATTTAGCAATTTCATCAGCTTTCTCATTTAATGGGATTCCAACATGGGATGGGATCCAGTTTAAGGTTATGTTGAGTCCTTTAATGCCTTTAGCGACTGCTCCAAGATACAAAATGGTGGTAATTATTTCCACGTTATCTTTCCACTGTTTTTGTCCTAGTATTTGAAGTGCAGCTTTTGAGTCTGTGTATGATTGCATTTTAAGTGCTTTGTGCAATCACATATGCGAATGCCTGTTGTATGGCAAACAGCTCAGTTTGGGTTGATGATACTAGTCCTCCCAGTCTCCAATATGCCTGTATGCTGGCCGTGCAAAGAGCAGCGCCAACACTCATATTCTGTGTCAACCGATCCGTCTGTGAAGATGTGGGTGGCTCCTGCTACTGCTATGCTATACATTTGCTCTTCTATTATGCGCCTTAGGATTGTCGGATCATAGGCAGCCTTTTTCATTGGGAGACTTTCTATTACTATTTTGAAAGTAGGCTCTTCCCGCGGTGCGGAAGAAGTGTAATTTGGGTGTGGTTGATCACCCTCTCTATCAAGAATCATGCTTTTTAAATGTAGTCTGTTTAGGGCTTTTCCTGCTCTGGCAGCCCAAGAGTTTCCATTGTTTAGGCCTAGTCCAACCACCAAGGCCTGCCGTACTGGGATTGGATCAGAAGAAATAATTATCTTACTGATAATTGTAGCTGTCATTTGTGATATTCTTTCTTGAAGAGAGGGCAAACCCGTCTCCAATCTAAGAGTTTCAAGCCTGGTCCACATGGGGGCTCCCAGTGCGGCTCTCATAGCATTGTTTTGGGCAACTTCAAGCTTTTTCCACTGTTGGTGTGATAGACTTGTAAGTGCAGGTGCGGCATAGTCGATCACTGATCTGACTGCCTGTACATAGTATGTGCGGAGGACTTGCAGATTGGCTCCTCCAGAGAGGGAGGTTAGCGACCTGAGGATTGCCGTCCGGGCCGCAGTTCGCTCTCTCAAGTAAGTGACCTCAGCATTAAAATTCATGTGTGTGTCCAGGATTATTCCTAGATACTGATAGGTGTCCACCCATTCAATTGGTTGACCCTGTACTGTGAGTTGGATGTTGGGCTTCGCTATTTTTATGGGCATGGCTTTTGACTTTGAGGGGTTGAGTTTGATCCCAATCTGTTTTGCCTCTTTACTGATGCAGTCTAAGCATTTGGGTGCAAGGCGCGCCGCATCCCTTCCTTTTATGATGATGACAAAGTCGTCCGCGTAGTTTAGCAGTCTGCAGTGATGTGGAAGTTTCAACCTCATTATTCTTTCCATTAAACAGTTGAAGAGAAGAGGGCTGAGAATACCTCCTTGCGGTGTACCATTTTCATGTCTTTTGTACTCAGAGACTGTGCCATGAAGTTTTACTCTTGCTTCTCTGTTTATGAGACAGTTTTTGGTCCAGGAGAGCAGGTTGCCTCTGACCTCTTTGTCTATGAGGCAGCAGAAAATAGCTGGGGCGCTAGCCAGTTCAAAGGCTTTTTCGAGGTCCAGGAATATCAGCATTCCTGGTCTGTCATTCAAGTAGGCTAACAGAGTTGTAATACATTCCACTGTGCCAACCCCTCTTCTATAGGCATACATATCATGGTGCAGTTAGGCATTTTTCCACTCCAGTCTGTTGAATGCCATTCTGTCAACCGTCTTGGCTGCACAGCTTTGGAGAGAGATGGGCCTGGGATTAGCTGGATCTTTGGGTTTTGGGATCGGCACTATGTCTGCTCTATTCCAAGCTGAAGGTCTAGTTTGAGAAGTCCAGGCTAAATTAATTAACCTTAGGTATGCAGCGTCTCCCTCTGGGCCGAGGTTTCTAATCATTTTATAGGTTATTTTGTCGGCTCCAGGGGATGTATCCTTGGAGTTTTTCTTAGCCCGATTGAGCTCATCCAGTGTGAAGGGGGCATTAGTGTCAGAGACTTCTTCACATGCTGTAAGGATTCTGTGCCACCTTTCTTCCTCTAGTCCGGTCTGTACTGCTAATACATCTGGTGGAAGTTGATTGCTGGCTGCTCTCTCTGCAAACCTGGTTGCCAGTACTTCGGCTTCCTGTTGAGGATCCTTGGGGTGTGGGGCTTTAGGTGTTTTATTCCCTTTGGCCCGGTGGATTTGCTGCCACATCTCTCCGAGAGAGGTGTGTTCATTCAGGTGTGAACACCATTCCAGCCACTTTTGTTCTTTTATTAGTCTGGTCTCTCGATGCATGTTCCTTGACCTCACAAAGTAAGGTCCTGTTGCGGTCACTTGGCTGCTTTTTGTATAGCTTTCTTGTTCTGTTGAGTCTATGGTTGAGTTCTTTGACACGTTCGCAATAGTACCAATGATCTTTATGGTGTCCGGTGGACTGTTTTTTCAGTGGGATTGAGTGGTTGGCTGCACTTTGAATCGCTTTGACAAATTCTTGTTCTGCCTGATTAATGTCTTCGGGAAGATCATAGTTTCTATGCCACTCTGAAATGAGGTTTTGAAATCGGTCCCAGTTTGCTAAAGCAAAGTTCCAGGCTTCAGATGGAGGCGGAGGTGGGGGGTAGGTCTAACTTAAGATCAATTTGGACCCCATAGTGGTCGCTTGTGAGTGTGGGCTCAACTGACCATGTTGCTGCATCTCTTAGGGAGGCTGAAACGAAGGTAAGGTCTAATCTGCCTCCTTGGATGTGGGTAGGTTCATTCTTGTTTAGGATTTGTATTTCTGGAAGCTGGTCTAGTAGATGTGCAATGTGAATGCCGGCTTCATTTGTTGTGTTCGAGCCCAGTGCCAATCGATGATGGGCATTAAAATCTCCACAAATGATTGTGTTTGTTGCTGTCGCGTGTCCAAATAACACAGAGATCCATTTCGGCATATGGAGACCTGTACACATTAAACACTTCAAGTTTGTTGTGTCTTAGCTCAATGGTCACTCCCATTACCTCTGTCCCTGCTCCACAATCGGGGGGGCTGGTTATGGACTTGGAGATCAGGTCACATTTTACATAGATTGCACATCCCCTGGATTGCCCATTGATCCATGGAAGGAAGAAGGCTCGATAGCCTGAGATTTTAGGTTCTAATCCGGCTCGAAGCAAGCTCTCCTGTAGTATCAGGATGTCTATGCCCTTGGTTGCTGCTATGCATTTCAAGTGTTGCAATTTAGTGCAAATTCCATTGCAGGATCTTTAGACCTCTAGGTTCTTGGAATTTGCTGATAATTCCGTGGTATCCATGGAGTCTGATGAACACGCCATGGAAGTTGCAATTGGTGTATAGGTTCTTAGTGGACCTGAAATTGATTCATCAATGTCGCTTTCCGACGAGCTGGACTCTATCTGTTTTTTTAGGGGGGTGTCTCCTGCCCTGCTGTCTTGAAGGTGAGGATATTACATTTTCGAATTTCTTGAGCTTGTGCTCAATTGTCTTCCGAGTCTCTGTGGTTTGCTTGATACCATGTGATGACAGCAGACTTTCGATCATTCGGTGACCAAAGTTTTGAGCATTGGCCAGAGAGCGTCCAGTTCTGTGGGAGCACTATTTAATGCTGTGCAGGTTTGGGGCCTGGTAGCTTTTTACCCTTCTCAGTGGTAACTTTGACACTGGAATTGTTACTCTTATTGGCCCCAGTGTGCTTACTGGATGAAATGGGAGGGCGACTGCTTTGAACATGATTCTTGTGTCCTCCATCTTTCTTTTTTCCTGTACGGAGGTCTTCACACCCTTCACCATGGCCGATGGTGAAGGGCCGTGTGCCCCCTCTACCTGAATGGGTAGACCCACGCGGTTTTAGTGGGCAGGGGAGCTGGTATTAGTTTTGGTGGGGGCTTCGGCTCTGCTGTAGGCGTGGTGGGGTTCGTTTGAAGCCTTTTGAGCCTTTCAGGGCATTTCAAGTTCCAGGCGTGATGTGCCTTGGAGCAATTTGGGCACTTTGCCTGAACAGGGTGGTTTGCCTTGTGTTTATCAATGCATATTTTTGTGTCATGGGGCTGGCTGCAGACTCCGCACCTCACTGGGCGTTGGCAGCCATCTTTGTGCCCAAATCTCTGACATCTGAAGCATCTTAGGGGCTCTGGGTGTAAGGCCTGTGTTGGAACACGCCCCAGATTCCAAGGTCAAGTTTCTCCGGGATCCGTCCTCTTACTGTGAGAAGGACTTGTCGGTTTCCTGTTTTGTGGTTCTTACTTGGCATCTCTCTGCTGACACCACATAGTTCAGCTTTTCGAGATGGTCAAGGGCCATATGCAAGGATAGTGGAGGACAATGATTTTTCGTATTTTATCCCTCTGGTTTCAGTTCCTCACATTTTGTGTAATTTTTCAGAATCGTAGCGCGCCGACTCGTCTTTAGGCCTCAGAATATATTCTCCTCTGAGATTTGGTTTTGCTCTGATCTGGAGCTGGGGTACTCTTTTTCGAGGTCCACTACGNCCTTTGGAGGTGCTTATCCAGTTCTCTCTTGAACACTGTGAGGGGTTTGCCAGTTATGTCCCTTATGTGTAGTGGAAGCGTGTTGAACAGTCTCGGGCCTCTGATGTTGATAGAGTTCTCTCTCAGAGTACCAGTTGCACCTCTGCTTTTCAACGGGGGTATTCTGCACATCCTGCCATGTCTTCTGGTCTCATGTGATGTTATTTCTGTGTGCAGGTTTGGGACCAGCCCCTCTAATATTTTCCACGTGTAAATTATTATGTATCTCTCCCGCCTGCGCTCAAGGGAATACAGATTTAGGCTCTTTAGTCGGTCCCAATAGTTTAGATGTTTTACCGAGTGGATTCTAGCAGTAAAGGATCTCTGCACGCTCTCCAGGTCAGCAATTTCACCCGCAGTGAAAGGGGCTGTCATTGTGCAGCAGTACTCCACTCTAGAGAGCACAAGCGTTTTGAAAAGTGTCATCATCGGTATAGCATCTCTAGTGTGAAAAGTTCTTGTTATCCAACCTGTCATTTTTCTTGCAGTTGTGACGGCTACTTTATTGTGTTCTTTAAAGGTAAGGTCTTCCGACATGAGTACACCCAGATCCTTTACATTGCCTTTTCGTTCTATGTTATGATTTGCCTGAGTTTTGTACGTGGTTTCAGTTTTTATATTTTCATTTTTTCCATAGCGCATGAGCTGGAACTTGTCTTCGTTAAACACCATATTATTTTCTGTAGCCCATAGAAAGACCTGATCTACATCTGACTGGAGGTTCGCCGTGTCCTCTATGTTGCCTACTCTCATGAAGATCCTAGTGTCATCTGCAAAGGATGATACAGTGCTATAGGTTGTGTTCTTGTCTATGTCTGATATAAGGATGAGAAAAAGTACTGGAGCAAGCACAGTACCCTGGGGGACTGAGCTCTTAACGGTTGGCGGGTTGGATTTTATTTTGTTGACTATTACACATTGGGTTCTGTTGGTCAGGAAATTGTAGATCCATCTGCCTACTTTTCCGGTAATTCCTTTTGAGCGCATTTTATGGGCAATAACACCATGGTCACATTTATCAAAAGCTTTTGCAAAATCTGTGTAAATTACATCAGCGTTTTGTTTGTCTTCCATAGCATCTAATGCCATATCATAGTGGTCCAGCAACTGCGACAGGCAAGAGCGCCCTGTTCTGAAACCATGTTGTCCGGGGTTATGGAGATGCTGTGATTCCATGTATTTTGTGATCTTACTTCTTAGCACTCTCTCAAAAATTTTTATGATGTGCCATGTTAGTGCTATCGGTCTGTAATTTTTTGCCTCTGCCTTATTTCCTCCTTTATGAAGTGGTGCTATCTCTGCTGTTTTTAGTATATCAGGAATAACGCCAGTATCTAGGCTTTGTCTCCACAGAATGTGAAGGGCCTGCGATAGTGGTTTTTTACAGTTCTTGATGAATATGGAGTTCCAAGAATCCGGGCCTGGTGCGGAGTGCATAGGCATACTGTTTATGGCTTCTTCAAAATCCAGTGGGGATAGGGTGACGTCTGATATATGATTTGATGTTGGTATCATATCCATGAAAAATTCATTTGGGTTATCGATCTTTAGTGCGTTTAATGGCTCGCTGAAGACAGAGTCGTATTGCTTCCTCAGTAGCTCGCTCATTTCTTTGTGGAGGAGGAGGAAGGGGTGGGTGGGTGGTGTTGGGAGGGTGGGTGGTGGTGGGAGGGGAGCGTCGGGAGGGACCACATGGGTACAGGAATTACCATTAATTTTAGAACAATTCATCATAGCCAAAAACAAATTAAATAAGTAGTAGTAATTATGTAATAACAAATATATAAGTTTCCTGAAAACAATGTGCACAGGCTGAAGTTTCCTTAAAAATATCGAGTTTTTTTTTCTCCTGGCGGCCTACGTAATGTGCTATAGCTGCCCCAAGTGAACCCGTCCAACATTGGTCAACCCATGTGCTCCCGTCCCTTGTGTTATACCACAGTGCTATGCCATTAGTGAAATATTTTTTAAATAACTTTTTTATTTTCATAGTAACTTTGAACATTTTTGGCCAAGACTATGTCTGGTAGCAGCATCAATCGTTCTGGAGGTGTTAAGAGGAAGAAGGTTGTCCTAGCAATTAAAGACAAGTTACGTGTTATACCCTCAACCAGTGAGGCGTCACAGGCAAGCCTGTGACGCCAAGCACCTTCAAGCCTGTGACGCCAAGCGCCTTCAAGCCTGTGACAAACCAAGCGCCTTCAACAAGTGAGGCATCACAGGCAAGCCAAGCGCCTTCAACAAGTGAGGCGCAAGCAAGTGCCTTCAACAAGTGAGGCGCAAGCAAGTGTCTTCAACAAATGAAGCGCAAGCAAGCACCTTCAACAAGTGAAGCGCAAGCAAGCGCCTTCAACAAGTGAGGCATCACAGGCAAGTCAAATGCCTTCAACAAGTGAGGCTTCACAGGCAAGCCAAGCGCCTTCAAGTGAGGCGCAAGCAAGTGCCTTCAACAAGTGAGGCGTCATAGGCAACACAAATGCGTTCAACCAGTGAGGCTTCAGCAGCTGGCAGTCAAAACTAACTTTGCTTAATGAACTGTACAGTAATTTTAAGTGTTAATTTTAGTGTTGTGTTAGTATAGGTTACGTAAATTGTTAAGAATTCTTAACTTCAAGATGTGTGGCATAAATCAAGAAGATGAACACCAACAAGGTAAGTTGAGGTTTCTAGTTGAATATTTAATAATTATATGTGGTAAGGCAATTCAAATTATGTTGTTTGTAGTATTAAAATAATTGGAAATGCTCACTTTTGGACTCGTAGGTGAAAAAGTACCATGATCCGGAACACGTGATAATCCGGTTGGGGGTCCTTCCCTATATAGTCCGGATCATCTAGTGGAGACAGTACTTACAAAATGAACGGTATGGTAAACAACACATCTCAATTCCAACACAATGTCACTGATGCTCAGTGTCACTCAAAATAATGAAATCAAAATTAAAATAAATCAAAATCTATGAAAATTCAATTTATCAATGCAATTGGAAACATTGAAATGGAATTCATAACATATATAGTATATCGTGTGTGTTGCTATTATGTGCAACAGATGGCGTTAAAAAAAAAAAACATGTTTTTACCTGTCACAGGTGTGGCATCTATATAGTAGGTATATAAAAACACCCGCATATTCGAATGGACCATTGTCAGAATTTCAAAGCAATCAGTGAAGAACTTTGGGAGATTACAGTATGTATTGCTCTTATGTCCAACAGATGGCACTGTTTTTCAAAAAAGCATGTTTTTTCTTATAACAGGTGAGACATGTATATATTAGGTATATAAGAACACGCGCCTATTCAAATGCAACGTTGTGTCAAAATTTCAAAGCAATCGGTAAAGAGGTTTAGAAGATTTCTCTCCCCTGAACAAACATGAAAAACACAGTTTAAAGAAAAAAAAATTCCGTCAGAGATGTGACATCAATATAGTATGTATATAAAAACCCGCTCGGATGCAAATGGAACATTGTGTGAAAATTTCAAAGCAATCGGTGAAGAACTTTGGAGATTAGCAATTTTGAACAAACGAACATTTCCATTTTTATTTATATAGATTTACACACATTATATATAAGTATCTACATGTTTTATTCACCATAACTATACGACTAAGCTGGTATGGTGTCCAAACAGCAGAGTGGCCTCCATACACTGCATGAGGAGTCATACAGCAGTCAGCAGATAACGCTAGGAGACAACGCAACCTCCCTCACCAAAATGGCTCCTCCCAACATACTCCTTTTGCTGTTATTACACTATATACACACACGTGTTATATATAAGTATCAACATTTGTGTTCACCATAGCGCACCACTAAGTTGGTATGGTGATGTAAGGGGACCAGCCTTTAACCTACCTTAAATGGTTAATGCTGGTCGTTATTAGTTATTTGTCCCAAAGTTTTCAGTGTAACCTTCAGTCCAACTCCTCGAATCTAAAACGTTTGATTGCTTAGATATCCCGACCCGAGGACACTGTACCTCTNTAAAAATAAATACAGGGTACAAAACACAATCAAATGTGCCCATAGTAGGAAAACAGCATGTAAAGGATTTGGGAATAATGATGTCTGACGACCTAACGTTTAGGGAGCATAACCAAGCAAATATTGCGACAGCCAGAAAAATGATAGGATGGATTACGAGAACTTTCAAATCCAGGGATCCCATCACAATGCTTGTACTCTTCAAGTCACTTGTGCTGTCCCGTCTTGAGTACTGTTCAGTACTCACTTCCCCCTTCAGAGCAGGAGAGATTGCTGAAATAGAGGGAATACAGAGACATATACAGCACGTATAGACGCGATAAAGCACCTAAATTATTGGGATCGTCTCAAAGCTCTCCAAATGTACTCACTAGAAAGAAGACGAGAGAGATCTCAAATAATATACACCTGGAAGATACTGGAGGGCCAGGTCCCAAATCTACACAGTAAAATAACAACGTACTGGAGTGAACGATATGGAAGAAAATGCAGAATAGAACCAGTGAAGAGCAGGGGTGCCATAGGCACAATCAGAGAACACTGTATAAACATCAGAGGTCTGCGGTTGTTCAACGTCCTCCCAGCAAGCATAAGAAATATTGCCGGAACAACCGTGGACATCTTCAAGAGGAAACTAGATTTATTCCTCCAAGGAGTTCCGGACCAGCCGGGCTGTGGTGGGTATGTGGGCCTGCGGGCCGCTCCAAGCAACATCCTGGTGGACCAAACTCTCACAAGTCAAGCCTGGCCTCGGGCCAGGCTTGGGGAGTAGAAGAACTCCCAGAACCCCATCAACTAGGTATCAACCAGGTATCAACCAGATGGTTGGGTTGACTGCATCTATCTGGACCTAAAAAAGGCTTTCGACAGAGTTCCACATAAGAGGTTGTTCTGGAAACTGGAAAATATTGGAGGGGTGACAGGTAAGCTTCTAACACGGATGAAAAATTTTCTGACTGATAGAAAAATGAGGGCAGTGATTAGAGGCAATGTATCGGACTGGAGAAATGTCACAAGCGGAGTACCACAGGGTTCAGTTCTTGCACCAGTGATGTTTATTGTCTACATAAATGATCTACCAGTTGGTATACAGAATTATATGAACATGTTTGCTGATGATGCTAAGATAATAGGAAGGATAAGAAACTTAGGTGATTGTCATGCCCTTCAAGATGACCTGGACAAAATAAGTACATGGAGCGCCACTTGGCAAATGGAATTCAATGTTAATAAATGCCATGTTATGGAATGTGGAATAGGAGAACATAGACCCCACACAACCTATAATTATGTGAGAAATCTTTAAAGAATTCTGATAAAGAAAGAGATCTAGGGGTGGTTCTAGATAGAAAACTATCACCTGAGGACCACATAAAGAATATTGTGTGAGGAGCCTATGCCACGCTTTCCAACTTCAGAATTGCGTTTAAATACATGGATGGCGATATACTAAAGAAATTGTTCACGACTTTTGTTAGGCCAAAGCTAGAATATGCAGCGGTTGTGTGGTGCCCGTATCTTAAGAAGCACATCAACAAACTGGAAAAGGTGCAAAGACATGCTACTAAGTGGCTCCCAGAACTGAAGGGCAAGAGCTACGAGGAGAGGTTAGAGGCATTAAATATGCCAAAACTAGAAGACAAGAAAAAGAGGTGATATGATCACTACATACAAAATAGTAACAGGAATTGATAAAATCGATAGGAAAGATTTCCTGAGACCTGGAACTTTAAGAACAAGAGGTCATAGATATAAACTAGCTAAACACAGATGCCGAAGAAATATAAGAAAATTCACTTTCGCAAACAGAGTGGTAGACGGTTGGAACAAGTTAGGGAGAAGGTGGTGGAGGTCAAGACCGTCAGTAGTTTCAAAGCGTTATATGACAAAGAGTGTTGGGAAGACGGGACACCACGAGCGTAGCTCTCATCCTGTAACTACACTTAGGTAATTACACACTTAGGTAATTACACACACACACACACACTCACTCACTCACTCTCACACTCACTAACTAGTATTTTAATTTTAGGTAATAACATTTCACAGTATTAATTGAGAGCTTGTTCAATTTAGAATGAAAATACCTGCACTTTATTAAAAAGTGGTGTTCTATGCCTTTACATATATTTTTGAATGTGAAAATCTTTATTTTGTACTTTTTGTTTCCATACTTGCATATTTCCTTTGTATAATATCTATAAAATTTTGCACTTGAGTTGTTTTATCTGTGGCGGCCTCTTTGCTGGTACAGTATTTGTATTTTGATGTTTTCTGTTTTCTTCAGTGGTTCCTTTCTGTGGAATTAGTCCTAAATACACCAGCTTATGCGTATTACCGATATTTAGTCCTTCTTAGAATGTCATTGTATTACTCGTTACAACATTGTATTCATATACAGTACCGAGATGTGCAAATCCATGTTCTGTATTCCTTTCTTACCCAAGTGCAATTGACACACATCTAATGTATATTTTCATTGATCTTGAAAATATATATATAGTCTTTCCTTTTCAGTAAACGACGGAAGAGCGAAAAAGGTGGTAAAGGTCTTCGTCACTTCTCCATGAAGGTTTGTGAGAAAGTTAAAGCAAAGGGCACAACATCATACAACGAAGTAGCTGATGAACTCGTATCAGAGTTTACAGACCCTACCCGGTGTGCATCACCCTCTGATGGTGCCAATGTGAGTTATAATTTGTACAAATATATTAATTGGGGATATAATGGAGCCAACTATGTTAGGCAATAAATATCCACCATATTTCGGAGTTATCTCCCTGTTACTTTCTAAGGTAAAATCCTAATGGCCTGGCTTTGATCTAGTGCTGTCAAGGCAGGTCAACATTCTGCACCAGTAGCATAGCTGGGTATCCTAAAATGGTGTTAGGAACACACTGGAGAATAATAAATCCAGCCCAGAATGTAGTCAGAAAAGTAATTTACATAAATTCAAGCATTCCAGGTGCAGCATGGCACCAGAGAGAGAGAGAGGCAAGCCATGCCCATGCTATCTACTGAACAACCCACTGAGTTACTTCCCCTGAGTATGACCAGGTGGCAACAGCAATACAACATGGAAGCCCTTCAGCCTAAACCACTCATATTCTATCTGTGGTTGTAGAGACCAGTGCAGTACTTGCCTGTAAATGGTTTTTACTTATGTCTAGGAGCTTATGTGTAGTTACATTAGGAGTGCTATGCTCGTGGTGTCATGTCTTACCTGCACTCTTTTATAATGCTTTGTATCTACTGACAGTTTGGTCTACATCACCTGTTCTTAATACTTAACCTGTTACAACCGTCTAGCACCGTTTGCAAAACTGAATTTCTTATATTTCTTTGGGGGCTTTGTTTAGCTAATTTAAATCTATGACGCCTGTTCTTGAAGCCTCAGGTCTCGGAAATTCTTCTCTATCAATTTTCTCGATCCTGTTACTATTTTGTATGTATATTGCTACTTTTCTTCTATCTTCTTGTTTTGGCATATTGAATGCCTCTAACCTCTCGTCGTAGCTCTTGTCTTCAGTTCTGGGAGCCATTTAGTTGCATGTCTTTACACCTTTTCCAGTTGGTGATGTGCACTATGGGCACATAGTATATAGTTGTATATGGGCACTATACAACTGCTGCATATTCCAGCTATGGTCCCACAAAGGTCGTGAATAATTTCTTCAGTATTCACCATTCATGTATTTAACCCTCAGACAGCGGCTATGGAAAAAATGGTCATATCCACCTATGGACAAAAAAAAAAATTCCAAATAATAGTTGTCATTATAGAATTATTAATTTGTATGCAAAATGTTTGAAAAACATTAAATAAGTGAATATTTTTTGTTTCACTGGATGGAGGCACTCTGGAAGGCTGCGTCTGGCACTTGTTAATGTCTGGTGCTCTACTTTCTTGATGCTTTGTTTTATCCTTCAATGTTTCACTTATTGTTTTATCATTTGTTTTTCTTTTTTACATCCATAGAGCTATTATATCCATAATTGCATCATACATGTAAAATCCAGCCAATAATTGCTTAAATCTTCATATAACTGCATTACTCTGTGAATCAACAATTGACAAAGTTCACAGCCTAAGGATTAAAAACACTTTTGTAATTGGAAAGCATAGCATTGGCTCCTCACACAATGTTCTTCATGTGGTCCTCAGGTGAGAGTTTTCTTTCTAGAACCACCTCTAGATCATTCTTTATCAGAATTTTGTAAAAAAGTTTTTTTTTACATAATTTGTAGGTTGTGTGGGGTTCCAATGATTGGTTCACCTGGTATGTTACATTACAACCGTAGTGTGTTGTGAAAACTATCTGTAAATAAATCGTATACCAGTAATTACATTGAAATTTTATACCATGGCAATTACCACTTTAACATAGTAAGTCATTTATTATGAAATGATAGCAGAATTTTTTTATGGGTCGCTCTTTCTATATACATGAAGTATTTTATCCATATTAGCATGATGTGTATAAAACCAAACCAAATAATATCTAAAATTGACATACGATGCTAACCACACTTTACAGGTCAAGACCACTACATTATTTAATTCAATGGATTGGAAGTGGCTGCTGAGATTGACCAAAAATGTCTCCTAGAGTGTCCTAGTACAATTAATAAATATATAACTTACATATTACTTATTGTATTGCAGGAAAGTGTTTTTGCCAATTTATATTAATCTTCTGAGCTCCTTGATGAAGAGTAAATTACTGAACAATGACTTGGAGGGCCAGGTTATTTAAAGTTATTTGATAAATGCAGTTAAATGACATCTTTGTACTGAGTACCTACAAGTATTACTTAACCATCAAACCGCTAGGGGCCCAAATGGATTTAACACCCACAGGCGCAACAAAAAAAAATTCAAAAAAATTCTTTTGTCTTATAGAAGTGTTCATTTTTGTTACCTGATCACGGGAAAAATAACAAAAAAATCGTAGGTGGCATATTTTAGTCGCAATAGGGTAGGGAAGTTTGGCGAAAAAGGGGCGTTGACAGAGCCTTCGCTAGACGAGGTCTACTCCGCTCGAGCTGTCAGGCCGCAGTTGCCACAAATATATTATTACCTAATTATTTCAATGTCTCTGATTGATTTTTCTTAGTTTTTTGCAGTAATATTATTCAATACAGTGAATTGTGATATATTTATATAATAAAATGTGTGAACTATCGCTGTACTCAAATTATGGTGTGCATATTAGTGACTCAATTATTATGTTCATAAAACAATAAACAAATAGTTTTGCTGTTGTTACACTATATACACTGGTTATATATAAGTATTTGCATGTTTTGTTCACCATAACGAACCACTAAGTTGGTCTTGCAAGTCAAAAAGCAACGAGGAGTGACCGCCACACACCAGCGAGCCACTCACTGCCACTCCCTCCCTCAACAACACCTCACTTGCCCTCATTCTCCTCCCACAATACTGTTTTTGCATTTATTCACTATACACAGACGTTACATATAAGTATTTACGTATTTTGTTCACCATAACTGTACATCTAAGCTTGTATGGTGAGTAAAGACACGAAGACGTAGCTACTCACACAGTCAGCTGGTGGCGGCTGCCCTCAAGGCCAGATGCACTAATATTTCTCCTCTAACAATATTGTTTGTGGTGTTATTACGCCATATACACACATTATATATAAGTATCTACCTGTTTTATTCACCATACCTGTACAAATAAGCTGGTATGGTGCCCAAAGACCATAGTGGCCACCAGTAAACAACATGACAAGTCGTGCAGATGACGCACCTCCCTCACCAAAGTGGCGGCTCCCAACCTACTCCTATTGCTGTTATCTCACACTATACACACGTTATATATAAGTATCTACATTTGTGTTCACCATAGCGAACCACTAAGCTGGTATGGTGAGTGCAGTCAGTAGAAGGTGGCCACACACAGCCAGAAGACGACACAACCACCCTCCCTCCCACAGCCTTACTCCTCCCTCCATGGAGCACAGCGCTAAATATCACCACAATCCTGCTATTATCAGAATCCTGGTCAGTTTTATCACAGTCAGTGGTCTTCTATAATACTATCATCGCTAAATAATAGCAAGATCATATATATTATGGCATTTGTAGGCGATGCTGTGGTCAAAAGCTGAACAGCGGTGCTGTGAGCTCGTGTTGCGTGCGCCAGCCTTGGTGGCTTGCTCAATACTGACTCTCACACCCAAGAATGTTGGCCTGGATTTTTTTCTTGGTGGCATCTGGCAACTATCAGTCGTGGCTGCACTATAGCTGCCCCTATCCCAGGCAGGGCGTTTAAATTATAGCGCTAGACACAAAATCATATATATATGACATGCGCGGTTTCGGTTTTGTCACTGAAAGCGCATATATATATATATATATATATATATATATATATATATTATATATATATATATATATATATATATATATATATATATATATATATATATATATATATATATATATATATATATATATATATATATATATATATATATATATATATATATATATATATATATATATATATAATATATATATATATATATATATATATATATATATTATATATATATATATATATATATATATATATATATATATATATATATATATATATATATATATATATATATATATATATATATGATTTGCGCGGTTTATGGGTTAAGGGGGCCATTAGGTAGTTTTTTTTAAATTGTTCAATTTCAATCAAACTTTTTTGATGAGTTGTATATGAAAAGAGTTTCATCTGGTGCAAGTCTCAGCATTGTAGCATAAATAGGAAGGGAGAAAAAATATTGAATTAGGTGTCAAATATTTTCCAAAATGGTCAAAAACGATTATCAAACACAAATGTCAACTGAAATCATGTCTATGATTCTCGCCTATCACAATAGCATCAATTAAAAAAATATATTTTGTTTTATTAAAAAAATTAAGTTAAATTTATTTTTTTTCAATTCTATTTTTCTTATTTGTTTATCTGACGATTTGCATGAAACTTTACACCTGACTGCACGTAAGCCTATCTGTAAGGGTGCCAATTTTTGAGGAAATTGGTTGATGTCAACCTGAGCCACAGATGGCAGCACCTTAGACTTTATTTTTTATTTATTTATTACAAGTAACATAAATGTTCATATAACTCTTTCATTTTTTATTCAATTTACATGAAACTTACACCTTATAAGTAAAGTTTGTCTCTAAAATATGAGGTAAGTGTTTTTTCCGAAGTGCATTTATTGATTTTATAATGGCAATAAACATGTTACATTTGCTTATTTTTTGGGGGGGACTTTGACTATTTGTATTAGGAAAACTAAACATGTTTTGGAAAATCCCCAACTTCATATCCTTTATTATATGCCAATGTGTCAGAAAAGTGTCATAAAATGATTATAACTGAAACGTGTGGTTGTATATACACTTGAAAATGTGTAATATTCATTGGAAAAAAAAAATTAAATCTCCCTTTCTATTTAGGCTGCAGTACTGAAACATGGAACAATTGCAGCCCTTTTCATATACAACTAGTCAAAAAATATGGGTTGACATTGAACAACTTTTAATAAGATATTCTAATGGCTCCTTAAGATGTACTGTACAGTAGTATTAGAGGGTAACTTCTTGCATGTGTGCATTGTGTACTTCTTGACGATTTAATGTTTTTGGGGTGTTAATCACCTGGTCTAAGTTAATATTTGTATATTTGCTTCAGTGCTAACAAATGTTATATAAGATTTTTATTTTCAACATACTAATTAAAAATGTAAATGTAATTTATTTTCAGTATGACCAGAAGAATATTCGACGGAGAGTTTATGATGCACTTAATGTTCTTATGGCAATGAACATAATTAGTAAAGAGAAAAAAGAAATCAGGTGGTTGGGTCTACCTACAAATTCAGCCCAGGAGTGCCGTAAATTAGAACAAGAGAGACATAAAAGAGTAGAACGCATTAAGCTCAAGACACAACAATTGCAAGATCTTATTTTACAAGTAAGATTTGATTAATGTTTTTTGTTCTTGGTGAAAATATTTGTGGTACAGTATCTAAATATTAAAAAATATTTTTGCTTTTGTGAAGAAGGGCAATGTTATAGAAAGTCCTCTTTGGTAAAGGAAGTGCAAAATGAATGTGATTGGTAAAGTACTGGAAATGGTCATTTTTAAATACCTAGGATGTGTGAATGTTAGAATGGAAATTTGTGCTGACAAAGTTGAGTGTTAGGCGAGTTTGGGGAGGAAAGTGGCTTGCAATAAAACCCTGCTTTGAAAAACCAGAGGAATAGATATGGCCAGAGTACTGCATGAAGGAGTGGCAGTGCCAGCTTGTATGTTTGGTTCAATATAATGATTTGAATCCATTAAGTCAAAAGATAGAGGAGCAGAAATGGATAATAAAAGAAGAATGTGTGGTGTTAGGAGTAAAGAGAAAGTAAAGAATGAAAATGTCATAGAGATGTGAAGTTCTAAAGTTAGTTATCTGCAAGAGTGATGAAAGTATACAGAGATGGTTTAGACATAATAAATTAATAGATGATAGTAGGCTGATGAAGACAGGGAATTTGATGATAGGATAACATGAAAGCTAGGAAGTAGGTGGGTGACATGCTAAGAGAGTAACAGGAAGTGTCTTGTGTACGGTTTGTAAGCAAGTTAGTAAGCAAATGTGTTTGTATATGTCAATTCACGAGAGCACTGTGCACCTGGTTTTATGAAGCTGAGGATGGTTGTTAATGTGTGGTGGGTCTTCTCTCAACATTATATATATTGTGGATGATATAATGAATGGAAAAGTCATATATTTATTTATTTATTTTTAATGTAACCTGTATTCCCTGTTAATATTTATAATGTGCCATTACCTTGTGAAAGAGGGAAGCTGGGGTATTGATAAAGTATGCGAATATACAGTAAATGAAAACTGCAAATTATTTTCTTAAATAACTTTGTTTTCCTTGTGTAATTTGATATAAATCCAAACCAAATTGTGAAAAGTATTATTCAATATCTAAATTAACTTTTAAATGGCGCAAAACATACAAATACGATTTGACATAACATAATTTTTTAAAACTTGCACAAACACCTTCCAGTTTGTTGTGCATAATCAACTCTGCAAATGCTCCAACTTTGTCCCTTGACCACCAACATAACTTGAAAACAAGAAAATCAAAATAATTTTAAAATTGAATATTGAAAATTCAGATTTTCAAATCAAATTAAAAAATATAAACTATCACCAATTGTTCATTGCAGTTATTATGCTCTCAGAATAGCATATGATATTCATTTTCAAAAAATTAGAATATAGGTTTTCAGTATACTTTACTGTACAGTATTAATAAAATAGTCAATATGGCATTTGAAATTTGCAGCAAATTTAGACAAAAAAATGTATAACTCCAAACGTTTAGGGTTTATGAAAATCCATTCTCAAGGGATTGTCGAACAGACAGCTGAGCACACAATATCATGTCAAAATGGTAAGACTCGGTCAGAAACTGGAATTTTAGAAGCTACTCTTAAAGTTGAAACCCTAATTTTAGAGATAATTGAAGTTAAAGTTATCGACAATGAATAAAGGTACAGTGGGGCCTCGACTTACGATGGTAATCCGTTCCTAGAGACGGATTGTAAGGCGAAATATCGTAAGTCGAAGCGATTTTTTCCCACAAGAAATAAAGGGAATTGAATTAATCCGTTTCCCACCCTCCAAAATATTAACTTACAAATACATTATATACTGAATACAATGTTTTTTCTAACTACAATACAGTGCATATGTTTATCTTACCTTTATGGAGGACTCATGATGTGCATGGAAGATGGTGAGGAGAGGGGAGGAGGAGAGGTGTTACTGTTTGGAAGGGGAGTCCCCTTCCAAACATCAGGCAGTGATGACATCTCTGGGGTACACTCTCTCTTACGTTTTGCTTGCATACCACTAGGACCTGGTTGTGATTCACTGCTTGTTTGTATCACTAAAAACGTTTCCAGAAACTTTTGTTTTTCCATGTGTTTTAATTTTTGTCGGTAGTGAGGCATCACACTGTCATTAAAAAGGTTAGGCAACGGCCTACTGCACCATGATTTGGGCGAGTCGTTTCAGCAAAAGTTTGCAATTCTTCCATGCTGCACACATTTTCTTAATTAATGAGGAAGGGACATTCTGTATTGTCTCCTCCTCCCCTGAAGAAATTGCCTCGGCTGTCTCTCGTTGCTGCTCCTTGTGAAGTTCTTCGGTGGTCAGTTCTTCGCTGTGTTTCTCCACCAGCTCGTAACACACAACACTCAGGACACTATGAATGCCACTTCTTTTTCTAAATTTTTCAAACCATCCCCTGCTCACCTTAAACTCTTTCTCATTTGCATTACTCATTCCAGGGGTTTTCTTTAAAAGGTCTTCATGCAATTTGCTTGCTTTTTCACAAATGATGGCCTTTGAAACTCTATCACCCGCTAACTCCTTGCTGTGTATCCAAATTAATAATAACTGTTCAACATCCTCAAGTGTTTGTGTTTTATGTTTCGTGATTATTGATACGCCTTTTGCCACTTTAGCACTCATAATGTCCTTTTTCTTAGCCAGTATGGTGGATATCGTTGACTGAGATTTGTTGTACTGCCTAGCCAGTTCACCGACCCGCACACCATTTTCATATTTACGAATGATCTCTTGTTTTTGCTCTATGGTCATTCTTACATGGGTTTTCATATGTTGAACCTTACCACTGACTTTCTTGGGACCCATGGCGTGATATATAATAATTACTTCTATGTTCAAAAAGCAAAAAATCACCACAAAAACGGAATTTCTTATAGCGTGATCATCACTAAGCGGGCAGCTGTAGTAAACTGAGGCAGGTCGGCCCGCGTGACCGGGAACCACGCTCTCGGTCGACCCGAACGTGTACCAACAAATATCGTTAGTCGGCGACACCATCATATGTTGAGTCACATTTTTCGATCAAATTTACATTGTAACTCGAAATTATCGTAAGTCGAGGTGCCACTGTAGTTCGAATTCGTTAATTTACTTGTATGTTTTAATATACATTGCTTGGCATTCGTACTTGAATACAGTATGTTAATTAATTAATTAGTTATAGGTCAGTGTGTGTCGAAGTGAAGTCAAGAAAAAATAACCCCATAAAAAAACAAAATATAGGGATAATTATAATGATTAAGGGGATATATTTAGGGTATACTTTATATAGGTGAAAAAGCCCTAATCTGGTCCCTAATCATCAAAACAACCTAAAGGAACAAAGAAAATAGAGTTTGAAACCTCTGAAAAAATCAGCCCAAAAAAATTCAAAGTCCCAAGTTTTGCGAGTTGTGACCAATTCATTTGCTTACCAACTTCATTCTATCTTCACATAGTTAGGGATGGTATGCACTCTCCAGGATGTAACGGTTACAACAAAATCAAATAATAAGCAATGTATATATATGATATAACAAAATTGAACATAATAGCATAGTTACTCATTATTATTTGTGTTGTCATATATTACTCAGCAATGCTATAAAGGCACCAGCTGCATATCCACTTTGTGGACACTTCTTACTACTATTTTTATTTGCATCGGACAGGTTCTTTCATCTCCTTATAACTGCATTATCCTTCAGTTCCAGCTAATAGAAGCTGTTCTCCTTATCAACAAACGTTCTTCGTTTTAAAAAATTCATCTAAAGTCAATTTCTGAAAATATTTTGATGAAAGTTTCATGACCCCTGAAGCAAATAAGTTAGAGATTTAACATTTTCAAGTAATTTTTACATAATTCAAATATTTTTCACCTCTTTGACCCCTAAGGCTGTGCTGTGTAAGGTTAAGCATTGAAGTGGCTGTGTTGCTTGATGGTAGGCATGTAAAAAAAAAAACCAGGATCCTATGTTGAAGCTGGTCACATCGCCTTGCCAGTGATCTCATAATAGGAACATCAAGCAAGAAGTGTTTGTCTCACTTTCACGTTGACATTTCAGATAAAATTGAAGCTGTGATTGTATTTGGACTGTTTCATGACTGACATACTATATGCCACATGCAATGTTATTCTAAATTTTACTTTTGTTTTTCAGCAAATTGCATTCAAAAATTTGGTGGAGCGTAACCGGGCTGAAGAACGCATCCATGGAGCTCCCTCGCCAAATTCTGCCATCCAGCTTCCCTTCATCATTGTTAATACAAATAAAAAGACAATCATTGACTGTTCAATTTCTAATGACAAGTGAGTGGCCATGTTTTAGTAAATAATTTTGAAGAAATGGAATAATTATACAATGCAATACTGATACTGTTTTACCATTAGCCTGCAGCTGCCATTTTAAACAATGTGTCCATATTTTTTATTTTTTTAATCATACTATTGTACCAATCTGGCATTTTAACAAAGCAATGCTTATATGTTAGTTTAGCTGCTGTCAGCTGCATGCAGCAGTATATGTTTATATTTGAACTGTGATACTATTTATGCTAATTACACAAGAATTACTGCCACATGATCAATCAGGCTGCAAGCAGCCACATCGAACAGCCTGCGTGATCAGACCAGCAACCAGGTATCCTGGTCAGAGACCTGACCACGAGAACATTGATTCTTGAAATCAGCAACAGGTAGTCGGTAGGTAGGTAGGTAGGTAGACCAAAGAAAGAACAAGAGGAAGCCCCCAACCAAAGCAAAAATGCTTAAATTCCCTAAGGGCCCCTCTGGAGAGCCATGGGCTGATTTTTGGCCAGAAAGGATGGCCAGGCTAAGAAGGCGCCAGGTGAGAAAGAAGTGACTAGAGAAAGAGATCCCCAAGTTAAAAGCCAAAGCAGCGAATAACCATTGCACTGTTCTGCATTAAAATATGACAAACCCCTGGTGTGCCAAAAATAAATTCTTTCCAAAAAATTATTTTCTCCTCTTATATTATTAAAATGCAGTCTCTGATCACAGGAAACTAAAGAAAAAAATATTGTATGTGACATACTTTAGCCGCGATGGAGCTGGGAAGTTGAGCAAATTATGGGGCCTCGTAGCCTGGTGGATTGCGCGCAGGACTCGTAATTCTGTGGCGCGGGTTCGATTCCCGCACGAGGCAGAAACAAATGGGCAAAGTTTCTTTCACCCTGAATGCCCCTGTTACCTAGCAGTAAATAGGTACCTGGGTGTTAGTCAGCTGTCACGGGCTGCTTCCTGGGGGTGGAGGCCTGGTCGAGGACTGGGCCGCGGGGACACTAAAAAGCCCCGAAATCATTTCAAGATAACCTCAAGATAACCTCAAGATGGGCACTGAGCGATGGAGCGCTCGGGGTCATTCGACCCCGCCACCCCGCAGGATGGCAGTTGCTGCGAATATAATGTTGCACAATTATTTTGATGTATCTCATTGTTTCTTCTGTTTCTTTTGCTGTAATATTATTCAAAAGTGTGGAATTTATAAACAGTAGTTCAATGTGTGGAATATTGCTATGCTAAAAATTATGGGGCTCATATATGTGACATATATTATATTCTGTGATCAGTCAGTGTTTTTTGCTGTTATTACACTATATACACACACACACACTGTATATACCTATCTACTTGTGTTCACCATAACGAACCACTAAGTTGGTATGGTGAGCCTAAAACAACAAGAGTGGCCGCGACACAGCAGCTGGCAGACGCCACCTCCCTCCTTCAACAACGACTCGCCAACATTCCTCCTCCCACCACACTGTTATTGTTTTTATTACTAGTAGCTGTACCCGGCCACAGCAACCTTCCCCCTGTCTCCCAGTCCTCCCCACCATTCCCGCTCCCCCGTTCACTCATTCTTTTGTCCTCCCATCCATTCCCCACTTCCCCGTCCCCTCGTCCTCCCTCCTCCATCCCTATGTCCTCCCCAGCATCCTCCACTCCCCCATTCCCTCGTCCTCCCTACCATTCCCCCCCTTCCACCTCCCATCCCGTTCCCTCGTCCTCTGCACCATCACCCTTCTCTCGTGTCCCCTTGTCCTCCCACGATTCTCCACTCTCCTGTCCCCTTGTCCCCATCGTCCCCAATTCCCCTGTCCCTTCATCCTCCCCACCTTTACCCCCTCCCCTATCCCATCGTCCTCAATACCATCCCCCAATCCCATACCCTCGTCCTTCCAACCATTCTCCACTCCCTCGTCCGATGCATTCCCAAATGATCTGATGTTCCAATCACTGAAATATAAGAAAAACTATGAAAATTCAAATTATCTATGAAATCTGTGAAAATTCAAATTATCATGAAATTGGATACACTGAAATGGAATCGTAACATATTTAGTATAGCGTGAGTTGCTCGTACATGCAACAGATGGCACTGTTTTTTTTTTTTTTTTTTTTTTTTTTTTTTTTTTTTTTTTTTTTTTTTTTTTTTTTAAAAACAGGTTTTTACCTGTCACAGGTGTGGCATCCATACTTATACTAATGAAATGAATGGCATGATAAACAACACAACTCAATTCCAATGCAATGTCACACAAAATAATTAAATCAAAATATATCAATATTTAATTTGTCAATGCAATCAGAAACATTGAAATGTAATCGTAACATATTTAGTATAGTGTGTAAGGCATTTACGTGCAACAGATGGCGCTGTTTCTTAAAAAAAAATGTTTATACTTGTCTCAGATGTGGCATTTATACTTATACTGTAACCACGTGATTATCTGGGATTTGAACATCCGGAAAACGCCCTTATACGGCCAAAATCGTGACCGGATAAAGTTATCTCAATATCCGGCCAAAATGGCCATGAGAGCCGGATAAAAGCTGGTTTAGCCGAATAAAAAATAGGAGCCAGTTAACTTGCTGCTGATGTTACACTATCTGGACAGTCAGCCGGATAGTCATTGAATAATCTGGATATGAAAGCCATAGGGCGGTCTGTACCGTATTAATCCCATCTGCCTGTGGCTCGAGACACATGGTGGAGGAAGGGGTGGGTGGGTGGTGTTGGGAGGGTGGGTGGTGGTGGGAGGGGAGCGTCGGGAGGGACCACATGGGTATAGGAATTACCATTAATTTTAGAACAATTCATCATAGCCAAAAACAAATTAAATAAGTAGTAGTAATTATGTAATAACAAATATATAAGTTTCCTGAAAACAATGTGCACAGGCTGAAGTTTCCTTAAAAATATCGAGTTTTTTTTTCTCCTGGCGGCCTACGTAATGTGCTATAGCTGCCCCAAGTGGACCCGTCCAACATTGGTCAACCCATGTGCTCCCGTCCCTTGTGTTATACCACAGTGCTATGCCATTAGTGAAATATTTTTTAAACAACTTTTTTATTTTCATAGTAACTTTGAACATTTTTGGCCAAGACTATGTCTGGTAGCAGCATCAATCGTTCTGGAGGTGTTAAGAGGAAGAAGGTTGTCCTAGCAATTAAAGACAAGTTACGTGTTATACCCTCAACCAGTGAGGCGTCACAGGCAAGCCTGTGACGCCAAGCACCTTCAAGCCTGTGATGCCAAGCACCTTCAAGCCTGTGACGCCAAGCGCCTTCAAGCCTGTGACAAACCAAGCGCCTTCAACAAGTGAGGCATCACAGGCAAGCCAAGCGCCTTCAACAAGTGAGGCGCAAGCAAGTGCCTTCAACAAGTGAGGCGCAAGCAAGCGTCTTCAACAAGTGAAGCGCAAGCAAGCACCTTCAACAAGTGAAGCGCAAGCAAGCGCCTTCAACAAGTGAGGCATCACAGGCAAGTCAAATGCCTTCAACAAGTGAGGCTTCACAGGCAAGCCAAGCGCCTTCAAGTGAGGCGCAAGCAAGTGCCTTCAACAAGTGAGGCGTCACAGGCAACACAAATGCCTTCAACCAGTGAGGCTTCAGCAGCTGGCAGTCAAAACTAACTTTGCTTAATGAACTGTACAGTAATTTTAAGTGTTAATTTTAGTGTTGTGTTAGTATAGGTTACGTAAATTGTTAAGAATTCTTAACTTCAAGATGTGTGGCATAAATCAAGAAGATGAACACCAACAAGGTAAGTTGAGGTTTCTAGTTGAATATTTAATAATTATATGTGGTAAGGCAATTCAAATTATGTTGTTTGTAGTATTAAAATAATTGGAAATGCTCACTTTTGGACTCATAGGTGAAAAAGTACCATGATCCGGAACACGTGATAATCCGGTTGGGGGTCCTTCCCCATATAGTCCGGATCATCGAGTGGAGACAGTACTTACAAAATGAACGGTATGGTAAACAACACAGCTCAATTCCAACACAATGTCACTGATGCTCAGTGTCACTCAAAATAATGAAATCAAAATTAAAATAAATCAAAATCTATGAAAATTCAATTTATCAATGCAATTGGAAACATTGAAATGGAATTCATAACATATATAGTATATCGTGTGTGTTGCTATTATGTGCAACAGATGGCGTTAAAAAAAAAAAAACGTTTTTACCTGTCACAGATGTGGCATCTATATAGTAGGTATATAAAAACACCCGCATATTCGAATGGACCATTGTCAGAATTTCAAAGCAATCAGTGAAGAACTTTGGGAGATTACAGTATGTATTGCTCTTATGTCCAACAGATGGCACTGTTTTTCAAAAAAGCATGTTTTTTCTTATAACAGGTGAGACATGTATATATTAGGTATATAAGAACACGCGCCTATTCAAATGCAACGTTGTGTCAAAATTTCAAAGCAATCGGTAAAGAGGTTTAGAAGATTTCTCTCCCCTGAACAAACATGAAAAACACAGTTTAAAGAAAAAAAAAATTCCGTCAGAGATGTGACATCAATATAGTATGTATATAAAAACCCGCTCGGATGCAAATGGAACATTGTGTGAAAATTTCAAAGCAATCGGTGAAGAACTTTTGGAGATTAGCAATTTTGAACAAACGAACATTTCCATTTATATTTATATAGATTTACACACATTATATATAAGTATCTACATGTTTTATTCACCATAACTATACGACTAAGCTGGTATGGTGTCCAAACAGCAGAGTGGCCTCCATACACTGCATGAGGAGTCATACAGCAGTCAGCAGATAACGCTAGGAGACAATGCAACCTCCCTCACCAAAATGGCTCCTCCCAACATACTCCTTTTGCTGTTATTACACTATATACACACACGTGTTATATATAAGTATCAACATTTGTGTTCACCATAGCGCACCACTAAGTTGGTATGGTGGTGTAACGGGGACCAGCCTTTAACTTACCTTAAACTGGTTAAATGCTGGTCGTTATTAGTTCTATTTGTCCCAAAGTTTTCGGTGTAACCTTCAGTCCAACTCCTCGAATCTAAAACGTTTGATTGCTTAGATATCCCGACCCGAGGACACTGTACCTCTTATGCTACACTGCAAACTCGGAGAATGCCGCCACCACTTGACTTCATACAGCCCACTGAATAATTCCCCCAATTGACGGTGAAGCAGGACACTGGCAAGTAGGCATAATCCCTGAAAGTGGATCTCCAACTATCCGAAAGAAGGTATGAGATTACTTTAATGTGTGGAATTAACTAAGTTACAAAAGGGATTAATATATATAAAATAGACTGAGGGATGCTTGTAAATTCACTGGAGTTTACTCAACAACAAAAAAAAACAAGGTAAATATAAATGGGTGGGAAATTTACTACACAATAGACTTCATTCAATCAATCATTTATTTTACAAAAAGTTGTTTTATGAACACTCCCAGAACTGAAATATATTCTAACTGAAATTCTTCCTAAAATAGAGGCAATGGTGTGAACCTAAAATGTGGAATATAATAACTGCACAAAAACTACAAGATATGCTCACATTTACATTAAATATCACAACTAGGCCTAGATGTTCTGCCTTGGCTCCCTGGAGAAGAGTCCCACCTTCAGTTGATGCTCAGTCCACACTGACTAAATTATCCTCTGACTTCTGTGAGGCTGACCTTGGCTTAGTTAACATACCTCATCTTCACAGATGATTAATAACTTAATCCTGAACTGGTCATTGAAGATGACTTAATTATTATTCAAAACAATTATAAAATAATCTAGATACCTGAGCAGGGTTAATTATTAAATCAAATATTGAAAATTACATAATTTACATTAATTAACAATTTAAGATGGTAGGTACATATTTTCCACAAGCTTGGATGTTCCCATTCTAATATTCGTCTGTATTCACTGACCAGGAGAAGTGTCCTCTATTTAAATTTGTTGTTAATTTACCAAAATTACTTGTCAACAAACGTTATTAACTCCAATTACTTTAATACATGAATTTCTCTAACTTGATGAATTCGACACAAGGAACATGTGGTGCTCCTTGTTTCCACACATAAGCTCTAATCCCCTTGGAGGATGACCCTTCCTAGCCTTTCAGGAAAACTACCAACTCGCAGCCTATTTTTACAAAAGGCGTATTCCACCTCCCAGTGAACGACAGCTTTCAATATTAGATCTATAGCCTTCTATGTAAACAGTTCTGTTACAGTGAGTCAAAAAACAAAAGTGGGCTGCCACACTCGGAGACCTCCCACAATACTATTTGAGAGTTTTATTACACTATATACACAAGTAATATATAAGTATCTACATGTTTTGTTCACCATAACTGTACAACTAAGCTGGTATAGTGTCCAAACAACATACTGGCAACAAAAAACTGCATGACACATCACACAGCAGCCAGCAGACGATGCTAGGAGACGATGCCACCTCCCTCGCCAAAATGGCTCCTCCCAACAAACTCCTTTTGCTGTTATACACTATATACACACACGTTATATATATAAGTATTTAAATTTGTGTTCACCACAGTGAACCACTAAATGGTATGGTGATTCTAGACAATAACAGGTCGCCACACAATCAACAGACGATGCAACCTCTCCCTCCCTCACCAAGATTACTCCTCCCACCATACTACACACACATTGCTAATTCTCACCACAATGCTGCTATTATCAGAATCCTGGTCACTAAATCCTGTACAGAATGATTTTCAACAAGTTTATTTTGTAAAGGAACATGGGAAGTCGTTTGAAGATTCTTAGATGGACGAATTAATGGCAGTATGCTGTGGCTAGCGCTTTGAACATCTTGAACAGCATTGATTCACTGATAACTGAACATTGTACACAATCTTTAACACATTCAGGCTCTTCTGTAATACTATCATGGCTTAATAATACCAGTTGCATATATATTTTGACTTTTTAGGCGATGCTATTGTTACAAGCTGAACAGCAGTGCTGTTTGCTCATGCTGCATGTGCCAGCCTTGGTTGCTCACTCAGTACCGAGGCTCTTACACCCAAGGAATGTTACACCCACAATTTAAAAAAAAAATGGTGTCTGTTTACGAGAACCCTGAGGAAGCTGATGTGAACCCCTTGTAGCTACGGAAGAGTTGAATCCTACGCTATACCTATGAGCGCCCTGAGGCACTCTGCGCATCCCCGATCTAGTGCCTCAAGGCGCTTTGTGCAGTGCAGTGGATAAGAAACATCACTGAATATTACTAGATGTCTCTAAAGCCCATCAAGAGAGGCAGCAGGATAGGCAACAAACAATGGTGGGAAGGTGGTGGAGGCCAAAACTGTCAGTACTGTAATTTCAAAGCATTATATGACAGTGTTGGGGAGACAGGACACCACGAGCATAGCTCTCATCCTGTAACTACACTTAGGTAATTACACACACACACAGACGTATGTATGTACGTACACACACATACATACTATACACTTTATGTTCAAACAGGAACTTTGTTTGAACGTTTTTTACACATTTTCAAGTCTA
>WNGS01135237.1:21248492-21260059 GCA_020271785.1 Procambarus virginalis
CACTTCTTCACACACGTTTCGGATATAATTATTCTGTGACACTTTTCTGACACATTAGCATATAATAAATGATTGTATGATTTAGGATTTCCAAAACATCTTTAGTTTTCCTAATACAAATGTTCAAAGTTCCACCCAAAAATTATGCAAAAATGGCATGTTTATTGCTATTATAAAATCAATAAATGAACTTAGAGAAAAGTGAAATCTTGCACATGTAGAGACATGCCCTCCACATATACTGTGTAAGTTTCATGTAAATTGAATAAAAAATTATTCAGTTTTGTAAACATTTGTGTCAATTGAAAAAAAAACAGAAAATTAATGAAGTCTAAGGTTCTAAAATCTGTGGCTGAGGTTGACATCAACCAATTTTCTCCAAAATTGGCATCCTTACAGATAGGTATACGTACAGTAAGGTGTGTAAGTTTGATGCAAATCGTCCGAAAAAAAATTTGAAAAAAAAAGAATTGAAAAAAAAAAAAAAAAAAAAAAAAAAAAAAAAACTTTTTTTTTTTTTTTTTTTTAATTTTTTCCAATTAAACTAATTATAATATTTGTTTATATATGCTATTGTGATAGCAAAGAGTCATAGCTATGATTTCAGTTGACACTTTTGATTCATAATCGATTTTGACCATTTTGGCATAATTTTCACAACTACTTCATTATTTTTTTCTCCCTTCCTATTTATGCTACGATGCTGAAACTTGGACCAGATGAAACACTTTTCATATAGAACTTGTCAAAAAGTTTGATTGAAATCGAACGAGTTTTCATTTTTGCATTTTTGGAGCCAAACTGGATTGGACCGCCCCCTTAAATTTGTGTTCACCACAGTGAACCACTAAATGGTATGGTGATTCTAGACAATGACAGGTCGCCACACAATCAGCAGACGATGCAACCTCTCCCTCCCTCACCAAGATTACTCCTCCCACCATACTACACACACATTGCTAATTCTCACCACAATGCTGCTATTATCAGAATCCTGGTCACTAAATCCTGTACAGAATGATTTCCACAAGTTTATTTTGTAAAGGAACATGGGAAGTCGTTTGAAGATTCTTAGATGGACGAATTAATGGCAGTATGCTGTGGCTAGCGCTTTGAACATCTTGAACAGCATTGATTCACTGATATCTGAACATTGTACACAATCTTAACACATTCAGGCTCTTCTGTAATACTATCATGGCTTAATAATACCAGTGCATATATATTTTGACTTTTTAGGCGATGCTATTGTTACAAGCTGAACAGCAGTGCTGTTTGCTCATGCTGCATGTGCCAGCCTTGGTTGCTCACTCAGTACCGAGGCTCTTACACCCAAGAAATGTTGCCCACAATTAAAAAAAAAAAATGGTGTCTGTTTACGAGAACCCTGAGGAAGCTGATGTGAACCCCTTGTAGCTACGGAAGAGTTGAGTCCTACGCTATACCTATGAGCGCCCTGAGGCACTCTGCGCATCCCCGATCTAATGCCTCAAGGCGCTTTGTGCAGTGCAGTGGATAAGAAACATCACTGAATATTACTAGATGTCTCTAAAGCCCATCAAGAGAGGCAGCAGGATAGGCAACAAACAATGGTGGGAAGGTGGTGGAGGCCAAAACTGTCAGTACTGTAATTTCAAAGCATTATATGACAGAGTGTTGGGGAGACAGGACACCACGAGCATAGCTCTCATCCTGTAACTACACTTAGGTAATTACACACACACACAGACGTATGTATGTACGTACACACACGTACATACGTACGTACTTTATGTTCAAACAGGAACTTTGTTTGCTAGGGGCTCGTATAATTATTGTCAGTGTTCAGAATGTGCCCCTTGTTCAGTAGTGGTTCCTTGAGCGTCTTCACCAAATTGCCAGAAAATCCGTGAGGATCTTGAGTGGGTATGTGTCCGTTTGTACCAGAATATAATATAATATATATATCCATCACCATTCTGATATCACAGTCACACAGTACAAAGAATTTGAGGCCAAATCGATGCCGTTTCTATGGGATGTACTGTTTGAAGAGAAGACGTCCCTTGAAAAGAACTGGGGATTCGTCAATGACAACATTGGCATGGTACAAAGTAGTCACAAAATTTCCCTCTATCACTGAACACTTTTCAAACCTTCCAAAGTCGATCATTTCGATCAACATTTTCAAGATTTTCAAAGTGTAGGCACCGTAGTAGTATCAGGAGCCTGTCTCGTTACATGTACTTGTTGAACACTGGAGTTGGAACAGCACAGTCTTTGTTCCAATAATCCTGTATGATGGGCTTCACTGAGTGTTTCATAAGCATACACAGAGCTAAGAACACATACAACTCTACCACAGTGGTGTTCTTCCAATGTACCATACATGAAGCAGGTAATAAGCCACCTACAATAAGTTGCGCTGCATACCTGTTGGTTTCGTCAACAAGATGTTGCATGAATAGCTCGTCAAAATAAGCTGTAAGATATTCACTTTGTCATGTCGTCACCTGTATACGGGAAAGTGGATGCCATCCCAACATCAGTATCATCAAGTTGAGGTTTTTGTGGTACAAATTTATCACAGTCCTCCCACACAAATTCATCCGTGCTTCGTATACTGCTGCCACCAACATCTGAGGTTATCTTGAGATGATTTCGGGGCTTTAATGTCCCCGCGGCCTGGTCCTCGACCAGGCCTCCACCCCCAGGAAACAGCCCATGACAGCTGACTTAACACCCAGGTACCTATTTTACTGCTATGTAGCAGGGGCATAGAGTGAAAGAAACTCTGCCCATTGTTTCTCGCCGGCGCCCGGGATCAAATCCGGGACCACAGGATCACAAGTCCAGCGTGCTGTCCGCTCGGCCGACCAGCTCCCTTGCCGGCATGGCCGGCATACCCACGGGTGCAACCACTATGGGTTCATTTTCTTGCGCTAAATCTCCGTGGGCCAGGAGATTAAGCTCGTCTACCTTGTACCCTAGTTGGGCAACCAGGGTAAGTAGATGTAGAGGCGACACTGTCATCAGTGTTGTCATGAGGGGAGACACGGTGGAGCTTGGCAGGACGTGCTGCTGAGAGAGCAAATCTCTGCCTAATAGCACCACCATGGTAGCTGCTAACACTTGGTTCATCTATGTTACCTGTACCAGAAGCAACATCACTGGACCCAGAAATGATTCATCTACAGTATCACTTTTGTCAAAAATGGGAGACGACACAGGTGGTGGTGGTGGTGGTGATAGTACTGGCAAGGGCGATGACCTGTGAGGCCGCAGCATGTATGGTGCTCACCCAATACAGGACACGCTCGCTGTATTGTCCGCATCTATGTCTGTATCACTTGTATCGGGCACTTGTGTTGGGTCTTTATCGTGCCTTGATTCTTCAACATCACTACCGTTCTCTTCTTCAAACAATGTCTGAATTTCCCCTTCAGAATATTTCAACACCACATCAACGGGACAGGGAGCTGAAAGCGCGTGCGTCAGCCATGGTTGTTAGATCAGAACTGTGCCTGCCCTCAGCTGTGGGGCATGCTGGGAATTTTTTTCAAGATGGCTGCTGCTCACTGGAGGCTTCAGACCTCCCTCTTGTACCCAACCCACCAAGAGCGTGTTTTGAATCCTACAATATCCTATGAACGTTTACGTAACCTAACTTCTGGTTCTCCAGATTTCTGTCCTGATATGGTGAAGTTTTGCTAGAAAATTATCCAGACCTGACTTAACACTATGCCAGTTTGCACCATCCAGCCAAACCTCCAGTTATTGGAATCCAGATAAGCGAGCTCGTACAGTTATCTTATAATCCATGCACAGCACAACACCACACACTAGTCAGTTGCCTTCTGCACCTGACATAATGTGCCTCCCGATATACTATGCACATTGTTAACGAGCCACAACAGTGATATCATTAACAGAATCCTGGACACTAAAGCCTGGATATGAATAATTTTCCACAAGTTCATTTTGTCAAGGAACACGAGGTCCCATATCATGATGCTTAGATGCACCAAACTGCGGCTGTGTGCTGTGGACGACTGCCTCATGCTGACCATGGTAACCAGCATTGGGTTCACAGATATGTGAACCTTGTACAGTACAAAGTCTTTTATCAGTCAGGATCTTTGATGACATCATTATAAAGTAATCACAGGTACTTATTTAATTATTGATGCTGTGATGCTATGGGCAGAAGCGGCATGGCAGTGCTGCAAGCTGCTGCTGCATGTGCTAGTCATGGTGTGTGTGTGTGTGTCTGTACTGAAGGTCGAACACCCAGGAGGGGTGCCCATGATTGTTTTCCAAGATCTGTTTAGGTCTGTTGGTTTGTTTAGTGGAGGCCTGTGAATGCATATGTGAGCCACGTGTACGATGTACTCACAGGAGTTTTAAATCTTACGTGGTGCATCCCTCAGTGTCCTCATTCATAAATGGCAAGAACATCCCTAATTGTCATACACATCTGAAGGGGTAATAGCTGTTAGTTAAAATTTTAATGGCTTGCCCATTTTTCTTTGCAGAACTGAATATCTTTTCAACTTCGATGACACGTTTGAAATCCATGATGACATTGAAGTTTTGAAACGAATGGGCATGGCTTTAGGTTAGTAGTTTTATTGTATGTTTTTCACTAATTGTATTTCTTGTATACTAATTTGTATTTTTTATATATTTTTTGTTGGGATTTATTTTTTATATAGTTATGGCCACCTTGAAATTACAAAAAAAGTTTCCCTGTATGTTTACTTAACACTTTGACAGTATTCTCACTTTTTTATTTTTATCTTGCTCCCTCCAGGACTTGAGAAAGCTCAGTGTTCACGTACAGATCTCGAGAGAGCTAAGTCTATGGTGCCAAGAGCTCTAGAAAGTTATGTCATAGGTAAGTGTGCTTTATATTTTAATAAAAACAATTTTGTGTTACTGTGTACAATACAGGTGAGTCTCATTTAATGTTAGGCTTTGGTTCCTGAAAGCTGTGTCTTAGCCAAAATGATCTTGAGACCAAAAACCCTATTGTCCTAGTATTGGGGCCAATTGTTAAGGGTTACGTTCCTTGGCCATCTGGAATGATGATGATTGTTAATATTTGGGTGTCCCCAGTGATACCTAACTATCACTTTTAGCTTAGTTTATAACAATATTGTCTTCCTTTGTTTCCTTGGATTAGGATTACTATCCATTATGGCCATTTACCCATCATGATGCCTTGTTCAAAACATTTTTCTCGGGGAGCCCCGTCAGCCCCCCTGAAGCTATCTGAACTGATATGTGCTATATTAGTTTGGGGTCATCTTATGTTCTTATGCCTACCAGGAACCAGTACCAGAACCTAGTCCTCTCAGAGAGGCGCAGGAAATAATATTGTATGACCACTTTACATTTAAAGTGCTGTGTGTCATATTCCAGCATCAGCTGGGGTGGGAACCCAGAAAGCTAGGTGAGCCATTACAAACAACTAGCCAGTAAAATGCTACCTACAGCCAGAAAGAGCAAAGAAACTAATGCTAAAAGAAAAGAAAAATATCAGAAAATAACCGAAACTGGCAGTCTTGCCCTCGACTAGTACTCCTGCTCGTTAGCGTATTCCTTCCCCCCTCCCCTAATAGGGGAAGAGGAGGAGCTCAGCTCACCCGAGTGGATACTTGCCACCTCCGCTCTCGTCTGGTGTGCTTGGCAGTTGGAAGTCACCTCGCTTTCCTGTTCTGGATCTGTGGCTTTGCCGTTGGGGGTCAATGGGGCATGCTGTGTCTGGTGCAGTCTGCTAATACAGACAGCCACTTGGTTTGCGAACTTAAGTTATCGGAAAGTTCCAGTTTCCCGATTGGAGTTGGGTGTTCATGTTATACAAACTAAGTTTGGGTGAGGAAGCGGTCCGCCCGGGGTTGGGGTTTCACACTACACAAACTTATTTCATGTTTGCCCACTGGCCATGTCGAGCGCCACCACTCTAGAATGCCTTCTACCCTGTGGCGTCACATATTCACGGCCTATTGTTCCCATTGTTTTGATTTGTCACGAGGCTGTAGTGTTCATTCCGTGACTTTGTTTTTACATATCTGCATAATCAAGGAACATCCGTGCACCATGTCGGCTCCAAATGCACATATTGTGTCAGTAGTGAAAGCATCAAGTGGAATACGTAAAAGAAAGAGGTAAGTGATGACATTTGAGAAGAAAGTTTAAATAGTTAAGAAGGTGGAGAGCGGTGTCCTGAGAAGTGTTGTATGTGCTGAATTTGGCATTAGCAAAAATACTGTTTTTGATCTTCCTAAGTCTAAGCCTGTAATTTTTTTACTATTTTTCTAGAAGTGAAAGTGATAAGGCAATATGAAATAGAAACGTAGTAAGTAAAGCAAATGTGGAGAGTGATGATAATGCAGTGTGGGAGTGGTACAAACAGAGGCATGAGGTGACGAAGAAGCCAGTGGCAGGCTGGCTGTTCGTGGAAAAGGCATGTGAATTTCACCAAGCAATGAAAATTACTCGGAGGTGTGTATACAGTGATGGATGTATAGAAGCTTTAAAGCTCATCATGGCATTAGGTTCATTAAAGTACATAGTGAAAAACAATCTGCTGATGAGTATTAAAGTAAATTTGCAGAGATGGTGCAGACACAAAATTTATTCCCAGAGCAAATTTATAATGCTGACGAGACAGGTTTGTACTGGTGTATGTTACCCACAGACATGATAGCTCATCATAGTTGTGAGGACAATCCTTCAGGTGGTTATAAGCAGAACAAACAAAGAATTTGTGTGTTGTGCTGTGCAAATGCAGCTGGCACACACAAATTGAAATTACTTGTGATTGGAAATAGCAAAAACCCCAGGGCTTTAAAGTCAGCTAGGTGCCTCCCTGTGATTTATAAGAACCAGTCAAGTGGGTGGATGTCCCGGGTAATATTTGCCAAGTGGTATAATAAGAACTTTGTACCCGAGGTGAAGGAGCACCTGAAAAATGTTGGCCTCCCACAAAACATCAAAGTTACGCTGCAACTAGATAACAGTTCAACACATACACAAGGTGATGAGCTAGTAAATGGCAATATCATTAGAACGTTCATACCACCCAATAAAACTTCACTGATCCAACCCATGGATCAAGGGATAATTAAGAACCTTAAACACCACTACAAGAGGATGTTTGCCAGACGTCTTAATAATCAGCTAGGAACAATTAAGGACTTCTATAAAGTCTTCACAATAGTCAGCTATTTGGACTATTGCTAGTGCATGGGATGAGGTACAGCAAACACTAAGAAATGGTTTGAAAAAATTTTGGCCCACGTCAAGTCTGTTTCCTGAGGAAAATGACGAGGTAAATTTGGAGGATTTGCGGCGAAGAAAGTTAGTGAGAGGAAGAAATTAACCCTTGGACCGTGCAATACATACATATATGATTTGACAAAAAATAATTTAACATAAGTTTTTATAACTTGCACAAACACTTTCCAATTTTTTTTGCATTATTAACTTGGCAAATGCTCCAACTTTGTCTAAATGATCACAGAGTAACTTGAAAAAAAAAAGAAAATCAAAATTAATTTTAAAATTTAATATTGAAAATTTCAGATTTTCAATTCGGAATAAAAAAATATGAACTATCGCCAATTGTTCATTTAATGTTATTATTCTCTCAGAATAGCTATGATTTCATTTTCATCAAATTAGAATATAGATTTTCAGTATAGTTTACTGTAAAAAAAATCGTCAATAGGGCATTTGAAATATTCGGCAAATTTAGACCAAAAAAATTATAACGCCATATGTATACAGTTTATGAAATCCCCTTCTGAAGGATTGTAGAACAGACAACTCAGCACACAATACTGTATGTCAAAATAATGAGAATCGGTAAAAACTGGAATTTTAGAAGCCACTCAAGTTGAAACTCTAGTTTCAGAGATAATTGAAGTTGAAGTTATTAACAATGAATAAAGGTAGTTTTAATTAATTAATTAAATTGTATGTTTTAATAAACATTGTTTGGCATTCGTACTGAATATGTGAAAGTTGTAGGTCAATATGTGTTGAAATGAAGTCAAGAAAAATAACCCGCAAAAACAAAATATAGGGATAATTATAATGATTTAGGGGATATTTAGGGTATAAAAGTAAAAAAGCCCTAAATGGTCTCTGATCATCAAGGCAACGTAAAGAGACAAAGAAAATAGAGTTTGAAATCAGAGAAAAAATCAGTAAACAAAATTCAAAGTCCCAAGTTTTGCGAGTTGTGACTGATTTATTTGTTGACCAATTTCATTCTATCTTCCCATAGTTATAGAACATAAAAGCATTCTCCAGGATGTAAAGGTTACAACAAAATCAGATAATAACAAAATCTTTAAAAAAAATAATATTTCCCTAAAAAAAAATTTTTTTGACATTGTTGAAAGTAACTGCTGAAATTTTGGGCATGTATTTATATGATATATATAACAAAATAGATCATATTAACATAGTTATTCATTATTATTGTGTCATTATGTATTACTCAGCAATGATATAAAGCAGGGATCTCCAACTATGGCCCGCGGGCCACATCCGGCCCGCCAAACAAATCCTGTGTGGTGGCCTTGAAAAAATAATTATCGTACGAATGGCATCGCAGAATTATTCAAAGCTGGGGCTGCTGACTGGTGGCGCTCAGCCCAAGTCAGTTTTCCTCTCTTGATAGTGTGACGCACAGATACTAGTACTGGTAGGTATGTGTTGTGCATTACAACCAATCAGTTGTGTATAACAGTTATAATTTGATAAAGTTTGCTTGTAGTTTTGTGTCCATTTTTGGTTCAACATACTTGTGTGAACAAACATTTTCCAAAATGAGTATGTGAAATCTAACTATCGAGCAAATTTGTCTGATGATCACTTGAAATCAATTCTTACAATGGGCTCATCTAATCTGGAACCTGATTTTAATGAAATTTTGAAGTCAAAAGACAGTATCATTCGTCACACTAATTTGTTGCATAAAACTAAAGGCAGGAATCTATTTAGTTTACCCTAATTTTTTCCAAAAGATGTTTTAATTTTTCCATGTTTATACTTTAATATTTGAGGAAATTAAATTACTGGCACTGATTTTTTTTTTTTTTTTTCCATTTTTTATTCTTTCGGCCCGCATATATGGGAAATATATAATGTGGCCCTTACATTGAAAAGTTTGGAGACCCCTGATATAAAGGCACCAACTGCATATCCACTTTGTGGACATTTTTACTAATATTGTTCTTCTTTGAGCATCGGACAGGTGTTTGCGTCTCTTTATTACTGCATACTCCTTCAGTTCCAGTTACTAGGAGCTGTTTCCCGTATCAACAAAACGTTCTTATTTTTCAAAAATTCGTCTAAAATCATTTTCTGAAAATATTTTGATGACAGTTTCACGACACTGAACCCAATATGTTGGAGATTTGTTTAACATTTTTAAGTTATTTTTACATAATTCAAATTTTTTCGTTACCAGCCCCCCAATATGCGCGGTAATATGCGCGATCTAAGGATTAAGAGAGGAACTCCTAGCCTATGTCGAGGGATTAAGTCCCCAGAACTAAGAGCAGAACTGGTGACAAACAATAGAAGATGACATAGATAGCTAGATAGATTTTGACGAAGAAGCCCCAAACAATCAAAACATGATTAATGATGAAATTATAGAATTAGTATGATAGCAAAAAGCCAGAAAGTGCAATGAAGAAGATGGCGAGGTAGAGGAAGAGGATGAAGAAACGTTAAAGGAAAATGTAATATGGAAAAAGTTTTGCAACATTTTGAAGTCATTCTGGCATTTATGGACACGAGTAACAGTGAGTTTGAAACTAGGATATGATGAGCCTGTATAGTTTGTATATGAAGTTTTTGAAAACAAGATCAAAGGAATGAAACAAATGTCAATTAAAGAGTCTTTTGCAAATGCTTCCAAGTAAGCTTGCTTTACCTCAGTGCACCTGACTCATCACATGTTGACCCAAATGCATCAATATCTGAGGTTACCTTATCTCCATTAATCTCCACTTAAGTCAACCCAACACCATCAACATCCATCACTACCACCTCTTCCATGTAAATAACTATGCTCCATCAACATTGCTCACCAACATAACAAGTGGATCAGGACTTCTCTTATTGTGAGTAAAAACCAAATACTGTCACATTTATGTTATGAACCTGTTGATTTTTTACGCCTAGATTTCCCCCGACATTACCCTTATTTTTTCCCTATATTTCTCGTTTTTTTTTTTTTTCCTCCATTCTCATTTACGAACTTACACGATGACCGACGGGTCTCGTCCCCAAGGGGTTCGTAAACCAGCGGTCCTATGTACCTGTACAATGGCTGAAGTTTCTTTTCAGCTGCTAGTTTGCTTGTGTTGTTTTGGGGGCTTATTTAATATGAATTTTGGGGAATTTTCCCTCTGTGGATGGAGGTGGTCTGCTTAGCTACTTATTAGGCCATCCTAGGTTGTGCTGGCTGTCCTCCGTTGTCTCCGAGGTTTCACCTCTGCTGCTGGTAATTGTAATGCCTGTTCTCAAGCAGGGGGTTCTACTGGCTTAGCTGGCCACAGTGCCTGGGCTTCCCGTGGAGCTAACATATCCTTCGGGCCCTGTAAAACCCAGTGCTCGGGTTGGTAACATAGATCCATTGAGTCCACTCTCGCCTTGTGCGAAGTTGATGGTTGTTCGTCGCCCTTGCCTCAGGGAGATGATTGCCCCTTCTGCCTCTGCCATGCTGCCTGTTGAGTCGGTGACACCTACGACCCAGTGTCTTGCGGGACGAATTCTCCCGCTTGTGCTTCAGTTTACCCATTCCTCATCAGCGGGTGAGAGGATTCAGGCGGCATTGCAAGCTCGCTTCTTGCAATGAGTCAGGTTGATTGCCCAATTGGAGGCCCAGAGCTCCCCCATTGGGTTTTTATGGCCTGATTTTGGGGACGTTGGTCATTTCGACTTTGGTTCTGTTCGTGCCCCCGCTTCCTTCCCAGGTGGTCGGGCCTGTTCTTCTCTGCCAAGGCTTCCAGTTCATCCCAGCCACCTTCCTTCTCGGGAGCCTTTGCCTTTGACTCTGACTCTGCCTTTTCTTCTGATGTGGTTGGCGTGGCTCTGCCCTGGGCTGTATTGTGGATTCCTCAGGGGAAATCCACTTGGATCACTTGTTCTCTTTTTGCCCACACTTGGGACCTTGTGCCCCCTGGGCAGGTGTGGGGGTCTCGTCCCCTCCTTCCCTTCTGCATCAGTTACCATATTTGCCGGCGTGATTTATGCACCCTAGGGTCGGGCTGCATCCATATTTGCTTGGTGTTTGTTTTGGTGGCCATTTTGCTCTACTATATGGATCGGTCGTTCACTTTTAGCAAATGGAGAACCTCAGGAGCTCAGGAATGTGCACCCCCAGGAGAACAACAGCGCAACCCCACAAGCACAACAACAAGAGGGCAACGAGACTAACACAAACTTACCCAAACCACCACCGACGACACCTCAGCAGTGATGTGGGAAACACACACAAATTCGCGTATCTTCCGCCCCCTTTCATATCAGACATAACCCACACTAGAAATATGTCAAAC